>CM067360.1:123657400-123977400 GCA_034401795.1 Chaetoderma sp. LZ-2023a
GGCCGCTAAAACGTTTATCCGACAGTTTCGAAAATGGCAAATCTGAAATCAGAATGCCCAAACACATATATAAAACCAATTTCAGCTTCAAGCTTCGTCAAAATAAAAAATTCAATATGGCCACCAAACATGCTACATTTTGATTGGGCCACGGCAGCCATATTTTTGATGGATCAAGTTCCCTTGAAAAAATTTTAATGGCCCTTAGGTCCTAATCAAATCTCCCAAATTTCAGCCTGATCCTTCCAGCGGTTCTGGAGAAGTCGTTATCGAAAAAACTAGGTCATCTAAGATGGCCGCCGAACTATTTGGCCAATCAAGTACTCTTGAACAAACTTGTTTCAGCTGTTGCCCTAGATCATATTTAATGAGTTTTCTAAAAATTCGGCCAACATCCAAGATGGCTGCCGCCCGAATTGTCCGACCGGCTTCATTTGAACAAACTTGAATATCTATGCCCTAAGGATTGTTCCTGCCAAATATAACTGAAATCAGCCCAGTGGTTCTTGAGAAGTCATCGTTTAAAGAATTCCCCATTGCTTTACTATGTGCCCATTGCTTTACTACGGAAGACTATGGCGGGAAAACAAACCAAGATGGCAGGAAAACCGTTTATCCGACAGTCTCGAAAGTATGATATTTGAACTTGCCACACTGATAAGCATATATAAAGTACAAATACAAAAAAGCCAATATGACCAAGAAACGCTAAATTTTGATTGGTTGATGACGGCCATGTTTTTAACTTACACGCTTCGTTGAACAACCTTGAAAAGCCCTTAGTCCCTAAGTATATATACAAAATTTCAGGTCTATCCCTTCAGCAGTTCGGGAGAAGTCGTTTTCGCGAAAACTAGGTCATCTAAGATGGCCACCAAGCAAATCGGCCAATAAGGTTGCATTGAACAAACCTGGCTCTACCATTGCCACAGATTATGTGTTATGAGTTTTTAATCAATTCCTCCAGCGGTTTCGGAGAAGATTTTTTTTTTAAGTGTTTCTAAAATCAGCCATTTTGGCCGGCGGCCATCTTGGATTTTGACCGATCCGTTTCGTTTGAACAAACTTAGATCTCTATGCTGTATGAATGCTTCCTCCAAAATTAATTGAAATTGGCCCAGTGGTTCCTGAGGCGAAGTCGTTTAAAGAATTCCCCATTGCTTTACTATGGGTCCATTGCTTTACTATGGAAGACTATGGCGGGAAAACAAACCAGGATGGCAGCCAAGCCGTTTATCCGACAGTCTCGAAAGTGGCATATTTGAACTCACCACACTGATAAGCATATACACAGGTTTTTTCAGTTATCCCCGTTAGTTTCGCTTACTGCCGTTAGGTGGCAGTTATAGCCACTCCGACATTACACGCGTGAAAACGAAGCGAAGCGTAGCATCACGCCTCACGTCGCGTTGTATACAGTAGCCACCACTAGCCTTCACTGTATGGCGCGCGTAGAGACTGTTACAACATCAATGTTGCTGAATATCAATATATATATATATATATATATATATATATATATATATATATATATATATATATATATATATATATATATATATATATATATATATATATATATATATATATATATATATATATATATATATATATATATATATATATATATATATATATATATATATATATATATATATATATATATATATATATATATATATATTTATATATATATATATATATATATATATATATATATATATATATATAACGCCAGGCCAGCCAGTGTTGGAGAGGTGGGTGTGTGGTGGGGGTGGGGTTGAGGTGGGTGGAGGGGGCGTAGTTTCATACATGATTCGTACACCCGCCCGATAGTTATTTTATCCGTATCTATAGTCAATCAGCAGCACATCACGTATTAGATCAGCCTTAAGATTTATAAGTGCCGAGCACACGATGAGAATGTCATCAAAATGTGTCAGTGATGTGACTGGTGCCGTGCTACTCAGTACTTTAAACACATCCAATTTCCTACTTGCTTTCCCTCCCTCCCTCCCTCACACCCCAAGCCCCTCCCTCCCTCCCTCTCCCACCTCAACTCCCTGCCTCCCTCCCTCCCCCCACACACCCTCTCTCTCTCTCTCTCCCTTCTCTCTCTCTCCCCATCCTCCCTCTCTCGCCTCCCTCTCCCCTCTCTCTCCCGCCCTCTCTCTCCCTCTCGCTCTCTCCATCCCTCCCTCCCTCGCTCCCTCTCTCCCTCCATCCTCCCTCCTCTCTCTCTCCCTCCCTCACCCCCCCCTCCCCTCCCTCCCTCCATCCCTCCCCTCCCTCTCTCTCTCTCTCGCTCTCTCTCTCTCTCTCTCTCTCTCTCTCTCTCTCTCTCCCTCTCTCTCTCTCTGATTGAGAGAGAGACATAGGAGTGGGAGGGGGGAGGGGGGTGAGGGAGGGAGAAGGGAGTGCGGATGGGAGGTATGATATTATAACTGTCACTTAGTATACTGTAGCTGGATAGATTAGATTATTACATATAGCAAAATATGGGCAGTAATGGAAAACTGCATGCAGACGATGATAACCTATCACCGCCACACATGTTTTTATAGTTATAATTACGCAGCCAACTTACCATTAGCAATAAAACATTACAGATTGGACATTTGACCTGTACACTGATACGTAGGGTGCATTCTGTGGAACTTAATACCTACATACTTGAGAAAATATGTCGCCTCAACGTAGCTACCCGTAGACGCTTTATACCGGCCTGCCAGCTTAAAGTGTTTGTTTATCCCGATGCGATCCCATAATTCTTTGCGCGCGCGAGATTCCGATCTCGCTTATTAACATGATAACAGGGTTAATACTGTAAAAGCGTAAAACTGCTGAAATTGTGCATTAAGTTTATCTTTTCCCCATCTCCGATCTTGTGTTTTGGGTGGACATTTTCACCAAAAACGATTACATTGGTCTGGTCTTATCTGAAAGAAAAACACTCTCCCTTGTGCTCCCTCAGATCCAGACCCTCCACTCAAAGATTCCTGGCTAAGCCACTGGTGGACATTGTGTAATCCCAATTGTGAGCCCGTTGGCCTGCAGTTCGTACATGCATTGCACTACCCAAACAACTACCCCAGGTTGAGTTCTTAACCGAAACGTACCTCGCGCGTGGTACAAATCCTACTGCAGGTGCAGTGTTTCACCTTGAGTTACCATAACGTCTACAGTATGTTTGCTTGAATTAATCATTATATGGTCATCTTAGTGCTGAGTGTCAGACTCAGCTAGCTGCCCATGTGGATATACTGATGAATCCACAAATCACTATCTCCTCCACTGCCCTCGTTTTAACGATCAAAGAATCTCTCTCCAAAATCAGCTCGTCCTAAAGAATATCTCTCTTGCCACACAGACAGCTAATCAACTTCTAAGAAAAAGGATATTACAATATGTAACGCCGTATGCCAATACATAGTCAATACCAATCGCTTTAAGTAACTTCCTATTTGTTAAATTCGCAACTATAAGAGCGAAATGTAAACAGCCCAACATATACAAGCATGGTGAACGCAGCATTACGAGCTCCTCACCTTACCTTTCGCACTCTTGTCAAATTCTTAGTTTATACCCTGTTTCTCATATTCTCCTCTCCTCTCTTTTTGTCTCTCTTTTCCTAACTCTCCCCCACCCCACATACATACACACTCCAACCCAACCTCTCTCTCTCTCTCTCTCTCTCTCGCTCTCTCTCTCTCTCTCTCTCTCTCTCTCTCTCTCTCTCTCTCGCTCTCGCTCTCTACTTCCCTCCCTCCCTCCACTCCCTCTCTCTCTCCCTCTCTCTCCCCCCCCCGCTCTCTCCTTCTCTCTCTCCCGCTCTCCCCCTCTCTCTCCCACTCTCTCTATCTCTCTCTCTCTCTCACGCTCTCTCTCTCTCTCTCGCATCATGCACACACGCATGCCAATACGTACGCACACACGCACATATTCACGTACACATACGTAAGCGTGCGAACTACCTAGAAAATTGTAAACAGTGGTTGATATAAATTATCATTTAACTAGTTATACATACGTTACTATTTAATTATGTTTTATTATACCCCATCTTGATGTATTTATCAATGTATTGTATTTGTATGTATGGGAGACACGTGTATACGATTTATGTCTTACTGTGCTCCCATTGAACAAAATAAAATTCTGTTTAAACCGGTGCTGAGTGTGCAGTGATTCGTCAAACAGTGTATGGTACAGAGTCGCCTCCTGGTCTACTGCGTCAGTATGGCCCCCAGATATACATATTTAATACGGTCAACCTCATGTATGGTACAGACCACCCACCACGCATAATTTTTCATTAAGGTCTACCTCAGGTATCCTACAAATGTATAGTTCTTCAGACAGGGCTACCCCAATGGAGAAATCCAGTTTTAGCTATTCTCCGCCCACGTTATCGAAGCTCCACACACACTTCGTCAGTATTGGGACATTGACCGGGTGATGTTGCTGCCTATGGCAATGAGACACATCCACTCCACGACCGGTTTAATATTTTTTGTTGCACATAATTAATTACCGTAATAGGACAACTGACGAACCAGTGTTGATCACGCTCAAAGCGTGTGCTCCCCTTTTCCACCCCACCCGCCCATTCCGACTCTACAGGTGTGCGCTAATGTTACATAGATGTAACCCTTTCAGGGCGAATGTCCATTTACACGTCAAGAGTGGGTTATTTTGGAAATTTTAACACTGGATTGGCTGGCTCGATAACTGAGCCAGTCATCGCATTTGTAAAATTTCAAAAATAGTCTTCTCTAAGCCTGCAAATGGACATTCAAAAGGCATGTATTTTGATTTTCCTGACGAAATTTAGCCATTAAATGACTACGGGTTATTAGGAATAGTTCGTCGTATGTGAGGATAATAATGACATAAATGCTATTAGATGTTGCGCTATTTTTTGAGCAATTTTGACACCAACATTGTTCTATATTCTATTTGATTGAGAAATTTAGATTTTAGAGTTTAAAATGCAATCTCAAGCTTGTCGCATACGACGGCCATGCTAAGATGGCCCCCAAGTGATTTCTTCTTAATGGACGGTCTGATGAATTGATTTAGACACGTGGCTTACATGTCAGCCACAAAATACCCAAGGGAGGTAATTTTACTGTATTAACCTCTGTTCACACCAAGCGCGACAGCGACCGAGGTGTTCGCGTTGATTTGACTCAATACACTTTCAATGCATGCGTTCACACCAAGGGCGAACGCGTCTCAAAATTGGTTCGCGCGGAAATTCGCTTGTATTGCTCTCTGAGCAGATTTTTAAAAAGCCATCGCGGCCAATTTACGTTATTGCTATGACAACGCATGTTGTTTGTATTTCAGAGGTCGCCAGTTTGCTCACTTTACCGCGTCTGGTGTGAACGAGATGTTTGTGCGAAAATTCGCCCGAAATAAACAATGTTCGTGGGCGCGGTCGCCCTTGGTGTGAATAGAGATTTACGAACCCTAACAAATATATGCCTATAAAGCATAACAGTTCGTTACTTTCACATATCTATTCTAACCACTAGCTACAATACACCGCAGAACTAACTTAATCTGTTTCGAAACAGTAAAATTTTGAACACAATGTAAGAAATGTTCTGTTGAATTTTGTGGGACTGAATTTGATTCGAGGTCACAACTGACATAAATAAAACTAGTCTAAGTGGATGTGTTCATTTCATCTCCGAAATTTGTCAACAACTATCAGTAGATCGTGGCATTTCTTAGTGCTCTTCTCATTCTTCTGGCTACTGTCCGGTCCAATCACCACACTCTATAACGCAGTGCCAGCATACATAATGCGGTGTCTCTAATCTTCTGTAATCAGAAGAGAGACCGAATATAAATGTTTCTAACGCTGCCGTGCGCTCTCTACAGTAGCGTAATGACTACTAATGAACCTTTCCATTTTTAGCTATGCCCCGCCCATCTCTAGCTAAGCTCCACCCACACCTCGCCCGTGTTGGGATCGATCGATCTCTGAACTCACTGACTATCAATTCCCAGAAAACTATACACTGATAAGCTGTTGAATATTTTGAAACTAATTTGACTGGGTGCTATTTTTGCCTATGGCAGTAAAGAGCACCCAGTCAAATTTAAAGAGCACCCAGTCAAATTAGTTTCAAAATATTCAACAGCATGTGTATTAAATCGTAGAGACATACAGTTCTTGCAACGTGTCGGACTATTAAGAGTTAAAGACGGGCCTAATAGAATCATTTATGACGTAATGTTTATGATGTCATCCTACACGCCGCTTAGCTGATGATGACGTCATATGACGTCGACTCATCGATGGATAATCTGGAAAGGTGAATTGGCAAGCAGAAATGGAAACAGATAATCATGACCGGAATTTATTAATTTTTGTCGCAAATAAAATGCGGTTGTCTGTAGATTAGAATCGCGAAATGAGCTTACTTTATAGGGTTCTGGATGCATTTTAGCTGCCAACAACAGTAATTACTAGTAAGAACGGAAATAGATTAATAATTGGCATTTTGCCTACAGGCATGCGAGATGAGTCGCTGTCTACGAGTTACTACTGAATTGTCATCAGCCTTTATCTGTTCAGGTCAATGTGACATTCTCGTGTCAGAATTAACAAACTTTTTAAAATATAGCCTACTGTTCTAGTCGGTTTACGCCCCTAGTAGAGTAGCCACTAGAGTAGCGCTACTCTAGTTACACGGTTAGAGCACGTACTCTAGTAGCTACTCGGGGCTACCCAACTATGAAAAAGGCTAAGTCGAGTAGATCACGTGTTTGCCTACTAATCAATGTAATTTAAACACGTGGTACATCTACCCTTGGGTAGATGATTTACCATAGAATTCGTACGAGAGTTTTCGCTTAAACTCGGTCGACACGTGGCTATTGCAGGAATTCTATTTGAAAAGCAATGAGTTAAGAAAGTACTAGTAAACAAGTGTACACTAGACTACAGTTGTGCGCTATGATTGCCATCCATCTAATATATCACTCCGAGAAAGAACCCCCTGATAAGAAAGCCAGGTCGATATGGTGGCGAGCTAAGACCGCGAATAGAGCCACAATCTGGACCAAGGTTCGACCTGAGTACGATAAGGACACAAAGTGGGGCCTACTATTTGGTAAATGAATCGGCTCCAAAGCAGATTGCTAGACATAGTTTTATCAATTGGAATCACATGTATCCCTAGAAAAGTTTATTGAGGGAAATGACACCTTATGAGATATCCCGATCAAGGTAAATCGTATTAAAGGCACAGGTTCACATCGGAATGCTTGAAAATAAAATTGTTAAAATGTATACTTTTAAAGGCTTCTCAAGTGCGCTTGAGAAATGTCCATTTACAAACCAAGAAACGCCTTTTTTTAGAAGTTACCACTGGAATGACCGGCTCGTTAACCGAGCCAGTCATTACAGTGGCAAGTTTCCAAAAACAGGTTATTCTTGGTCCTCAAATGGGCATTTTCTATGGGAAAATTGAAATTTTCTTGAATAAATTCGAGGTTAAAGGGTTAAATTATGTACCGCCAATGTAATGAACCCAAATAAATCTTAATATTTGGTGATTTCAGGCCGTATGAATTACAATAATTTTTAGTTGCGTGTCTTTAAGAGACGCGTTCGCCGTTGCTACCATACAGCTGCCAGTCAAATTATTTTCAAATGTTCGACAATTTTTCTTACATCATTGTCTTTTCGGGTCTGTAATAGTTAGTGTGTAAAGACGATGGCCTAGATTTATGAGTGTGGGTAAAAATATAGCGTATGTAAAATTTAAATAGATGAGATTTATCCAAACAACTCATTTGAACTAAATAACTATTTCAATACCCATATAAGGTTCTTATTTCCAATCTTACGATAACGAATGAGGTCAAAATCAACAAGTAAGCCTATTAACCACTTTTGCGTCAATTTAACCATTTAATGGTCAAACCGACCTACAACAACTTTACAGTGGTCTTCAGACATGGCTATTTGAAAGGCCTAGAGAAGAGTATTTTTTAATATTTACCACTAAAATGGCTGGCTCGGTAACAGAGCCAGTTATTCTAGTGGTAAATTTTCAAAAATACTCTTCTCTAGGCCTACAGATAGGCACTGGCTAAGTAAAAACTGCATTTTCTTTTGCCATTACCCCTTTAATGGCCAAGCCGGCGGGAAAAATGCAGTGGTAAATTTACAAAAATAGTCTTCTAAAATGAAAATAATTTATCTTGAAAGGTATTGACCATCAAAATGTTTAATTGATATATCAAGTAGTATTTTGAGCGCTTTGAGGCGCTGTTGACACAAGAGAGGTTAAATCGATATTTACGACAAGATGTTTAAATATAGCCTTCTTAAAACTGTATATGTTTCGAGGCTTGTATTGTGTACCTCAATGTAATGACACGAAATAAATCTTAAGACATGATGATTTCATTTCGCATAAATTAATAAACTTGTTATAGTCGAGGAGCTAATTTTCAAAAGAGGTCTAGAAAAATGATTTCGTAGCACATTAAGTATTCAGAAGGGTTGACTCAAAATTGTGTTAGTATGCTGTTTTGAGCATAGCCTGAGCCCTGGTGTACAGCCAAATTTTGGTGTCACTAAGTTGTGGCATGCCAATTTATATGACATGGTGTAATTGGCTGTTTGCGTTTTTCCACAATGGTAGATTCTGCGGGAAATCTTATTCAATTTATTCACACCAAGACTTTTACAAGTATGTGGGTTACATGATATTTGCATCATATTGTGGTGGACAAGCCTTTATCATATTATTATTATTATTATTATTATTATTATTTAGAACTAATATATGTCTGGTGTTGACGTGATAAGCATCCCAAAATAAGCATAGAGTGAAGGACTATCGATGGAAATCATTTATATTCGGTTAAATCCTGCAACGATACTCCGAATAAGAGAACATAATTTCTGCAGTAAGCTTAGTTTATTTGTTCCAAGTAACTGTTTAAATTTGAAATAATTTGGCCGGAAATAGTAGTATTTGGGAATTGTTGACTTCCGGATTTCCGCGAAGTAGTCACAAATAAATATGTAGTGGAATTCATCACCAATATCATTATGATCACATAATATGCATTTCCTTTCTATCATGGGGGTATTTGTCCAGCTTCCGGTTTCGATTGGCAGTCTGTGGTTTGAAGTTCGGAATTTAGTAAGGGATATCCTGTTGTTGTCATTTAGTTTTACAAGATCTGGTTCAATATTAGGTTCTACCGTGCATATTTTATATAACCTACCTTTAGATGAGGTTTCTAGTAGTCCATTCCACTTTTGTATATATTGGTCAACAAGTCTCTGTTTAATCAGTTTTATAGTGTTTTTTCTATCTCCTATTATTTGTTGTTAAATCCAAATATTCCCAAACCCCGTAGTATTAAGGACTGACTCTATACTTTTAACCCATGTGTATGGTGCTCCATCCATTGTATATTTATCACACATATATTTGTAGATCTTATACGACAGTGTATTACGATTTCCCATTACAAGTGATGCCCATAAGTTTAACATTTTACATTGAAATCTTATCTGCATGGGGTATCTTCCCAAATCGCCATATACCATGTATAATGGGGTGGGTAAAATACTAATGTCGAAAGGCTATGTACTGCCTACTTCGGCGCATCACCAATTTGGATCTGGCAATAGACTGTAAACTCCAATTGTTCGATGCAACAATATCACCAAAAGCAGAATATGACAGTGAGATATGGGGCTTTGAAAATACCAAAATATTAGAAGGTAACCATTTAGAATTTTTGAAATTTAAACCCTGAGTGAGTGAAAGTCTGGTAGAGCCAGGCACAATGTTGGGCCTAACACATTATGTATTGGAATGTAACGGAGCTTGTACTTTGTACCCATACGGAACCACAATTCACTACAATGGAGCGAACTGCACACATATATATTAAGTACTGCCACGTCAGTATGTGAAGATAATTTGCTTCATGCTCAAAAATGACATGCCGAACTCTCACACTACGTCCAACTTCATCTACTTGCGTATGTAGCACGGATTGACCGGTCAGGTACGAACCGGCCCAGTTCATCTGGGTAAGGGATGGTCGAACGTGGGATGACCCAAGCTCACCCCCTGGGTAGGAAGATACGCGTAATAAAGCCATGTAAGAGAGGCGCAGAATAAGTCTCTGAGATGGCCCCCATCTTGTGAATATTCCGGGTCTGTGTCCGTAATTTCTTGAACACAGGGCATCCTCGCCTTTCTTGGTAAGAATCATTAGCAGAATCTAACGAGGATTCTAAAACTTTTTACAGAATTAAAATCGGTTCGGAAATGGCTGAGATATCGGAGATTATTCATCCAATATTTTGAGCTCCCATCTGAAATAATAACGTCATACTGAAAGATAGATAGATATTTATTTCCACAATAGGCCATCGGCCCTTGAGTGCACATTGGACACAATATATACATGGCGGATAACCGTATATAAATTTCAATTAATACATAAGTTTAAGTATACTAAGGCTGTATATGTTAACATTTAACTCTGATCTTGAAATTACAAATACAGATGTGCTGACAGATTTGTCTTCACGTTTTCTGTATCAAATCACCCACACATATGCCCACCACTCACTTCACTCATCCCTGCCTACACAAGCACGCCCACGTGCACGCACCCTACACAGTCACCCTGACGCATATAAATTATCCACTCATGACGCTAGACTATCACACAAAGTGATTCTCAAGATCATGCCACTGCGTTGTCAGATTTAGTTTTTTGGGTTTTTTCAGTCGGTATGTGACTCTAAACGACGACAGATAGATTATGAAGCCGGTGATCGTGAAATTATTATGACGTATTGATAACATAAAATGATGACGTCAACTTTAATCAATTCGGCCATCCAAAAACCCTGCAGCGCTATCAGTGATGCTGATATTCTGCAGAATTTATGGCTGGTACAATATTTTATTGGCTCTGTAGGGTCGCTGAAAATTGTGATGAAGAGCAGATAGATATAATAGTTTCCAAGCATGAAAGACTAACTATGAGACAAAGTAACACATATAGATAAAAACAGAAAGACAGACAGAATAACTAGACAGAGGCACTAACAAGTATAAATAAAATCTAAATAAAAAGGTCCCCCCCCCCCCGATACCAACAGAGGGGCCTTCTCTGTGGTGCGGCCTTTTGGCCGTGAGGTAAGATCTAAAAACAGTATGTAGGACGGTGGTGTTTTCCGATATCTCGCCAGATCTGCCGTACCACGTGAAAAAGTAGTAGGACAATCTCCGCACATGTCTCGTGCTTTCTATTAACGTTTTGACCACAGTCCGGATAAGGACATTGCTTTATGCACCATATGAGTTATGCGATGCATGTCGTCTTGTGCTCCGCAAAGATGTACATGTATCAAAGTAGCTTTTCACCATAGCTAGATATGGGCTTTCTAAAATGCTTGTGTAATGTGACTTGTCCCCTTGTTCTTATTTTGTGGTCGTGCTGCGGTATATTGAAGAATCGTTATTTGATTCTGAAACTACCACCAGGCGACATGTTTGCACGCTGTCTGTCTGAGGGGGGATGCTCCATGGTGGTATCCGTAATGGGCACCAAACATTCTCGCCAGGCAGACCTTTCTGTTAAAGATAGGAAAACATAAAGCTGGAACCCATAGACCTTAAAACAAGCTGTTAAGGTAGGTTCTAGCAGGAAGGCCCACATAAGTAAAGCGACCTCTACTAACTAGTATCTTTAACTCACATAAGGTGATGGTGTTGAATTCTATGGAAATCATCAACCCCACCTTCATGTAGAGCTGCGCGATATACCGATCTCACATCATAAACCGGTTCAATAAGCCGACGGTTTGCAAACCGTCGTTATCACACTCAAACCGAAAAACCGAGTTTTATAAAAATGAAAATTCGGTTTAGCCAATACTGATTAATCATAATTTGTTTTTATTAATAGCGATGCCCAAATAGACCAATGCTGGCCTCTGTAGTGGTATTGAGAGCCGTTAATTTGTCGACCAAGAGTATGCTATTTTTGACAAGTTGCTGCTGAATGACTGCCTGGATAACGGAGCCAGACATTTCAGTGGTAACTTTTCAAAAGTAATCTTCCCTAGTCTGCAAATTGACAATGTCCGTGAAAAGTTCAAATTTTATTGACCAAGCTTGTCAATTAAAGGGCTAGAATGCTAACCCATTTGATCATAGAACGGCTACAATTCCAAACGCTCAGAAATTGTCGCGATTTAGATACAAAATAAACATCTCTATTATTGGTGTATATGACATGCACCCTTTATGGCAACAATGCTAAGTAAGCCTGTGTACATTTATACGCAAAGAGGAGACCACTTCCGAAAGACCTCCACCGGAATGGCCGGTCATTCCAGTTACGCGCTTCCAGAAAATAGTCTGTCCATGCATACCGATTTCTCAGGCGCATGACCATTATAGGGTTGGGTTGACAGAAGAGAGACCAAGACCTCGCTTCCACTAGTCGATTTCCCAACCGATTGGTTGGCAATTGTTGTGTTACATGTGTTGCATACAACGGTGTTTTGGATTGTAGTGAATTTGCACATTTACTCTGATGAATTTTGCCAACAAATCAGCCAGTGCCACCGATTCATAAACATAACTTTTAATTTGGCACTCTGATTACGAATTTTGTTGAGAGGGAAGTTGGATGGGGTGGGGGCGGAGGGTGAAAGAACGTATATAATTTATTTTTTCAGTTCACCCGTTTAAAAATAACATCTACAAATTTGCAGAGTGATATTAATTTTGATCTGTTCCGAACATTGACAAGTTGGTTCATCTTTAGGGTATTTGAGTGTAGTCTATAATATTTATCGATATATTCGTTTCTTTCACTATCAAGGGCTGGGCATTCAAACAGATAGTGAAATTCGTCGCTTAGGACGTTCTGAACACATATTGTGCACACTCGCTCGTTTCGAGGTAGTGGATTTTCATATTTTCCGCGTTCTACAGGTAGCCTATGGTTACTCATTCTGAATTTACAAAGTAATCTTGAGAATTTCTGAGGTAGCGACATTAAAAAATTTTCAAATTGGAAATTTTCTTTGAAAATCCTATAGCTGGTACATGTGCTGCTATGGAAAATTTCCCCTCTTCAGCTTCATATGGACAAGGTATTTACAGAGGTTTATTAGCACGGGCCTGTTGCGCAGTGAAAGGAACCCTTTTTTTTTTTTTCTATTGTGTTATCGGTGGTGTGGTACTCAGGGATATACTTTCTGCGTTATATTTGGGACAGACAAAAAGAAAGTGCAGTAACAGGTACGCGCTCAGCTTTACTGGGGCGTCTCGGATCTAATACAAACAATACCGCTCTTTTATGGATGCTTGCCATCGGAATGTTAAAATGAGAGTAAATGGGTGGGCTTTTAATCGATTGTAAATGGAACACCAAAGCGCCTAGATTTTTTACAAATAGGCCTACGTCAATCCAACTGACGTATTAAGAAATGAATGCTGCATGGATTGTCCCATATTGTAATCAAGTGCATTTAAGTGGTTGGAAGTCGTAGTATGCTTGGACGCACGCACGCGCGCTGCTGGCTTCATATAAACGTAGAGAAATAGTATTTGATTTATGTCTGAGGCTTATGCAGAAATTAGTCGTGTCGAGCGTGTATTTTGTGCCAAACGTTCCCGAGGACGCGTGTATGCTTGCTTCACGTTTATCGAAGAATATTCCGTTTAATAATTGTATCCACTCTGCCTTGACGCCCCAACTGACGATCGTTGGAAACATAGGCAGCCTGCCTCTCTCCACCCAGGAGTATAAATGGGTACCAGTGTAAAAACTGGGGAAGTTACTAATAATAGACTGAAAAAACCCAGCCTAGATATGGCGTGAATGGGACCTGGAATCAGGACTCGATAGACGCCAACCAGACCAATAACTTCCTTGACGCCCCCCCCAACCCACCCCATCATACACTACAAAACCGATATACGGGTCAAACCGGTTTGAAAATTGACATCATCATCGGTTTGATTTTATGTCATACCTCGCAGGCTTACCTTCACGTAAACCAGTGTGCATACCAATAACTTCTAATTACACTAGGTTGATTCATTTTTTTTTCACTTTTAGCATTGTTTGAATAAGTCGCCCTTTTCCCCCATCTCTCCTCCAACGCTTTGGCATTGTAGCCATTTCCTGTGACGGAGGCGCGCGCGAGGCACTTTCCTCTCACAGCCATAAAGCTTGTCCGGCCTGAGATTAATTTAGTTTATCTTAAACCTGCTAAAGTAGTCACGCTAGGACCCTCCCTTGCAGGGATACCGCCGGGATAAGACAGTGTGTTTTAACTTCGGCGACAATGGTCACACGGCCCCACTGGAACATGAATGTTCCACCGACTCCAGAAGTCAGTCTATGTACAATCCGGACGCGAATCCCAGTCCGTAGCCCGAGATCAGCTAATCCGCGTCCTCGATATGACTCACCATGCACATGCGGTGTCGAGGAACATGAGGAGCAGCACGTACCCCCGGAGGCTACACGCCGCTCAGCGGACCAGGACTTCTTTATACCGTTGCTCATCATTCTACAACCGTAATACTTTATTTTCTTTTTCTCTTATAAAGATCTTCCTATGCCAATTGTAACTCAGCAGATATTTTCACTTTTTTGCGCAGATGTCTAACAGGCCAACTTGAAAGTCTTTTTTTTCCGTTGCTGATCTTTATCTCGCTAACGACTTTTGGGCAAGAATACAATTCGTTTGCGCTTATGCACCCACGGTAAAGTGGGCCTGATTCTTAAGTTATGTCGACGACTATTAGGCGTGTCTTACGGTCAGTTACCACCTATTGCTAATTATTTGTTTGAAACATTTTTCACGACCTGTGCCATTCTTCCTATTTTTTAGAACTTACATATAATTATATCTTTGCCACCAATCATTGTATGCTATATATTGTACTTCGCATACGCCGTCTAAAATATCACACCAATAGTAGTGCACTAACATTAATAATTCTTGATATCAACCCTATACACTAGGAAACCCTTCTTGCGCCTTAAAACGACACATGCTCGGTACAATCTAACATAGAGTAGCTCAGCTATTCGCGTTAGAACTCTGTCAACAAACCGAGCTGGCTGGTGTAATAACAGCGTCTAGTTAATGTAAAGCCAGCTTCAGCTGCCACAAACGTCTAGTGGCTAATATCTACAAAAGAGTCCTAAAAGGTCCATAAAAGAGCCAAAAAAGCCACCAGCAACTGTCTCATGTTGTGACTAACTCCGGCCCATCTTCGGCCATATTCATTGTATTATATTTACTAAGTCCATCCTTCGGTTCGGTTGCACCAGTGCTGAAATCTGTTAGATTTGTCGATGGACCCAATCATAATGAAGACGCATCACACCTACCTCTGTATCTCACGATACCTTAAAGGATAGTAACTTTCTACTAAACTAGGAATTCACTGTGAACTAACTTATCATAATTCTCGGCCTTAGCAGTGAATCTTGGGCAACTTAAACATAAACCTAACTCAGGTTTAACCATTATCTCCCAGGAATCAGGTCGATACGGCTTGATTCTGACACATCAGCATGCAATAAAAGACACGCTAGGCAGACCAATTCTAGAGAGTCTTTACGGATTGATGGCACCTCAGCGTGTTGGGATTGATCAATCCCCGAATGCCCTAGCTATCGATTTCCTGAAAACAATACAGGGAAGCTGTAGAATATTTTGTAACTAATTTGACTGGGTGCTGTTGCTGCCTATGCCTATTAAATAATAAAAGCAAACAATTTGTACAACAACGGATAGACCGTCTTCAAATATGCGTTCATGACGTCATGCATTATAATGTCATTCTACACATCACGCAATTCATTATGATGTCATATGATGGGTGGGTACTCTGGAAAGGTGAATTGAACTATGATGCACACAGGAATTGCTTGCGTCAGCCTCACTGGAACGTTATCATTCCGCCGATCCACCAGGTCGGCTTTCCTATCCATCAAAGCGTCCGACTCCCACCTCCAACGAACGGGAAGACCGGAGATCTAACCAGCGTATCCGTCGGGACGAACTGTACCCCACGTACGGACCGGAACGTCTCTACGAGGAACAATGTGGACGCGCCGACACTACAATAGTTAACTGCAGCAACATTCCGATTATTCAAGCAGATCTTGAAGAACTGGGTGACTTTGGCCCTTCTATTGTACAAACATTGCAAGGCAAATTAACAATTTGTTTCAATGATTGAAAAGCTAGCTTCTAGAGAGTCTTTACGGATTGATGGCTTCATCGTATTGATGGCTTCATCGTATGCCCTGATGCCATAATACACGGGCAGTGGGTGTCACAGAATATTTTAACATAAAACATCAACTCTTTAGTAACAATTTTCTACTTATTTGTAATACATTGTATAAATCGAAAACTTACAATAAAGGCGATAGTAAGCCTTGAAGTTCATTTAGCGGCCATTTTGAATTTATGCTAATTAGCCTCTTTCTCGGACGTTAGATTTTACCGGATTTTGGATAAGTTCTACCAGAGCTTCGCCAGGCAAATCGGCCAATCAGGTCGGCTTGAACAAACTTGGGTCTACCGTTGCACTAGATGATGTGTTATGAGTTTTGAATCAATTCCTTCAGCGGTTTCGGAGAAGATTTTTTAAAGTGTTTCTAAAAATCAGCCATTTTGGCCGGCGGCCATCTTGGATTTTGGCCGATCGGCTTCGTTTGAACAAACCTGAATCTCTATGCCGTAGGGATGCTTCCTGCCAAATATAATTTATATCGGCCCAGTGGTTCTTGAGAAGTCGTTTAAAGAAAAAGTTGATGAACGACAGACGACAGACGACGGACGACAGACGACATACAGACGACGGACGGTCGCCATCGCATAAGCTCACTTGGCCATTCTGGCTAGGTGGGCTAATAAATTATTGCTATGGCAACGGGTCTGTTATGCTACTCAGGGCAGTAACTGGCAGATGTCGTTGGGCGCAAAAACTGTATTGATTTGTATAATCTCCTTACGAGTTATCCGTGGTTTTATCATGGGTCAAAAGAGTGTTAATGAAAATACATGTTTTTCACTACACTGACATCAAAATGCATAAAATAATCACTTGTACTACGCTCATCTTTTTAAAATTTACACTTGTGGTGTAAAATAAAAATACTGTATCTATTTAATGACACGTGCTTTGTTGACATCACCTAAGCAACGCGCGCGTGAGAACGTCAAAAGTACGCACCCTCGAAATCACATGACCCTCGAAAACACCTTACTGGACGATATAGTATAAAAATAACCTTCTACTTAGAGAAGCTTTCACCGAAGCTATAGGAAATGCCTCGCGTGGACCGCTGTCAATATAATCATCCAAACTAAGTTGGGCCTAACGAAGTGCATTGGGCTGTGAATGTATGTATTTATAAGGTGTTGTTTCACACGGTTTTACGAAAAATGGCTGATCAGTCTCCGCAGATGCTAGCCAGACCGAGTCCTCAAACTAATTAAGCTAGGCTGCAGTTAGTGGTCCTTCAAAGAAGCCTAAACTGATGTTTGTAGAACACAGATAGTATTGCCACAGAGGCCTAGCACCCTAGCCTATCGTTTGAATCAGCTTTCGTCTGCGTGCCCATGCATGGTGAGCACTGGCCTCCCGTACGATTCGACCGTGGAGCAAACCCATCAGCCAGAACAAGACAAGACAAGGACAGGGCAATACAAATGCATTTAAAAGCTCCGTACTGGACCGTTCCATTTTTAGCCATGCCCCGCCCATCACTAGCTAAGCTCCACCCACACCTCGCCGTGTTGGGATTGATCGATCCCCCAAATGCCCTAGCTATCAATTTCCTGAAAACTATACAGGGAAGCTGATGAATATTTTGTAACTAATTTGACTGAGTGCTGTTGCTGCCTATGGCAGCAACAGCGCCCCGTCAAATTAGTTTCAAAATATTCAACAGAATATTTATTAAATCGTAAAAGCAAACAATGTGTACAACAACGCATAGGCCGTCTTCAAATATGCGTTCGTGACGTACTTATTGACATCATTCATGACGTCATTCATTATGATGTCATTGTACACATCACGCAGTTCATTATGACGTCATATGATGGGTGGGTACTCTGGAAAGATGAATTACTAGTTAATGCTTGGCGGAAGAAACACTTAGCAAACTTTGATGACTCTCACGTCTAGAAGACGTGTAGGACCCACTCGGCCTTTCTTCGTCACCAGGGAGTTAGTTTACCGCGAGCCGAAGTGCCGAAATCAAGCCGTATAGACCTGATTCCTGGGATCTAACGTTTATTCCTGCCTCAGGTTTATACTTGAAAATGCCCAAGATTCACTGCTGCAGTGAATTCCTACTTTGTTTCTATCTGAATAAGGTATCACTGAAAATACCGAGGGAGGTGTGAGGCGTCTCCGTTAGGATTGAATCCACTAAGAAACCGAAGCAATTTCTGAAATGGCGCAACCGGACCGGAGGAGGACTCAATAAATATATATAAAAGGTCTGGCCAAAGATGGGCTACAGTTAGTCACAAAGAGAGGCAGTTACTGAAATACAGTCAAATGGTCTTTTGGTTCTTTTGGTGGCGCTTTTAGCCTCTTTTAATGGTATACCACTAGACTTGTAGCACCAGAAGCGAGCTTTACAACAAATAGCCGCTTTGAGCAACTGCCTCGGCTTGTTACAGAGCTCTAATACAAATATCTGAGCTACTACGGTATGTTAGATTTAAGCCGAACCTGTGTCAGTTTCGGCCCAAGAAAGGTTCCTAGTTTGGAGTATTGCTATAGAAGATATTTAGTGTTAATGCACTGTCGTTGGTGTTTTGTATTAATCGAAGAATGCAATGTACAATATAATATAATGATTAATAAAAAACAATATAATTATACAAGTTCAATGAACAGCACAGGTCGTGAAAAAGTTAATGAAGAAAATTTAACAATGGGCCGAATCTGGACTTAAAGCACGCCTAGGAGTCGTTAGCGTAGTATTAATAAAGGATGGCGGCACCTAGTACTTACTGGTGCAAACTTAAGTACAAGTTGTAATTACGCCTAATAGTCGTCTGCGCAGAAAAGTACAAGGTGAAAAATATATTTCAATTTGTCCTAATAGTCATCAGTGCATGAAAGTACAAAGACGTGCCGAATTATAAAGATAGATAGATAGATTTATTACATAAATAGCGCACAAGATGCATACAGCGTGAAAAATGAAGAGGCAGAACAGTTGAAGAACGTTGATCCGAATATTCAATAGAAATGTGAGTTTACTCCTGGAGGTGAAGCCGGTGGATTATGTGGTACGGTGAGTGAAGGATCAGCGAAGCCTTCTGTGAAGAGTTCTGAAGTTCGGCACAAGACGGACGGTGCGGCAACCCCAGTTGCTACACGGTATACAATGTCCTGAACAGTGAAGAATGGCTTAACAGTATGAACGACTTTAATCAGCTCGATAGTATGCTTAGTTCTATCGCAACAGGGATTTTGGCTTAACCGGAAGTGTGTTAGCGCAGTTTTTCGGCGCAAATGTGGTGCGGGCAAGTAGACCACTTTTCAGTCCCGGTACGTATAAAATATGGCGAGATATCAACCATAGCCGTCGAAAGTCACACGAGTCTATACAAGGTGTTACTTTGAGTATGAGTAACCGAAGAAAGTTAGTAATTGTGCTGGTGATACGTCGACCAGAGGCTCTGGTGCGCTATCTGCTTGCCTGTATTTCTGCTCAGGCCGATTAGTTTACTTTGATTTTTAGTTTTGGTGCCGGTGGGAGTCTTCGATCGGCACTAGGAGTTACTGGTAATTACGTCGGTATAGATTGCTTTAGCTGCTCGGCGCAGTGCATGAAGCGTAGAAGACTTAGAAGTCCGTTTCGAAAGACCACTCAGTCTCGACTGTCGTTTCTGAAAAAGCTATTGGTTTTATTGGCGTCTATAGAGTCCCTGATTTCAGGTCTCATTCACGCCATTCTAGGCTGGTTTTTATTTCAGTCTATTATCGGTAACTTCCCCAATTTTTTAGACTGGTACCCATTTATACACATGTGCGGAGAGAGGCGACGAGGAGTGAAGGAGATTGCCTATGTTTCCATCGATCGTCAGTTGGCCGAACGGAGACACGATCCCAGGTTTCACAGCTGTGTTCGTTACCGCCTGAGCTAACCGCCTCCTCAACTGTCGTTTCTGAGAAGTTATTGGTTTGGTCGGCGTCTATCGAGCCCCTGTTTCCATGTCCCATTCACGCCATTCTAGGCTGGTTTTATTTCAGTCTCAGTTGGCCGAACGGAGAAGCGATCGGCGGTTTCACGGTTCTGCCCGTTACCGCCTGAGCTACCGCCTCCTCCTCCTCTGTCGTTTCTTGTGTGTTGTAATATTTGAGGCGTTTATATGCTAGTTCCCAATGCTAGGGTCTAGACTCACGCCTGGCCTTTATGGTTCCTGTTGAATTCTTGTGAATTCTTGTGACGTCGGTTTGTGCATTAGCTTGTGTCTCTCTCTGTGTGTATGTGTGTGTTGATCGTTGTCTCTCGATTTTGTCTCATGTTGCTGTTCTTTTCCATGGCTTTTTTTGTTGCTCCTCATGCTTGGGCGTGTGTAATGGGGATGGCCTAACCTGGACCTAACAGGGGTGGGTAAGGGATGGGGTAGGTGTTGGGTCGGGGGAGGTGTGTACGGTCTTATGACCTGATGCACCCAAGGGGGGGCTTTAGGTCAGAGACCTCCCGGCCCCTTTGGGGGGAGTGGGGAGGTTGGGGTGTGGGGTCTTTCGGGTCCTGGGACCCATTTGGTCTTCTGGCCATCATCCGAGCAGGCACCAGCGCGCACTTGTTTGATTTTGATTGGTTAGGTAGCCCGTATGGTGACTGTGACCGTCCGAGGACGAACTCGGTCAGTCATCCGGGTTACATCCCTCCATAGTCCCCTCGAAAATTCCGAAAGATTCTAATTCTAGCAATTTGGTTTTGGTTTTGTAATCCGTATGTTGCGTGGTTCCATCCGAGGAGGGATCCATTCAGCATCCGGTTTACTTTGACTATGCCGAAATTTCTTGCCTACCTAACCCTAGCTCACGTTCACACAGTGATGGGCACTGTGTGACGGGACCTCAGTTTAAAGTCCCATCCGAGAAGACTGATAATTGTCGTTTCTTGGCTGATAAACGTCCTTTTATAGTTTTCTGTGCCCAATGAACAAACACCAAATCTCTGCGTAGCCAATCCACACGGGGTTGTAACAACCAGGCAAATCCACGAGGTCACGTGTTTATGACATCAAGGGTACTATGGGGGTCTGGTCTAGCGCGGGCATGAAGTCAGCATGTAGTGCATACACCTATTTTATATTAAGTAATATCTCCGCCGGCTTCGAGGGAAATGGACCAGTATTAACAATTTAAGAAATTCGAGAATTGAATATTCATATCCTGCTACATGAAATTGAATATTCAATATCAAATATCCAATATCCAGCTAACTTCACTGAGCTCGTATGCGGCATCTAGTCTCTTACATTATGTGTACTATTAACCAACTGTTTACCTTAAACCACCTTTATGCGAATGAACAGTCGTGTAATTGAAGTTACACAGAGATTTAGCTAAACTCTCTCTCTCTCTCTCTCTCTCTCTCTCTCTCTCTCTCTCTCTCTCTCACACACACACACACACTCTCTCTCTCTCTCTCTCTCTCTCTCTCTCTCTCTCTCTCACTCACACACACACACACACACACTCTCTCTCTCTCTCTCTCACTCTCTCTCACACACACACACACTCTCTCTCTCTCTCTCTCTCTCACACACACACACACACACACACACACTCTCTCTCTCTCTCTCTCTCTCTCACTCTCTCTCTCAGCCACCTTTTAACTATACCAGTGAGCTGTTGAATATTTTGGAAGTAAGTTGCCTGAGGGCTATTTCTGCCTACGAAAACTTTCAGGCAAATCATTTTCAAAACATACAACATGATAATTTAAATTATTATACGATAAAGAATGTGCTGTGTTTGTACTACATCACACGCACACTCGCTCGCTCGCCCACCCACCCACCCACCCAGCGACCCACCCTCCCTCCCTCCCTCTCGCTCGCCCGCCCGCCCGCCCACCCACCCACCCAGCGACCCACCCTCCCTCCCTCCCTCTCGCCCGCCCGCCCGCCCGCCCGCTCGTAAATGAACATTCACTGAGCAAACAGTTAGAATTTCTTGACCAGATTGAGACATTAAATGGTTAACAAACTCATAGCAGCCTAAAGTAGCGTATACGGTGTGCGTATTTATAACGCAAATCTACTGAACTTCATCGTAACTTACGTCAACTCGCACAAACTAAAACACACACGTTAGCACAAAACAATAGAGATTATGTTGACTCTTACACTCTTATACTCGTTATATAATAATATTTTCATTTGGTTACGTACGACATATTTTAGAATTATCCTACTGAACGTGTCCATGGTTCCACAATATACCAGGTCTCTAGCTCTGATAAGAGATATACACGAGATATACACGAGATATAGCAGATCTCTAGCTCTGATAGGAGGCTGGATGTTCTGCCTACAAGGCTGGATGATAGGCCTACAAGTGTGTGAGCTATTATTTCCCTCAAACCTCAGCCCTCCGCGTGGATTATTAAAACTTTCTATTCATAATCACTGATCCGTGTCATTCAAATGTCTACCCATTTTACTGCTACGTGTATAGCATCCGTTATGTAATTACTTCGCCCATGTATTATAGCCGGAGTCGTAAGACCGCAACACCTTTCCACAGCATCGTGTTCCAAGTGACATCAGCGCCTCTCTCTAGTTACTGGACAATGTTGAGTTGACCGGTTAACGACCAGTAAATATAGGCTACGTACACATTTAGAGTGCACCCGGCTTACCTTCGGCGATAGAATGAATAATTTATTGTCAAGTAGGATGTGAATATACTGTATTTAATGCTATCCCTCATTTAGCTCCAGATTTAGTATACTGAACCATGTCCATAAAATCATGATCGTGGGTCAATATGCCTACTATTATTTTAGCATTGATTTTTATATTTAATACAACTACACAATATCCAAGAAATAGAAAATTATTAATTTATGTTAAAGATGCAAAATCAAAATCTGACGTTGGATTTTATCTCCGTTTCGATAAGAAACCAGAGTATTTACTATTTATTGATTTTTCTGAATAAAAACTTATTATTATTATTATTATTATTATTATTATTATTATTATTATTATTATTCCAAGAACGTAGTTCTAGGAACTCTATTGTAATCGTAAAGGGAGAATTATTATTCCTCCAAAATAGTTGAAAAAGTTGAATACCGTCAAAACCGGGTTGTTCAGAAAGACGAAACGTGACATGGTGATAGGGATATTTAAGAGCTAGTTTTCGACAAAGGCTGAGTCCGATTGGTTGATTAGAGCGGCGGCCATCTTGGAATTTTGGCAATCTTTTTTAGATATTCAGAAATCGTCTCTAAAGCCACCATTCCGATTGAATTAAACTTTGAGAAATCTTCTCTCTTGCTATCCTTGAACCAATTCCGTTAAATAAGGGCCGATCGGCTCGGATCGGCGGCGGCCATCTTGGATAACCTAGTTTTCGCAAAAAGGAGGATGGGCCGAAACTTGGAATACAACATTAGGGACTAAGGGCCATGTCAGTTTGTTCAAGGAAAGTTGAGAGGGTTAAAACATGGCCTCGACCGACCAATCAGTTTCGAGCATTTTGGTATGGCCTTTTGATTTTTTTATTTGATCGATTTTAATCGCGAAATTTCCCACACTTACGTAATAATGTGTGCCAATTTCAAATTGTCCACTTCGTGCCGTTTCCAGTCAAGGGGTCGACGGCCATTTTGAATTTATCGCAATTGCAACTGTTCGTGGGTGCGTTGTTGCGGCGCGTTCTACCCGTGATTACGATAGGGATCAAGTAAAACGTGTTCAAAATTAGATGTGCAATATAGCTGCGGACATGTGGCGAAAGTTTGGTCAAGATCGGATAGGAATTACGTGCGTAACGCTCGAATATAAACTATCGATTTCAGACAACTAACCTAACATCTTGCTGGGTCAATAAAGCTTGTTTCTATAGGAGCGTTGCCAGTACTATACACAGGTCCTCATTAATCATGACAAACCCTCGTCACGCTGGTTTCAAAACTTTAAATTAAAGCGATACTAATCTCATCTCAAATGTTGTATTGCACCGATAGAATATGGTTTATAGATTCCATATCATTCATATCCTGTCACATTCCCTGATCTGTATCGCAATTATTTGTTTTGTTATATCGAGCAAATGTTGAACAGTGAACGACACCATTTTGTCTCCTCAAGCTATTGTGTGTGATGTCATGTCAGCTCCAAAGCATCACATTCTTTATTATGTAATGCTCATCCCATTGCATATTTTGGAATTAATTTGACTGGAAGTTGTTGCTGCCTTTGGCAGCAACAACTTCTAATCAAATTGGTTTCAAAGTATTCAACAGCTTACCCGTAGGATAGCTTTTATACCACGTTTATGGGACTTTAAATTGAGGTCCCGTCATACAGTGCCCATCACTGTGTGAACGTGAGCTAGGGTTAGGTAGGCAAGAAATTTCGGCATAGTCAAAGTAAACCGGATGCTGAATGGATCCCTCCTCGGAACCACGCAACATACGGATTACAAAACCAAAACCAAATTGCTAGAATTAGAATCTTTCGGAATTTTCGAGGGGACTATGGAGGGATGTAACCCGGATGACTGATCGAGTTCGTCCTCGGACGGACACAGTCACCATACGGGCTACCTAACCAATCAAAATCAAACAAGTGCGCGCTGGTGCCTGCTCGGATGATGGCCAGAAGACCAAATGGGTCCCAGGACCCGAAAGACCCCACACCCCAACCTCCCCACTCCCCCCAAAGGGGCCGGGAGGTCTCTGACCTAAAGCCCCCCCCCCCTTGGGTGCATCAGGTCATAAGACCGTACGCACCTCCCCCGACCCAACACCTACCCCATCCCTTCCCCACCCCCGTTAGGTCCAGGTTAGGCCATCCCCATTACACACGCCCAAGCATGAGGAGCAACAAAAAAAAAGCCATGGAAAAGAACAGCAACATGAGACAAAATCGAGAGACAACGATCAACACACACACACACAGAGAGAGACACAAGCTAAGGCACAAACCGACGTCACAAGAATTCACAAGAATTCAACAGAAACCATAAAGGCCAGGCGTGAGTCTAGACCCTAGCATTGGGAACTAGCATATAAACGCCTCAAATATTACAACACACACACACTATACCACGTTGATGACTGAGCGTATATATCGAGGCAGACACAAGAGGATTTTTCTGATTGGTTGAAAAGTAAATCATGACAGCCATCATAGGGTGTAGAACCCTACCAACATTTAACTACTAAATCCTGAATATCTTTCCTTAGCGGCGTGATAAAAGGCTTAAAATTACCTGAATAGTTTATGACCGGCGTGTTAGATCACCTGAATAGCTATCAAGAGATGGGATTAGTTATCCTTTAATAATTATTGCTGATTCGAAATGTCTGCCTCGTATAGTGCAGCCAATTTTGCTTGCAACAGTCTTTGCTAAGATATTATAAATTTAAACTGTCCAAGAGGCTCTTTCAGATAATTAATTATCAGTTTCGGTTTTCAAAACAAATCTTACAAAAACTTATCAAAACGTGCATTGGTAAAAGACGCGAAAATATCATAACGTGTAAATTAAGAAATAATTGCAGCCAACTAAACAATGATCTGTTAGGTATCACCTACTTGAACACCCCCCCCCCCCAACTGCACTTACTGTCAACCCCAGAAACCTCTTATCATTATTTTTTTAATGTCCAAGCTGGGCAAATGAAAGACGCGAGTTATTTGATTCCCAGATTTTTCCCTGGACATTTTCTTGCAAGGGAAGTAATCAATTTTACACTGAAATTAATGAAGAGTTACTAAGAAACGTACATAACGTTATAAGAAAAACAAATAGGTTTTAACATTATTGAACGTTGTATGATCTGTCTATCTATAAAGCGGTCAAATGTTAATATTGTGTATTTGTGTATGTATGGTGATCATGTTGATGTGTTTGCGCAGCCACACCTGCCGATAGCGACCACCACATGGACCACCAGGATGTGATCACTAAAACATCTGCTTATCTAACCCATTTTATCTCAAGTTGAAATTATCCTTTGAGTCATACGCCCACAGGGGTTGGTGATAGCTGTAGGCAGGTTGGGCTATACATCGCACTGGCATGCTTGTGATGAGTATGATAACATTATTAATTGGTGTAGTAAATTTGAGCTCCCTCCCTCCCTCCAAAGTCAAATTGGCTTAAGAATAATCAACAGCTTTACATATACGGCCGCTTCGAAAAATAATTCCCGACCCACCTACCGCGCTCCATGCCAAAGAACAGTATAACTAATAAAGAGTACATTGCATACATTGCAGTCAACCTTGCTGAAAACTGTGGTGTACAGCAACAATAATTATGAAAGTTAAAATGTCATTTCCCGTTCTGATAGTTTGAGTAGTGTACAGTACAGCTCAGAAATAATTCAACATGCTTCCCAAACAAAATAAAATATGCTGTTGTATATTTTGAACATAATAGGATTGGAAGACTACCAGTAGTGGTAATCATATTATTAAATTACTGCAATGTTTGCCTTAGGCAGCAATATCTTCCAATTAAATTATATTCAAAATATTCAACAGAACATTTCTTACTAACATGTTTCTGTCATTGTTATGGATACATGTTAAAGTATCTTTTACCTATTCTGTATCTACAATACTTGTCAATACGGTATAATTAGCCTATAGGCTACAACTGCATTTATGCACGCATTTGCATTTTTTAATTTGTCATTTCTATGACTCCACATGATACCACAAAACACACTGGATACAACGTAAATGTGTGACCAATTTGAAACAAATTTACCTAGAAGATATTGCTGTTTAAAGAATCTCACACAATCACACACGCACGCACGCACACACGCACGCACGCACGCACACCCGCACGTACGCACGCACACACTCACGAACACACCTACACCCGCCTATACACATACGCACGTACGCACGCACGCACGCACGCACGCACGCACACACGCACGCACGCGCACACCCACGAACACACCTACACACGCCTATACACATACGCACATACGCACGTACGCACGCACACACGCACGCACGGACGGACGCACTCATGCACACGCACACGAACACGCGCACACGCAGACACACTCAGGCGGTTAACACTAGTAGGTGTCGAGCATGAAAGCATAACAGAACTCTCTATGATGCTTCTGTTATGCATCAATTTTCTTTACTAGTCATATATTTATATAGTTTTGTCAAAATAGGTTTCTTCCATTTGGATAATAGTCTTTGTTTGTTCATCATTGTTGTCTTCCATATTATAATTTGCAATATAGTTTGCTGTTCCGTGTTAAATTGTTAGCCATAGAATATAAAGTAATTATTATAGTCAACAGCATTACATCTATCACATAGTCTCTCATCTCGATCTATTGCTATCCATCTTTATGACCATGTGAGGAACCATATGATTGCAGCTTGCGAGGCGATGCATATTTGAGGTTTCGTTCCGTGGTGGATATGTTGGTGGGACGGGGTGGGGTAGGGGTCCAAGTTGGCGAATAAGATGGTAAATTACATTGGCACAGTTCTTGGGACACGTCATTGCTGCTTGTTGCTTTATTTATTTTATTATTATTATTATTATTATTATTAAACTGGAACTCCATGTGTAGGCCAACGTAATATGTGCGCTATGGACGATGTGTGATGGGTATTGAGTTTCGCGCATCGATGTGGTCAGTCTGGCTCTATGTACATAGCGTTATAATATATATTGAAGGGTTGTGCCGCAGCCGTTCAATTAGTATTTTCAAGAACATTGTTAAGAACCAAATTACGTGGCATTTTGCAAAACACTGGCAAAGGCTTCTGCAAATAGCAAACACTAGAAATGAAAACAAATCAAGATACATCGTTGCATCCGGCGATTGAAATTGTTGTAAAATAGATTACAGGAGAAAATTAACACAGAACGCTAAATGCCTGTGTCTTTATAATTTCGTGGTATATCAAATTGGAACCTTTTTCGTGTCACAGTGTTCAGTCTGCTGTTCAGAGGTCTTCTCAGGCACCCCTGGTAGAGATTGCCCTAGTGTAAGTACTAAAGCGTGTAAGGTGATGATGATAAGATCATCGCCTTGCTAACCAAATTTTCTTCGGGTACCCCTGGCAGGGACCGCCCTATCGTAATCTGTTGCGGCACTGCAAATCATTATTAAGACACAATGAAAGGTGCCAACTGCCACAAATCTAATGCAGCCTCCAAACAAGGAGGCCTCTGGCTATGACATGCCTGTGCTAAAACAGCGATCCCCAGCACCTACCTCCGAGGACAAACGCAAAACAAGCGGAAGTGTCAGTAAATCTAGCTCTGTCGGTGGTAAACAAAGGCCAATCGAGCTTATATGCACATGCCATATCTGCCCTGACTGTGACATCACAGTAACAAATGATGACAAGGCTGTAGAGGGTGACATATGCAGATGGTGGTACCACACACACTGCCACCACATTTCATATGCCCGCTACACCGTGATTAACAGCGATGAAAATGAGCATAAGAATTGGTTTTGCAACCACTGCAAAAGAGGAGCAAAAAGATCATAAATCAGATATAGATTGTCAGTAATAGGTACGATATGTTGGAGAGTAACCTAGGTAGCCTAGGGAACACACGACAAATGACACATTGGAATGGACAGTTGACAGAATCAGCTTCAAGGTAGACAGGTTAGAGGAAAGCCAAGCCCCTCCGTGCAATTGCATTGAACCAGAGGCATTGATACAGGAAATCACTGATCGTCAGGAACGCTCAAAGAACCTGGTGTTTTTAATCTCCACGAGAGCACAGAAACATCGACAACAGAAATCAAAAGCACTGATTCACTAACTGTGACGAAAATCTGTGCCGAACACCTCCACACTGACATCAGTGAAATTAAAGATATACGTCGTCTCGAGCCATCTCAAGGGAACTCTGACAAAAGCCACCAATGGATTATTCGGTCAAATCGCCTCATCAAGCCTACACCACAACCTATAACAGATGCGACGAATACAACAACAAAAGAGATGCGACCAGACGAACAGTCAGACGGACAAACAGACAAACGAAAAATACGGCGCCAACCGCAATGCTGACACCAGCCTTCGGAGATGTGCGTAATATCAATTAAAATATTAATTTTAGTTATAGAATGCATCCGAGTGGGCTACAATAACTAGTAACTACCACACCCACGCCCGGCCTTCCTGCGTATATAAATTGAATGTGGTAAAGGAATATGTCAATACAACGGCATAGGCCTATTACAATAAATATTGGATTTCCTGACCAATCCTATCCACGATACTGTCCACGGTATTGGCGCCGATACTCGTTGTTCGAGTATCGCCGAGTATCGTTGAGTAAACATTTTAATTAATATTGAGAATTGTGTGTGCTTGTTTTATGCTATCCCTTGTGAGGCTGTATTAATAGAATCACTTGCTACATGTATCTAAGCGTAACAACTCATTCATTTTGACAACGCATCACTAAAAATAGGCTTCAACTGCGCTGTCTTAAAAATGGAAACAGGCGTGCAAACTGTAGACCATTTAGACTTTGTCAGACAAGACAGCACGCACGGGCGTCTGAACGCAAGCTATCGCTCAATATTTGAACCTCCTGGTCTTTGCATCACACCCCACCCCAGCATATGAACTACTGACCCTGCGGGGTACTAAACGCGGCATTATAATGGAATAGATCTAGGCATTCGATGTTTGTCGACTCTTTACTAACTTATATATTAAAGGCCCACGTGCACACTAGGATGCTGGCGAATAAAATTTCCTACAATTGTATATGATACTTCTATATGCTTAAATTGTGTACAGATACCTCAATGTAATGAGTCTAGTGAGGAGGCTTAGTAGTTAGCACCGAAAAAAGGGCCGGATGCCGATAAGGCTGTCAAATGTGTCAGATTTGCGGGGGAGGTATGCATTACCATGGGGATTAATACAATCTTATGATTCAAAAGAAAAATAATTGTGGGAAAAGTGTCTGCCATCTTCCGAAATGACAGTTAAAGTATAGAAATAATATTGCATTTTTCGTCCAAAAGTACAGAATGCTTTTATGTCTAATATACACTTACTAGATAACCTAAGCATGCTAGAATGTTTAATTACATCATAATGAACAAACTATGTTGCGAGACTAGTGGTTATGTTGTGTGTGCGAACCCAGGGCCATCTGCTTTCATTTGCCATTTTTGAATGGAAAACTTAACATTATTTCTGTACTTTAACTTGATATTCGGCGCTGGTAAGTATTCATTTTCAAATTCCTCAAGTAACTGTCTTTGTCGTGGACTCGACACTAACTATCTTTGAAGTGCTGCAGAATTTTCCGTCGGTTCAGTTATACCCCATTTGTCCTTCACCTTACGGTTTTCATATTCCTGTACTTCATCAGTTTGAATTCGCGAAAACCTCTTAGATGCCTTGCTAATGGACTTTTCAGCTAGGCGGCTTGTGGGATGACGTCATAACCATTACGTCATAAATGATTCTATACGGCTCGTTTTTAACTCTTAATAGTCTGACAGGTTGTACAAATTATATGTCTCTAATATTTTTATAAACATGCTGTTGACAGGCAGCAACAGCGCGCAGTCAAATTAGTTTCAAACCATTCAGCAGCTTACCAGTATAGTTTTCTGGAAGTTGATAGTCAGTGAGTTCGATTGATCCCAACACATTCGAGGTGTGGGCGGAGCTGAGCTAGATATGGGTGGGGCATAGCTAAAAATGGAAAGGTCCATTGCGCAATACCTTGGTAACTCATCTTTAATCATGGCTGAAACGATTGGAAGTGACTGCATATATCTCGGATATGGACACTGACTATAATTAAAAAGGTCTGGCGCGAAGAACAAGAACATAAGCCCCTCAAGAGATGCCAGGAAGACAGATGCGTTTTTCTCTGTATGTCAGCAGATGAGCAGAAGTCCGCGTATCGCACTCCTTAGCACAATATATCAAAACTGAAATGTTGGCCAATCTTTAATCATATTTTGCATCCATGGCTCAAACTAACAAAAGCGTAATTTTGTGGTGCTTTGAGATGTGAGTTAACGCTATGCGTTTGGGTACAAATTACCCAGACATAACAACAAAGGTGTACATGAATTACGAAAGCTGCAATTGAAATTTTTGAAAATGTATCACTGGAATGTCGGGCTCGATACTCAAGCCAGTCATTCCAGTGTAACACTTTCAAAAATAGGCTTCTCTTGGCCTGCAAATGGGCATACATTCACTGAGCAGAATGCCAATGTTCAGGAGCGATCGATTTAAAGAGTAATTAAATTGTAGTTTTTGTAATATTTTATGCAGTAGAAATTATCAACGATTCGATTATTTAACTTTTAATCATATACCTTAACGATTTAAAAGTAATCGCCATTTTCCATTTAATCACGTAATCGCGCAAGCCTTTAGGCCGGTTTTCATGATCAGATTAATCTGACTGACAAATCTGAAGCAAAGATCTGACGCTGTAGCGCGAATCTGAACATCGTTTAAACGACCAGATTAATCTGACAGATTAATCTGTCAGACAGATCAGAAAAAAATGTTGACGTGGTAGTGCGAATCTGAAGAGCGTTTAGACGATCAAATTAATCTGTCAGACAAATCTGATGAAAATATCTGACGAAAGTCTGATGAAAAAATCTGATGGAAAAAAATCTGATGGAAAGATCTAATGGAAAAATCTGAAGAAAGAATCTGAAGAAAAAATATGGCGTCATTAGCGGTGCCAAGATATGACGTCATTAGCCTTGCCAAGGTTGGCAGCAGACACCATTTTATAAAGTGGGTTTACCGGGCCCACAAACAATTCTCCTTCTGCCATTTAGTTATGAGCATCTCATTAAAATCGCCCACAATTCAGTGACACAGGCGCAACCATTTTGCTTGCTGGCTGATGACGGCAAGGATGATGACGTATTTAGAGCATGTATTTTGATTGTTCACGCCTTCAGGCAAAATCTGAAAAAAATGAACCTGTCCAACTGTTCAGATTCACATTCGGACATCAGACTTCAGATTTTTGGCTTACATGGTCAGATTTTAATGAAATCGAAAAATTGAAGAACCACCAGAGTCGCCGTCAGACATCAGATTCAGACATCAGACTTCAAATTTTTGGTTTATGCGATCAGATTTATTTGAAATCAAAAAATATGAAGACCCATCAGAGCCGGCTTCAGATTTTCGACTTCAGACATCAGACTTCAGGATTTTATGTTTACGCGGTAAGATTTTATTCGGCATATCCGTTCAGATTAATCTGATTGTGAAAACCGGGCAAATCCTGTCCAACCAGAACATTCGAGATCACTTAAATGCATTCCATAGACCGTTTCCTAAATGAAGATCACCAGATATGAGTACAGTTCTATGATCCCCCCTCCCCCTCCCCATAGATCTGGATGAGTCCACTGCATGTATTTACAAATGGTAAAGATTGGACAGCCACAGGCTAGAACAGGGCTGTCGTCCTGTTTAAAGCGATGCTAATCTCATCTCAAATGTTGTATTGCACCAATAGAATATGATTTATAGATACCATAGCATTCATTTCCGGTCATATTCCCTGATCTGCATCACAATTATCTGTTTTGTAATATCGAGTAAATGTTGAACAGTGATCACCACCATTTTGTTTGCTCAAGCTATTGTGTGTGATGTCATGTAAGCTCCAATGCATCACATTCTTTATTATGTAATGCTTATCCAATTGAATATTTTAAAACTAATTTGACTGGAAGTTGTTGCTGCATATGGCAGCAACAACTTCCAATCAAATTGGTTTTAAAATATTCACCAGCTTACCTGTAGGATTGCTTTTGTACTACGTTGCCAAACTATAGCTGGCGCCTCTATGACTGAGCGTATATACCGAGGCAGACACACTAGGGTTTTTTGATTGGTTGAAAAGTAAATCATGACAGCCATCACAGCCATCATAGGGTGTAGAAATGTACCAAAATTTAACTACTAAATCCTGAATATCTTTCCTTAGCGGCGTGATAAAAAGCTTACAATTACCTGGATAGTTTATGACCGGCGTGTTAGATCACCTGAATAGCTATCAAAAGATGGGATTAGTTATCCTTTAAGATGATTAGACAAAATCTTCAATATGTTCATCCCATGGTATATCAGCCTTCTCACTAAAAGAGGGAGAAGTGTAATGATAACAGAAGGTTCAACTGTTTCAGATGGCTGTGCCGCATGATATAAAGCCCATAAAATTGCCTCACGTTTAACAAACTCTTTAAATTTGAGAAGACCAATGGCACATTGATTCCAGGTTTCTTCTTTCGAACGGCTTGAGTTATTTGTGCAGTAATATCAGTTGTAGATGCACCAGGAAGATAATCTGTCGATGATGTTATGGCGACGGCGGGGACCACGCTGGAGACGTACGAACCAGGAGGTAAGGTCACTCTCACTTCACTGGCTTGGTTGAAGGTGCATATATCTTGAGAAATGCTGTTCTTTAAAGAATGTCTCCTCTCTGCCGTTTCCTTTCTGTGACTTCATAGAATTATGAGTGAACATCTGTGAAATAGTCAAACAATAGCGTGACTAATTTGCAGCTACTTTTGGATCTTTCCCATATAAAATCATAGCGGTTAGTTGTTTTTACTAGGTGTGAACACAGTTTCTGTGTTTCAGTGTTACACTCTTCGTTCCGACATAGTTTTGTTATTCTAGCAGAAAGGAAAGGTCCCTCCTCACAGCTAACAAGTTTCACAAAATTCACACTGGCCTGCATACCAATTGGGAATACAAGCATAATGTGTTTGCCATCAAATTATTCTTGTACCCCCACCCCCACCACCAATTCGAGAACTTTGTTTAAAACGCGTTCTGTTAACTCTACTACGCTCGCCTAATTCATCTTTCCAGAGTATCCACCCATCCAATGACGTCATAATCAACTACTTGATGAGTAAAATGGCATCATAATGAATGACGTCATGAGTGAGGTCGATAAGTACGTCACGAACGCATATTTTAAGACGGTCTATGCGTTGTTGTACAAATTGTTTGCTTTTACTATTTAATAAATATTCTGTTGAATATTTTGAAACTAATTTGACTTGGCGCGGTAGCAACAGCACCCAGTCGAATTAGTTACTAAATATTCAACAGCTTCCCTGTATAGTTTTCAGGAAATTGATTGTGAGGGCATTGAGGGTCGATCAATCCCAACACGGCGAGGTGTGGGTGGAGCTTAGCTAGTGATGGGCGGGGCATAGCTAAAAATGGAAAGGTCCATTACACTAACCCTGATAACGCAGCTTACTGGGCCGATGCTGGGCCGATGCTGGGCCGATGCTGGGCCTATACCGGGCCGATGCTGAAAGTATCGATACGGTATCGGCCCAGCATCGGCCCAGTATGCTGCGTTATCGGGGAAGCGATCTTCGTACCTTTGATGTAAAGGTGATAGGTTGATGATGGATATTCCATTCTCAAGTGAATCCTCGACACGTGATGCTGGCTTTGCGGGGTCTCTGTTAATGTGTGTACCATTGCTTAGAGTGACAAAATGACCGGTATCGATTTCTGGACCTGGTCAGCCACACAAAATGATATTTGTCCTCAATCGCGAGTAAGACACCTCCACATATCTTTCCTATCATCCACATATCGTTCATTTCTTCGGCTATTTCGTAAGTGATCTTTCAGCCGAAATCGATGAATATTCGTACAATTTTACAGAATTGTCTGTTTCACAGAAAATGCATTTAGAAATATATAAGTCAACCGTCTGTCGTTTAGGTGGAGTTGTGACCTTCTCCCCAGTATCTGTCTCACATTTTCGTTTCTTTGCCGTTAACCGGTCTAATTTACAATTTACAGTAGGGGCCTATAGCATTTCTGGTGACACGGCCAGGGCCAGGAAGGGTTCTTCTCTAACAATATATTAGATGCCACTCATTAGTTAACAGAAATATTTTGGGAAGCGCATATAATTCACGAAATTGGCAACATTTTTAGAAAACTACCGCATGTAAACAAACCCAGATCAATTCGGCTTTTCATCTGGAGACATGACAAATCCTCCACGGTTACTGTTTGGCATATAATACATGCATCCTAATCGATGTTTAATCAGACCTATACATTTTATATCCAGTAAATTCAAATCAAAATCAGTGTTCCAGTCTGCGTAGTAAATTGTCAATGAGACTAAAAAGAAGAATATTTTAAAAACGACTGGAGTGACTGGTTTAGTTATTGAGCCTGGCCAGTCAATCCAGTGATAAGTTGGGGCTTTTCTCTAAAATCTGCCTCTCTTGGCTTAAGGGTACATAGTCAAACAAAGCAGCTGAAACATAACTGCCATTTCAATGGTAAGATGTGTATAATGTTGTATGGATTGTAAGTTTTCTAGCATATTTCTTACGAAATGCAAAAGGTTGATACATGGCTGCCATTCTGAAAGCATATGCCTATATACGGCGTCCTCATAAAATGTTTCTTAAATTATGCACTCAAGTCGTGGGAGTTACCCGTTTGTGGCACATTCCTCAGCTGGTTTCACGTAAAATAAATATTATAAGTCTCCAAACACCAACCCCTTTAATAAAGATGACCACCAATTGTCCATGTTTGATTGTTATTACCTAAAATATTAATAAGCCACAGCTCCATAGTTAGATGTATGTTCCTTCCAAAGTTTGGAGAAATCAATATTCTGAAACCTACGGGTTTGCGTAGCTTTATTGTTTTTGGCGTATTTCGGAGCCGACATTTTGGAAAATGGTCGCCATACAGCTTTCGCGCCATTTATCTTTTAGGAGCATGAGATTTTATTTATCCTTATGGCAATAACTACTTGGCACTTTTGTCAGCTATGTCCACATAAATTGATTAAGTCAATAATGAAATGAATAAATGTTAGCATATGATGCTTTCATTCCATATAAATTGATATAAATGCTGTACTTGTCAAGTTGAATTAGAGATACGTATGTGTAATTAAACTTCACAACTAAAAACGTTGCATTAATTTATACGGAATGAAATCACCATATGTTAAGTTTCATTTCGTTTCATTACATTGAGGTACACAATTTAAGCCTCTAAAGATAGACAATTCTAATCATGTTATTTTCAAGCATTATAGTCTGAATGTTGGATTTTATGTTACGTGTACGCTTCAGCAACTATATAGCATGTTTGAACAATATACCATCTCAGTGGCACAATATATCGTAGAACACAAATGCGGAATATCACAGATTATATATATATATATATATATATATATATATATATATATATATATATATATATATATATATATATATATATATATATATATATATATATATATATATATATATATATGATTAAGTTGCGGTACCCATTGATACCTTAGCACTTGAAGTTAATTTTTCATTTTCAAGAAAGCTATGCAGAAAGCTTTTGAACATTTTAAAACTAATTTGACTGGAACCTGTTGCTGCCATAGTTCCCAGTCAAATTAGTTTCAAACAGCTCCGCAGAATATTACTTTCATTATAATGAGTTTGTCATTTCTGTTAGGTTTGGCTGGTTTTAGACAATTTTTATCAATTTTCTATGATGCACATTTAGGTGTGAACCTTTGTCAAGCGCCAATAGTGTTAGTCCGAACTAAAGGTCTCGCCTATACGGATCTTCCTATCACTGTTATCTAAGAAAGAACGAACCACTTAAACTGAATTAGTAAAACTCACTGTAAATATATTTACAGTACGTCTAAAAAATAACCTAAAAGGTTTCCAAACAGAATAAAGCATACTGTTGACTATTTTAAACATAATTCGATTGGATGACATTGCTGCCTAAGGTAGCGATGTCTTTCAATCCGCTTACGTTCAAAATGTTCAATAGAACATTTCTTGCTACAACAGGTTTCTATTTTTTTGTTTTGGAAACGTGTTAGATAATTTCCGAGCTGTATTGTAGAAACATTCTTATAATATGCTCCATCGCAAGTCAACATTATTAGAATCTCAACATTATTACGAATTTGACGAATTTTACAGACGATTTAACAGACGATTTAACAGACGATTTAACAGACGATTTAACAGAAAACATAATATGATGAACAGAATAGCCGCGATGCATAGATATCGTATATACGGGCTAATGGCCCAGCCCTCATGGAGCTAGTTGTAGCGACCGCCGATGACTCGAGTTTAGTAAATCTCAATTGAGCATGACGTGGTATTCACTTACTGGCTGATGCAGACGATCACCTGCATATATGTAGCTTTCAGAAATGACTAAATTATCTTTTGGTAATTTGGAGACAAATTGAACACACGTAAATTCACATATTTTTATCAGAAATAAAATGATAGTGGCTATTATAATCTGATACTTTATTCGACTACGTAATAGGCTTAGTAACAAAAACTGATTATTTTGAAGACTATACATCCCGAGAGAAAATACTGAACTGAGTGAACTCTGAAATGCCGACTGAGAGGTTGATGAGCGATCTAGCCAGTATATACGATATCTGTGGTGCGATTAATCTTCTGCGTTCGTTCATCTATTCTGAGGAGATTCAGGCGAAGCTTCCGACAATTTCAATGGCCACTAATATTCTATTTACCTGAAACTCTAGACACTTCTCCTCGGAGGAGAGTACGTGAAGACTGGATGGTAATAACGTTCCCTACCGTTCATTAACTATACTATATACGCGTATAGACAGTAGACGCTATTAATGCTCTATTAGCGCCATATACAACCGTGTTTAACGGCAATACACCTGCAAGGAGTGGATAGACGAAAGATGACATTGACAACAACGGTTGTCATGGAAATGGTATTTGCAGTTGTGTTTTAGATAAATGTTTACTTAGCTGGCTTCATGACTGGAAAGAACAAAGAGCTATTCAAGCGGTCTTTATCCAACTGATCAGATAGGCCTTCCACGGGCAGAAACTGAGAGAAACGAGAAAATACCGGCCGGACTTTACATGGTACACGCCCCCCCCCCCCACCCCCACCCCCACCCTCTAGCTAAGCCCCACCCACATCACGCTCGATCTCTGAACACCCTATCAATTTCCAGAAAACTATACAGATAACCTATTGAATATTTTGAAACTAATTTGAACAGCGCACAGTCAAATTAGTTTCAAAATATTCAACAGCGTGTTTATTAAATAGCAAAAGCATGCAATTCATACAACGTGCCAGACTATTAAGCATTTAAGACGGGCTATATCAAGTCATCTATGACGTCATCATTATGACGTCATCATACATGTCACTTAGTTGATTATGACGTCTTATGACGTCATATGATCGATTGATAAACTTGGAAAGGTGAATTGGGCAGAATGCAAAAATCGTACCTTTTAAGACTGGCTTTATAGCTGTTTCCCAAGTCAAGCACTCGTGCATACACCGACTTCATCAGACCAAGTTTAAGCATGGCTTGTTGCGAAACTGTAATCACAAATCACAAATCAATATTAAATTTTGAATAGCTCAACCTGTCGGTACTCTTATCATTATTACAGGACCAATAAGATGACGACGATAAGTTTTCTTTAACGAATAAATTCGATCAGGGCCGCGATGTAGAGGCTGCCCTGCTACCAAAACAACCCAGTAATGACCAGTGAAAGCAATATGCCAACGTCAATATGCTATGCATCAAAGCCGCTTATGCAAATAACGGGATGTTTATTTTTCTAAGAATCTGTCTCTTTGAATAACAAGAATAATTACATTGAAAACAATATTATATTGTGATCGATATTAAATGATACCGAATTCTTTGCTGAAGAAGCATGATAATGAAACGACAATGACGACGACGACGCCGACGACGACGGCCACGATGGCGATGACGACAGCTGCGGCGGCGGCGGCGGCGGCGGCGGAAGCGGGGGCAATGAATGATGATGATGAGCTTGGACATGGAAAAAGACTAGTTCATTTGATTGGCTATTAGATTTTTTGTTTGTTTTTTGTCAGGGGCTAGGAGCCAGATTTTGGCGGATTGGTAGCAGATACAGGTACCAAATGAGACAATGCCTTTCTAAAGGTTTAGTATCTGTAGTTTCAAAATCTGCATGCTGGACATCTGTACGTTGTAGCTTATTAGTAGTAATTTGCTCCCAAACATATATCGCAACAGACGATGTGGAGAAAATCACCAAAATCATCGTCTAGGCGGCAAATGAGCACTAGGTCCTGATCTAGATACTTCGTAGCCGAGGCCAGTTGTAATTGCAAAAAAAGCAAAGTGGGAAATCTTCAATGGGAGTTCTTCAACGAACCAGCTGACACAAATGGACCCTTCCAGTTTTAGCTATGCCCCACCCATCTCTATCTAAGCTCCACCCACACCTACTCCGTGTTGCGATCGATCGATCACTGAACTCCATGACTATCAATTTCCAGAAAACTATACAGGTAAGCTGTTAAATATTTTGAAACTAATTTGACTGGGCGTTGTTGCTGCCTATGACAGCAACAGCGTCCAGCCAAATTAGTTTCAAAATGGCCAACATAATGTTTATTAAATGGTGAAGACATACAATTCGTACAACGTGTCGGAGTATTAAGCGCTAAAGACGGACTATATTGAGTCAGGAAATGGATTCAGGAGTAATTGCCACATCATCTCTTTTACTACCAATGTCAACACCAACGCAAAATTGGTCAAACAAGCAATATTGAATGCTATGCTGCCAAAACGACCAATGCCAAATGGATGAAGAAAAGAGTACAAGCCTAACTGGACAGATCTCCTTCAGACCGAACATAAACAGCTTTGCAAAGTAAGGGGTGAGAAGGAAAAAAATCTTTATTAATGATTTGCCTACTAACATTTTAAACAGGCTGCGATTATTTGCAGATGACACTTGTCTATACGTGATATCTGACAATCGTGAAACACAAATTTCAGTTGTCAATAATGACATGAAGTGATATCCCAATGCGCAAATACGTGGCTCGTTGAATTTAAGGCCGCTAGACCAAGTTCCCCATGTATCTCCTTACGTCATGATGGCTTTCCAATATCCTTTAAAGTCTATTCACCCATCGTTCGACCACAAGCACCTTGGCATTACTTTTAACAGCAAAGGTCACTGCATTTAACATGTAGAATCGTTGGTAGCTAAGGTCCAACGCACGCCCTCGTTGCATAATGGTCTTCAATATATTATTGACAGAGACTGTCTTGAGATAATGTGCTCGAGGTTTGTTAGATCATTATTAGAATCTGCGAGCCACGTTTTGGATAACCTTCCACAACACCTCGCTATTAGACTGGCAAATATCCAGAAGTACGCTCTACGGACAATTAGTGGAGTCTCATGCAATGCCAGTACAGAAAACTCGGAAACCGGTATGGAAACACTTTCGCACAGCTACCAAAACTGTGATAATACGATGCATGGCATATGAACGGCTCTAACCAACGCCTTCCAGTTTACCCTACCGAAGGACAAATCGGTATTATATCCGTTAACACAACACTTACGCTCCACCTAATTATCGAACTAAGCTATATCGCGGATATGGTCTAAAAGATAATACGATGCATGGCATATGAACGGCTCTAACCAACGCCTTCCAGTTTACCCTACCGAAGGACAAATCGGTATTATATCCGTTAACACAACACTTACGCTCCACCTAATTATCGAACTAAGCTATATCGCGGATCTTTCATTCCAGCAATGGCCTGTGACTAGAATACTCTGCCGGATCCTGGTGCGCTGCATCCATCCCTACAGGAATTAAAGTTGCATATTCACAGCAAAATGGTTCAAAATAATGTTGTTAAAATTCTATACTTTCAGAGACTTAAATTGTGTTCCTAGATGTAATGATACGAAATAAATCTTAGTATATGTTGATTTCATTACGTATAAATTAATATAATTTTTTAAGTTGTCAAATTGAATGGTCTAAAAGATAATACGATGCATGGCATATGAACGGCTCTAACCAACGCCTTCCAGTTTACCCTACCGAAGGACAAATCGGTATTATATCCGTTAACACAACACTTACGCTCCACCTAATTATCGAACTAAGCTATATCGCGGATCTTTCATTCCAGCAATGGCCTGTGACTAGAATACTCTGCCGGATCCTGGTGCGCTGCATCCATCCCTACAGGAATTAAAGTTGCATATTCACAGCAAAATGGTTCAAAATAATGTTGTTAAAATTCTATACTTTCAGAGACTTAAATTGTGTTCCTAGATGTAATGATACGAAATAAATCTTAGTATATGTTGATTTCATTACGTATAAATTAATATAATTTTTTAAGTTGTCAAATTGAATTAGAGGCACGAGTCCCTAATTCAAATTCACAACTAAACCTACGAAATTTATTTATATGGAATGAAATCATCATATATTTAGATTTATTTCGTTTCATTACATTGAGGTACACAATTTAAGCCTCTAAAAGTATATAATTTCAACAATTTTATTTTCAAACATTTTGTCGTGAATATGCACCTTTGAAGTATAAATCAAAAATAATATCTGAGGCACGACCCCACCTAGGTGATATTGTGTGGGCCAAAGACCTGCCAACATCTTTTACAGTAGGCTACCGAATTAAATTTAAAAGACTTCTTTGCGATAATTTCTAGTCAGACGCTCATAGGTGTCCCTGGGGATACCAAATTTAAACAACGGATAATTATCTTGTCCACTGCCCATTCTACACCAAATGTACTCTCGTGCGCTGCTCTTGTAGTGTTATTTTTGTGTCGTTTTCGGCGTGTAGCGAATTGTACATCGGAGTAATGTACATTACTTTATAGGCATTGCCTTGACAATGGCCTTGAACACACATAAATGGTGGAACGAATAGGGTGGGTGGGAATAAGAGCATGTGAGGAGCTAGAGCTTCTTCTTTCTGTTATAAAAAGAATCAATCCTATAATATATCTAAATATTATCATTTTTATTAACATTATTATCGAAATACTGTATGGTAACTGGAATCCAAAACGGAGGATGGTGTAGAACGAGTTGGGGAGATAACTCCGGTAATGTTTACAGTTGCCTTTTGACGAGTTACCTCCCTTTAGCGATAATTACTCTTTGCGTCTCCTGGCACACTATAGAACGCGGAAGTCATGAGATTCATGTCCTTTAACACTCAGACTAGCCAAACACTGCGTCTGCATAAGATGTATAACGAGACCACGTATCATCAGTGACACTTTTCTTTCCTCCGTATTGTGGTTGTATGAGACAATACGTGAAAATATATCGAAATGACAGATTGTGTGTTCTTGCTGTGAAATAAAATACAATATAAATTTCGAGTAATGTTCTAACAGATCGCCAGGTCTGTGATCATTTTTATCAAACACTAGTAACACTATCGTCTCGTTGCTATAGGTTAGAAAGCTTTCCAAGCACATAGGGTCTAATAGTTATAGATCATCATCACTATCGCCCTGGTGGCAATATACGTACATTCATGAAACAGGTAGCCAGTCAGTCTTGTCATACACGTCTGTTATAACCGGGAATTTGATTTTTGTTGCTTGTGCAGTTTTTCTTGCATTTACAATTAACTACTTTTTCTCATGTCCCTGGGAATGGAGGAAGCTAGTTTTAGCTATGCCCCACCAATCTCTAGCTAAGCTCCACCTACGCTGTGTCCGTGTTGGGATCGATCGATCAGGACACTGAATCTCAATTTCCAGAAAACTATACAGGTAAGTTGTTGAATATTTTGAAACTAATTTGACTAGGTGCTGTTGCTGCCTATGGCGGCAACAGCGCCCAGTCAAATTAGTTTCAAAATATTCAAAAGATTGTTTATTAAATAGTAAAGACATACAATTCGTATAACAACGCTTAGTCCGTCATCAATTAAGCGGTCGTCGCGAACTTAGCCACGACATTATTGACTATGACATCAGCCTACACGTCACGTAGTTGATTATGACGTCATATGTTTGGTCGATAAAATGGAATCCTCCATTGCGTGACAGTCAATCTAACAGGTGTTATTCCATCCGACTGGTGTCACTCATAATGTTGGTGGTTGAACAGCATGAGAAGACATAGCAATCAACTGTGATCGTGCCTTATGTCATGCTAGAACGCGTCATCTGTGGGTGGAACATCCAGAGGTGTGTCAGACGAGGCAGCTTCAACCTATCAGTGTCTCCTCTTCGTTGCCCACACTAGTGTTTACCGGAAGTGATTTTTTTCTGTATCTACATACACAAGGTCTTGAGTTGATGGATCATCGAGTTGATTTGCAAATGTTACAAGTGGTGCTTTGTCAATTGATTTAATGTTCACGATAATGTTGTCTTTCCTAGTTCATATTTAAGCTTGTGTTATCCATACCGGAGATCGCATGGCAGAATGGCAAGAGACAGGTTATTCATCCTAGGGCTTGCACTATAGCATAGATATGTACTCAAACGTTTTAGTCAGTCTCAAGTGACACAGTGTTTCATTTATCAGAGGTTGCTCGCAACAGTTACTACATTCAGAGGACAATTAGGTCTGTATTATTATTATTATTATTATTATTATTATTATTATTATTATTATTATTATTATTATTAACTAGCCAACTGGTTCAGCTCCGATCGCATTTCCGTTATACGAGAGGTGTTCAGTTTATTTTGTCACAAGATTGCACGATTTCTTGCAGCACACTTTTGGACAATTGTCTCACTCACGATACCTTTTTACAAAGCCCACGAGCTTACCGACACGCTAGTTTAGTTTGTTAAAAGTTGTCCACATGCCAAGACATAAAATAAGCGAGAGAGCGGAGGGTATAATTTTCCATCTTTTGAGGAAGGGAATGACGCCGTCACTGATCAGAAATGAACTTTTGAAAGAAAATATCAGTGTCAGTGTGAGGACCATTTATCGCGTAAAGAATAACATCGGAAAAGAACGACAATTTACGAATCTAATACATGGAAAATCTGCTCCGTTGAAAATCAGAAGAAGACGAACTGTAGTATCAAAACAAGTGATAGACAAAGTGAAGAAAATGATAGCAAGAATTAACCCACCGACACAACGTGAGATGAGCAATCTATTAGGAATTAGTTTGGGATCCGTAAATAACACCATAAACTGTGTTATCAAGGCAAAACTGAGAACAAAATGTTTGGTTCATAAACTATCCCTAGAGCAGGTAGAAAAGAGGAGGAAGAGGAGCTGGAGGCTGTACCTGTAGCTGTGTGGGGTGAAGTGGAAAAACTTTGTCACCACAGATGAGGCTATGTTTTATCTAGGTGGAAGCTACGGAAAACGGCGAGTCTGTTATGTTAGGAAAGGACAAATTGATATGGATAAGTTGAAGTTTGTTAAACGTAACAGTTTCGCGCCTGGTTTCATGGTATGGGCAGGCGTTAGTCATTACGGAAAGACCAGTCTTAAATTCATTGATCGGAATGTGAAAATCAATGCTGATTATTACATCTAACATGTTTTGAGACCCTTTTTGAAACATGATGTTCCCAAATTATTCCCATGGAGCAAACAGAAGGACATGGGTTTTCAGCAAGATAGTGCGTCCTCTCATACTGCACGAAAGAGCTTAACATAATTAAAGCAGAACAAGGTTAAATTCATTAGCCCTGAAGAATGGATGCCGAAGTCGCCGGATGCTGCCCCTATGGACTTTAGTATCTGGGGGATTGTCAAGCGCAGTCTACAGAAACGGAAAGTTACAAGTCTTAACAGTCTAAAACATACTCTCAAAACCGAATGGAAGGCACTAAGTCAAACTGTGATCAACAAAGCCCTTTCTTCTTGGCTTAAGCGCTGTAGACTGATATATCATGCTCATGGGTCTCAAATTGAACATCTTCTGCAATGAAATTATTTTGTGATAAATTATTGTTGATTAAATACTTATTTGAAATTTGTGACAAAATAAACTGAACACCTCTCGTATATTAAATGGAGAATCACCAGCTGATCGGCTTCTTCATGTCTATGCTGCTGGTCTGGTAGAGACTAGGCAACCGACCTGTCCAAAAATAATTGCCTTTTCTTGCTCGCGGAATCCCCCTGCGAGATATAGATGTAGAACGTATTGGTAGGTAGGACCAGACCATGATTGAATCAAGAAACGTAATTATTTCATTTGTTAATAATCTTCTTTGTTGCCATGAGCAGTTATAAAGTCTTTGAAAGCAAGAACCACAACATGACCTTGAATATCATACACCGTGGCAAATTATCCAACACTCCTGCGTTTGCTTTCTCGGGATTCTGATCTAAGCGCATGGGCTGACGTTCATGCATATTACCGCAGATATGTATAGCTGGTGTATATATGCGATAGTCTGGCGTGAAGATGTGGTGATACCGTCTTTGCATGTCTTGAAATAGTTCTCTTGCAGTCAAACGCCTCCAAGTTTAGACCACAGAACTACACCAACATTAACATTGTTATCTTTAAGAAGTGGGCCTACCTTGTGCACAATTGTTGTGATCCAAGGGATCCTTCAGAAATTGTAATTTGCTGCCATGTCTGGATCAAATCCACTGTACTCCCAGTAGTTGTTACGTGTGTCTCATTCTTTAAAGTATACTCATGTCATTTGGCTTAATGCAATACAGGTCTGGTGTTGGTGTTTGATAGGTCGACGTTCTGGAATGGACCTTTCCAGTTTATTCCTACACCATCTGACGTCATATGACGTCATAATCATCTAAGCGACGTGTAGGATGACGTCATAATTAAGTATGGCATGAATGACTCGATATAGTCCGTCTTTAATGCTTAATAGTCCGACATGTTGTACGAATTGTATGTCTTTACCAATTAATAAACATTCTGTTGAATATTTTGAAACTAATTTGACTGGGCGCTGTTGCTGCCGAGCTTGGCTAGAGATGGGCGTGGAATAGCTAAAACTGAAAAGGTCCATTGATAAGGTGAATAGAATATGTGTAGATATACTACAGATAATTTCTCCCAGTCTTGCTTAACAGTCAGCTTGAGATATGTATTTTTCATTTGTTTCACACTTGTGACATCCTGTGTGTTATCCTCGGGAGACATATCAATTCATTGGATGTATTTTGAAAGGATTCGCATTATTTCAATAAACCATCCCCAAAGCTTAATAGCTTAATGCGCTGCGTATGCACCCTGGTGGGTATGTGGCATGCATCCGTCATGTTAACCTCTTGGCGGTGTCTTGAACAATATTGTATATTAACTTTCCAGAAAATATGGCAGTGATTGGCCTTGTGGATTGCCACTAGGGTTATGTATTGTGCTCAGTAATTTATGGTACAGATGAAGGGAGAGGTTCAGCACGCACAGAAAGACACACACCGCCATTGATTTACATACACTACTATGGATTATATACACCCTAGGCGTATACGAAAAAGGATTGTTGAATATATTGTGTCCATACCTTATTGTTGTAGTTAATCTAGTAATACGTACTGTATATAGTGAACGTGTTGTCACGGATCAGGTGCAACTGTTTGTCACCAAGGTTTGTGACTATGGACTGACGTCACATGTTTCTAATAGAACATGGGACGGCAGTCAGTTGGAGTCTGGCGTTGGCCACTGTCACTTGTTGTTTTGGATAGTTGGTCCCACTCCGCGACTTGAATATCAAACTGTGAATTGTGGCCAACTGTGCAAACGAGCCAGCGACAGTATCCCAGAGTAAGTTGTACATTAATAAAGTATTACCGTAACTATAAAGACGCGTGTTATCTCACCAGCCAGATGAAAGATCCTGATGTATAGGCAAACGAACGGTATTAGATTTAAACATTTCTGAACTGAAAGATTTTATATCAAATGTAAGGAATTTTAACTAGCGTATAGGCGTGTTCAAAACTGCTACCAATATTAACGATCTATTCAGCCGTTAATTACTGGCCGATGAGTTTCTTTGAATGAGACTAATTTGTGCGGCCGCGAGTCACATTTTGGCGCGTTTTTCAATTTTCAATTAAAACAATTTTTTCCAGAATTCCAGATTAATAATAGAACAGAATCGAAATTTGCATTGGCCTATGTATTTATAGCATAAAGTACGCTGGCTATGACGAACTATGAATTTACTCTCAATTCAGAGCTAAAACACATTTAGAAAAACCCCAACAAAATTGCAAGTACGTCATTAAGCATATGCAACGATTGATGATATTAATTATTGCGCTACTACAAGGGTGAACATATTAATAAAATAAACTATGGAATGCATTTGTAAATTAGCCTAACTGAACAGCCTATTAATACTCACATTTTCATGTTACGCGTCTTTCATTTACAGTCGATTGACTTGGCTTGGCATGCGAGAGGATTTTTAGATTGACATCATCTTAATCAGCAGTGTCTCCGTGATGGTATTCTCTGGGTTGAAGTTCGAATCCGCCACCAAATATGATACCGGTGAATAAGATAGGTGGTCCTGTGGTTGGTTCTTATGGGGATTAGCTCGCCACCGTCTCAACCCGCGTACCGACTGGGATCTTCCTTCTAGCCGAGATGGATGGAATGGATGACACAATGCTGTATTCTATTAATGATGAGTCGTTTACAGAACTTTCTTAAACCTATAGTTTACACATATAATTCTAAATTCTAGTCACATGTCGCTTACCTATTCTAAACCTTTTCTATTTAACTACAATCGATTCCTAAGAGGGCCGTATTATTATATTAAAATATAACAAAGTTAACCTTAAGGTCTTGCGTGCAATATTATGATATTCTAGGATACTAGCTAATAATATCGCCGCTTTCCCTCAAACATCATTGCTCGTGCCCCCCTGATTACGCACTCATTCATTATTACTAATTCATACATTACTACTCCTTCATACTTTAGTATTTAGTCATAGTTTATTATTCATTCATATTTTATTACTCATTCATCGTCCCATTTTTAAACGTTTTATGAGAGAATGAATCGGTCAGATTATTATGTCACCAGGCAAGAACCTGATATATTGTTTCAAGTTGGTAACAGCAGCGGACAAATACATTAAAATATACCGTTTACAAGTTTCTAGGAACATCTTTTCGAAATACCATTTCCAAAAAGATGTTTCCAAATGCAAACGAAAGCCGGAATCAGCGGAGGTAATATTGTGTGCACCCAATACTGCCATCATGGATACTCATTCATCATATATATTATGGAAGTAATCTTTGCTTGCATACCAAATCCATGCCTATTTCCTGCATGAACCAAGCTACAGACATCGTTACATCGGATACTTAATGATTTCACATTTAGACCATATACTGGACGCTACTTAAAGGAGAACACAAGATGTGTTTTGAATAAAACACACAATTCTGTGATTGAGCACATATCAAAATTTCTGTATAATAAGTTTCTGGGACATTGGTATTTAAGGACTAATAAATTGTAAAAAAAGTGCTATGTCACTATAAGTTTCTTCCAGCTAATTCGAACTATGACGTCAAGCGTTCCACTAAGGAAGAGAAAGTTTGATAATATAGCACATTGTAAGATAAAGAATATTCATACCTCTAATTCTATTATAGAGGCTATAATTATACTTTTGAAAACGTTACTCAGTGTAGATGTTATGTAATATGAAGCAGTACAATGAGGTCTGGCGTTCTCCTTTAAAGTTCTAATGTATAAATATTGTTAAAAAGATTGTTTCTAGGATTTCGATGTTAAATATGATGACAAATTGTCTTTGCGCTGAAGTTACTGAAAATTACCTGATGTTAAAGAATTATAACGTTGTCTCTATGTTTTATCTTTTATCCTATGGGAAGCAGGGGATAATATGGTACGTATGACGGGAGAGGTTCAGCACACACAGAAAGACACACACCGCCATTGACTTACACACACAACTACGGATTATATACACCCTAGGCTTATACGAAAGAGGAGTGTTGAATATATTGTGTCCATACTTTATTGTTGTAGTTAATCTAGTAACACGTACTGTATATACTGAACTTGTTGTCACGGATTGGGTGCAACTGTTTGTCACCTAGGTGTGTGACTATGGACTGACGTCACATGTTTCTAATAGCACATGGGACGGCAGTCAGTTGGAGTTTGGCGATGGGCATGGTCACTTGTAGTTTTGGATAGTTGGTCCCACTCCGCGACTCGAATATCTAGCTTTGGATTGTGGCCAACTGTGCAAACGAGCCAGCGACAGTGTCCCAGCGTAAGTTGTACATTAATAAAGTATTATCGTAACTATAAAGACGTGTATGTGTTATCTCACCAGGCAGATGAAAGATCCTGAGGTATAGGCAAACGAACGGTGTGTATCTCAGTACCATGTTGGGAAAGGCACTATTATATCTCCCACTAAATGGCCTGACTGATAGTGCAGTCGCCATTCTGAAACATTGGAAACACACGTGCTCAATCATTTATAGCGTATCTCTTGTCTTTCAAATAAAAATGGATCAAGACATAATTAATGTGCGTGAAAGTGAATTAGCTGTGTAGAACTCTGTTACAAGGGTAGTATATTGCTGAGTGTAATGGATTTGATATGCGACGTAGAGCTATACATATCATCCGGTCCACCCCATCCGCATACGCATGCGCACACTTTCCATGCCACAATGGCATATGACCATATATACTATGGTCGTATAATGTTTATACTGACAAGGCGTTTTAAAGAAACGTTATTTAACGTTTTTCCTGATACGCCGTTTTGCTCAATGCTTTACATTGTGGCGTAGTATCTAAATGGCAGCCAAATACAAACGTACCCTGAGCCTTAGAATAACAACTAAGGGGTCACGGCTATCAAAGTGTATCGTGGGTTAAAGGAGGTCGTTGGCGCGGGACCTGCTGTTTTGCAGGGGCTTACCAATGTTACTAAAACGGTATCGAATGTGACTGTGGCGAATGAAAGTATTAAAGACTGCTAGAAGAAGTCCTTGTTGTGAAAGGCGAAGTGTGTAATGTAGAAGAAATCGAGTCGGATAGGTTGTTAGTTAAAATGAAAGTTCCATTGGAGATTCCAGATGAACGAATCATGAATGAACTTAAAAAGTATGGTAAAATACAGAAGATTGAAAGAGAAACATATCCCTTTGACAGAACTTTGGAGAATTGTGTAACGCGTATCTGCAAATGAGAGAGTCGATTTTGCTTTTCTACAAGAGACCAAAATTTAAAAAACATGAAGGGTATGAATCTCTCAACGATATTTCAAATGGCGGTTTTTTATTCTTTATCACAAGACAATAGTGCGGGAGTGGCCATTCTTATCCTGCTCCGCTGTCTCAACTATGTTGATGTTATATCGTCGCCATCAGATACAAATGGACGATGGATTTGTGTATCAATTGATGTACTAAACACAAGTTTAAATTTGAGGTGTCTTTATGCGCCAACCTCTCATCAATTGCGTCGTGAATTTCTAAATGATGTTTCCACAATAATTCAAGACAGATCGCCTGAAAACCTAATTATGGGCGGTGACTTTAATTGCATATTAGATGAGGTTCAAGACAGACACCATAGGTCTAATTTTAATGACACATCTCATAATATTTTGAAAGACATCTGTGAAAACAAAAGCTTGTTAGACACTTATTGGATTGAAAATCCAGAGGGCAGGGACTTTACTTTGTTTTCAACCGATGGAAAGAACCCATCCAGATTGGACAGTAGCTATGTAGAACGATAATTGAAAGGTTGCATGTGTAAAACTAACATAAAACCAGTAACTTTCTCTGATCACAATATGTTTTCCATCACATTAGACACTGCTGACTGGATCAAACGAGGAGATGGATTTTGGAAACTCAACGTAGCGTTGCTACGAGTTAGTTGCTATCGCAAACGCGTAGAAAGGGATGAAAAGTGTGTATGAATGTATAACAGACTGGTGGGAGGATGCTAAATCCGACCTGAAATATATTTCAAGGCAGTATTCCATCAGGAAAGCGCGAGAAATGCGAAAGCGTAAAAAGGCGCTTCAGAGGTCGGTGTGTAAAATTAATAAGAAAATTAATGATGGAGAATATAATTATTACGAACTATTAGTTAAATTAAAAGGTGGACTAAATGAAATAGAGCAAAATCAGTTTGATAGCGCCAAAATAAGGCCACGCACACAAATGCATACCGAGGGTGAAAAGCCTACACGCTACATGTGTAACTTGGAGAAAGCAAGAGATATGGAGAAATTAATGCACTCACTGAAGACTAATGATGGTGAAAGACTTCCAGATTCATGCCGCGAAAGCTGTGACCAATCATTAACAATTGATGATTTGACAAAATCCCTCAAAGGTATGAAGTTAGACAAGTCTCCTGGCTGCGACGGACTTCCAGTCGAATTTTATCAAACATTCTGCCACATATTTGGTCCAGTCTTAGAAGAAATAGTAGCTAGCATTTTAAGCAAGGGCATCTCCCTCCATCGATGGCCCAAGCATATGTTCGGCTTATATACACGAGGGGTGACTGAAATAAATTACAGAATTATAGACCAATCTCTCTACTCTGTGTAGACTATAAGATTATTACTTTGGCACTAACGCTAAAACTTGGTGCAGTTCTAGACGAAGTCACTGATGATGAGCAAACCTGCTCCGTGGCAGAAAGAACAATATTAAACAACACCTTGCTTATATTGGACCTTATTCAATTAGTTGAACTGGATTGCATACCAGCAGCATTAATAGCGCTTGATAACGAGGCGTTTGGCATACTTGAATGGGATTTCGTGTTTAAGTCTTTAGACAATATTGGCTTTGGGTCCAGATTTATTAAATGGGTCAATATTTTATATACTGATATAACAAGTAGCTATTTAGTAAGTAATCATCTATCTGAACCTGTAGCGTTGGAACGACGTGTCAGACAGTGTTGCTCATTATCTCCGTTACTATTCGTCATAGCTATGAAATCGTTGGGGCCACATTGAGGCAGCGTACTGATTTTCAGAGAATATGTATACGTGGCGTAGAAAGGCCACTAAAGGTTTCTCAATATGCAGTTGATACGAGTGACAAATCTAAGGGATTATTTTGGGCGCTCCATCTCTCTCTCTCTCTCTCTCTCTCTCTCTCTCTCTCTCTCTCTCTCTCTCTCTCTCTGCAATTTATAACACAATGTAAGAAATGATCTGCTAATATATTTTGAATATAATGGACCGTTCCAGTTTTAGCTATGCCCCACCCAGTTCTAGATAAGCTACACCCAGACTCCACCGGGTTGGGATCGATCGATCCCCGCATGCCCTGGCTATCAATTTCCAGAAAACTATACAGGTAAGCTGTTGAATATGTTGTAACTAATTTGGCCGCGTGCTGATGCTGCCTATGGCAGCAACAGCGCCCAGTCAAATTAGTTTCAAAATATTCAACATAATATTTATTAAATAGTAAAGACGTACAATTCCTACAACACCGCATAGTCCGCTTCAGTTATGAGTTCGTGACGTACATATCTACGTCATTCATGACGCCATAATGACGGCATTGATTATGATGTCATTATACACGTCACGAAGTCGATTATGACGTCATATGATGGACAGATAAAGTTGAAATGTCCATTGGACTGGAGGACATTGCTGCTTCTTCCGATTATAAGACTCTTGATAAAATAAAGTGCGTAGTGCGTAATGCGTAATGCGTATGCTCATTGCGTGGTAGGGCAACACATGTGTGCGTATTGCGTAGTGCGTAATGCGTAATGTGTATGCTCATTGCGTGGTGCGTGATGCGCAAATTTAAAAATAATTGAAAATAAATGGGAGTGATCACATGTGTCCGTAGTGCGTAATGCGTGTTGCGTACTGCGTATTGCGTTGCGTATTTATCGCTTCATGGAGCGAAAAACACGCATCACGCAACACGCAATGAGCAGACGCATTATGCATTACGCACTACGCAATACGGACACATGTGTTCCCCGCTTTAGGCATCACTGTCCAGTGTCCTCCAATTCAAATGTGTCCAAAACATTCTGAAGTACTTTTTTATCTTGCCCTGAAAACACGTCAAATCATTCACGAGCTGCGCTGTACTGAAAGAAGCCATATATGTACATTGTTACCTAAAGGGGTTATATATTTTTTATTTAGATCGCCAGTCATATAAATAATATTCTGTGCTTAATGGGTGGATAAGTAAGCGGAATGTTGCTAAAACGACCAGCATCGACAATATATTGGCAATAATTTCTGGTGTCTTGAGATTTGTTTCTATATTTACATTAGTGTCGGCATACAAGATGTGGCCTAACGGGAGTGGTGGGGGAATATCAAGAGTCACTAGTACGTTATGTGTTGTGGATATTTTTAATTTAGATATTATATACTATTATATAAAGCATATCACTTCCAGTTATACCACACATTTCTCATTTCTAAATGCATAGATATTTCGAGCTACACTACTGTGTTTAAATGTCTTTTGAGGTTTAATTTTACAGGAACCCGATGTTGAACTTACGAATGGTTGGATCATGCCACTCAATAAGACAGAGCAGGCCTGTACTAATGGTGAACTATAAATGGTTTTGTAACTAATATATGCATATAATCTACATGTAGGGAGTAATTCTATAAACGTTACATACGCATTGGTCTATGCTCTGCTGCATTATTTAATAGCCAGTGGTCATTGTCTCTACTGATTAGGCTTAGTTAAACAGGATGTTAAGAGCTTCAGTGGTCATTGTCTCTACTGATTAGGCTTAGTTAAACAGGATGTTAAGAGCTTCAGTGGTCATTGTCTCTACTGATTAGGCTTAGTTAAACAGGATGCTAAGAGCTTCAGTGGTCATTGTCTCTACTGATTAGGCTTGTGGTCATTGTCTCTACTGATTAGGCTTAGTTAAACAGGATGTTAAGAGCTTCAGTGGCCACTGTCTCTACTGATTAGGCTTAGTTAAACAGGTTGTTAAGAGCTTATTCTATGACTAGCTAAATCACTTTAACTTATCCTCAGTAATTGTACATTTAATCTGGACATGGTGTGTTACAATGGCCAATACACACAAGCACATCATCTGTTATGGAACACATATTGCCCGATAGTTTACTTAAAATCACAGATTAGTTTGCAAATCAGTGGTATTTTGAAAAACGATTTTGAAAAAGGTGTTGAGCGTTCCGCGTTGAAGATACGGCTTGTGGATGCAGTAAAATAAATCTTCCATCTAGAAAGAGTATCACAGCGGAAGAGTCACGAAAGCTACAATTTCCATTAGAAAGCAGGTTCACTGATGAGAGAACAGGACAAATATCTTGTCCGATAGAGAAGACCGTCCAGATGGTCAGTTTAGCACCCTGTGCTACCAAATTGGGCATAATTTAATAGGCACGTAACTGATCAACTGCCGTGGACATTTCAAGTTCCTTGATAAAACTGTGAACTGGGCAAGCCTTCGTGTTTAGCTTGACATATCAGCTTTAAATGCTGATCATCTAGTTTTTTTTTAATTTCTAACGGGAGCGGCGGCCAGCAATACTCCACGCGGAAGGCAGGCGAAGATCTAACCATTGTCATGAAAAGCGTATTAATGACTTTGGCTCATAAATCTAACGCTTCACCTGGACCTCCTTTATCGAAAGTTAGTTTTAAATGTGTAATCATCTCCTTTTACAGTCGATCAACTTTTTCAAAAAGGTGCGGCTCTAAAGATGAGGAAGCCAATCAGCATGCTGGAGATGGGGGTTGGAGGATGTGGTAGATGGAAGGCCCTATGGGTGGTCCCATCATGCCGATGCGACTCCGGCAGAGACTACGTGTTTGTCTGAGCCTACACAGAATAGAGAGAGGCCGGCCCTGTGATTGATGGCGATCAGTGGTGTATATCACTGTGGCGGCTTGTCTCTAAATGGGCGTTCAGCCCCTGGTAGTAGTAGTAGTGTCGGGATGATCCTACCTCCCTGGCAGCCGTTCGGCGATCCGTGGTGGCCCCCGCAACTTATGCCTCAGGAATTGAGAGGGCGGTGGGAGCCACGGATCACGGAACGGTCGGCTGTGGAGGTAGGTGGTATTTTTCTACTACCTGCTATACTACTAGATGGGATCCAGCAGATATAGAATATAACAATAACAATGGCAATTGAACGGCCATCTGGGCTTTTCATTTCTTGTTGAACCGCTATATATTTGCTTGATCTCATAAATGCAAAATATTTAACGATGTGGAGAGCTATGATACCCACACAAGGTATTGTCGTTTGAAAGATTGCTATTAATACAGTTGTTACTCTAGGGTTATTAGTAAATTGACAAAAGAAAACCTAATTTCCATGAGCAATTCTAGTCACAGGTCTGGTCTTTATCGCGAGCCAGATAGCACCGCATGCACATGTTAAGGCAATGCTGATACAAATTCTTGTCACCATACCTGTAGAGACCAGGCCCTGGCTTTCAAAGGTGGTACGACTTGACATAGTCTGACACACGTGAAGAACAGAAGAAGGTATTCACTGCTAAGTGGACCACACAAAGCCATGAATGCAGCGGTTAGACAGAGAAACCAAGATTCCTTTGATAGCATTGTAGGGAAGAGAAATATCGAGTAAATGGCGCCTCCAATGCACGCACACGTATCCACACCAGCTAACCATGTCAGAATGGCAAATAGAGGATTTTGATACCGTTTCGTTTTCACAAAATAAACAACTAATAAAATAGTCATCAAAATTCCAATGATGAAAATAATTGCCGGTAATTCTTTGTATAAAAATCTTGGCACGTATAGATTTCACTGTTTGATTCCAACATCAGTGGCATTCGATGTTGCTAAGTCTGTACCGAGAGTTACTGATTTCACATCCATAACAGTAGTTCTCGTGATAACAAACACTACTCTAGACTGTTTATATCGCTGAATATCTTAATTCGTCACTTGACGAATCCGCTGTGTCCAAATCATGTGAGGTAAATTGCGCCACACTCATAACAGTAACTATTATTAGCACGAAGATTATTTTTATTGTATTATTTTATTTTATATAGTACTATTTTCGACCATACATGTTTCAAAACAAGCTCTCTTCAGTAATTTCACGGTCCAGACACATGAATTGCATTATTTCTGTAGTCAACACTCGCCTAGTAATTAATGACAGTTCGAAATTATGTACCCGTTTATAAGGATAATTAATGATTTCAGTAATTATGATCCTTGCAGCATCTGACGATTGATACGGTAGAGTGTGTTACTGGTGCTCTACCCCACAAAGGCTGTAGTAACTAAGGGTGAATAACGGAGAAAAGAACATATGATGTTTTTGAAAATGTTTATCTCGCGAATGGGATCTGAATAGATTAAAGAGGAGCAGGGATTATAAAAGATATCTGTTCTAATAAGTGCGCTTCATTGCGATGCCCGATCCCCAGCCTGTAAATCGGACGTGGCGTTGTATTAACCGTGTGACGCCATCAGTCCACGAATCCAAATTTCATTGTAACAATATAGGTAACATTTTGAACATTTTGAAACTAATTTAACAGGAAGCTGTTGCTGCCTATGGCCTATGGCAGCAACGTCTCGCAGTTAAATTTGTTTCAAAATAGCCAACCGAATAGTTATTGCAATGCAAATGAGTTTTAGCCCTTCAGTACCAAAGGGTCTATAAGCTTTGTCGTGATAGTTCACTGGCACGCACAGTCCGATTTATAATTATATATTCCAACAAACATGCTTTATAAAACTGTATCCAGCTTAGACTATTTCTCCACGCACTTGCATGTTAACCCTCCTGGTGTCAACTTAACTCTTTAATAGCCAAGTCGGCTAAACAGCATCTGTAGTGGCCTTGATGAATTTGCATTTGCAGGCCAAGAGTAGACCATTTTTTGAAATCTTTACAACTGTTACCGATCCAGGCATACCAGCGTAAAGGTTTCAAAAGAGTTTGCTCTTGTCCTACAAATGTACACTGCCTAAGCAAAATCATTTATTTCTACTACAGCAACCACTATGTTGGTCAAGCCAGCATAAAAGGCATGCGCAGTCTTGTTGAGGAATGGTGATTTTCAGGGGAACAAAAAATAACTTTCACAAATTGCAGTTGAAAATGAACAATGTTAGTCTTCTCTTAGCCTGTACACATATTAATATTCTCTTGACTATTAAAGGGCTAAATGATATGTCCAGCAACCTGCGCCCTTTGAGTGGTTGTTGGCCTACGAGAGGTTATATTGTTGAAGCGCCAACAGAGAAGATATTAGTAGTAATTGTGCGAATGTTGCGCCATACACGGTTTCAACAAAATCTTTGACAACCCAAGGCTCCGTTGAAAATAACAATTAAGCATAGCATGAGTAGTATTAGTATGTTTTCAAGAATTCACCTTTCCAGAGTACCCACCCATCATATGACGTCATAATGAACTGTGTGATGTGTACAATGACATCATAATGAATGACGTCATGAATGACGTCGATAAGTACGTCACGAACGCATATTTGAAGACGGTCTTTACGTTGTTGTACAAATTGTTTGCTTTTACTATTTACTAAATATACTGTTGAATATTTTGAAACTAATTTGACTTGGCGCTGTTGCTGCCATAGGCAGCAACAGCGCCCAGTCAAATTAGTTACAAAATATTCAACAGCTTCCCTGTATAGTTTTCAGGAAATTGATAGCTAGGGCATTTGGGGATCGATCAATCCCAACACGGCGAGGTGTGGGTGGAGCTTAGCTAGTGATGGGCGGGGCTTAGCTAAAAATGGAAAGGTCCATTGCCAACGTTGGACGCATGTGATATGGGATTCGATTCAATTTAAAATGTCATAAAAAAGCTGTATGAAACTTTCTATGCTTCTGAGGGCCCAAGGCAATATTACTTGGCTTTAATTAATCTGATCGTCAGGAAGCGATGGTTGCAGAAATCAATAATGACTTTCGCAATCATTTCTTCTCCATAGCCATCATCATCTCATTGAGCACAAGTTCATTAATCCTAGTCTATGCCAATATGAGAAATATCTTTTCATGATTGAAGCTTATTTGCAAAATACTTCCGCTTTCTTGGTGAGGTCAAAGGTTACACAGGATTCTTTTCTTCTAACTTCATAAACATAATTTCTTTTAATCTAATTAGCGAGGGATAGCGATCGTAGGTTACATTCATCCATACACATACTTATTAAACAGCAGTCAAATTCACAAACAAAATGATAAGTCAGAAAATCAAATTAAATCCTTTTCCAGCATTGTCAAACACGGTAATGGGCCCTTCGACGCGTATCCATCCACCCATCCATCATATAACGCCATAATCAACTAACTGACGTGTATGCTGACCTCATAATCATGACGTCATGACTGGTTTGAAATAGTCTTTAGGGCTTAATAGTCCGACATCGCATGGCTTTGCTTTTTAATAAACATGCCGTTGAATATTTTGAAACAAATTTGACTGGGCGCTGTTGCTGCCATTGGTCATAACATCACCCAGTCGAATTAGTTTCAAAATATTCAACAGCTTACCATTACAATTTTCTGAAAATTGATTGACCGATAAAGGTACTCTGGTGTATTAGTTCATACACCTGATCTGGCCGTTCATTACGTGGTTCCAGGAGAAGATTTAAGTGGTCGAACTGCTTGTCTGCTTTCCTGGTCAGATTTATACTTGTATCCTTAGCACCAACTCCAAAAACGAAATATTAACTATTCGGAAAAGATAGTAAATTATAGACCTGAAGAACAGCCAATAGACAATGTCAATGATCGCAGACATTCATCCGATGTCCTGGTTTGCTATCTATATGCGTCTGGTGAGCTGGAAGGTGGGCGACGACATGCAACCCATCCTAACTGGTCGATAGAGGTGCACAGACTTGATAGGCATGTGGAGTCACTGGGCAGCATATACTGTAGTACTTGGTTAGTGGCCCCAAGCGACCCTTTGTACTAGAAGAGCTTCAAGTGGTCCCTAAAGACACTCAGCTACCTCCAGCTGGAGTACCAGTTCGTCGATAAATGCGTCCATTGGGATTGACAACGTCCCTGTGCCCATACGCTAACACGTTAATACCATCTGGGGCAATCCAACACTTGATGTCCTGAGGGCTGAGCGAGGTCTTATTCTGGTGGACCCCATAGATCTGGTGGCTCTCATTGTGCAGCATGTTCATACCATGGTGGAAGACGGTTTGCTCGAAGAGGCATTCCTTGTACTATTCATGGCAGATCTGCTTTACCACATCCCCGTGCACACCCTTTACCTTCTTGATTTCTGGATCATCCGAGCACTTGATGGAATACATCTTCAGGCACAGGCTGACAAACTCTTGTATGGGCACCCAGGCATACTCATCCTTCATCTTGCCCAGGACCTTCTTGTTGGTGGCGTTGTGTAGTGGGTACACTACCGGGTAGTCACCTGTTTTGTACGTGAGGCGCAGATGTCCACAGTATGGATTTCCAGCAGAAGGCTGTCTGTGTCCGTGTAGAGGAGCTCGCAGAGGGCACCATACTGAAGCTTCAAATGATTGTAGTAGATGTCGAACAGAAGGTGCTTCAAGAAGTCCAGGATACCCATGCCCACGTACACTGGCTGGTTCAGATTCAGACTCGTCTTATACATGTGCACTGCAGCAAGGTCTTTATTGAACACCTTCGAGCATGCATTGTTGGGCTGGGCGGTCAGGCGACGCAGCCTGTCCCCCTAGAACGAGCGGACCAGCTTCATGCCCACCAATTATGCAGGTTCTCCATTGTCTTGCCGACGACTACATTGTTCATCGGCTTGTAGAGGTCATTCTCGAAGTCGGCGGCTGCCTTCCTATGAAGCTCTGCATTGAGTCTGATGTAGGGCTCCATACATGGCGCCAGATTGAAGCACAGCACCCTGTGTACGTTCTGCAACTTCATAACAGGCTGATGTAGAGCTGCAAGTTGCGGTAGTGGAGAACATAGAGTTCTTTAGCTCTCAGATTAGGTACTAGGTGCTCCACTACTTGCAGCGATGTGGTTTGTGGGAACCACACATTTATTTGATACTCTGAGAGACACCCCTCCTTCACCTTCAACCATAGAGATGCCATCGAGTAGGCGTTGTACATGTCAGGCAGCTCTTGTGGGTACTCAAGTTCTACCTCCACGATGTAGCCCTTATCATCATCATCATCATCGGGATTTTGTATGATCCTCTCGACTATGCTCTCAGCCTCCACCCACCGGAATCACCCCCAGTTGGTAGGTGTTATTTCATCACCCAGCCACAGAGATCTTTAGCATCCAGATACATGATGTGGTTTGTTAGTTGTTCTGAGTTTTAACCAGGGATGTGTGGGTTGTTTGCCTTGGCATAGCGCTTGCTAACAATTGAAAAACCACCTCTGAGTCCATTCTCTACGAAGAGATGTTACTGGTGGATCGCCGGCGCCATCATAATCGACCACGATATAGGACAAGCCCCATATATCATGGTGTTTCATTTTCAGGGTGCTACTCTGAGCCGTATTCAACTCGTGTTCCTCGATATTAATTGTTAGGGCTTCAAAGTTGGCATAGATGATGAATGGCACCTTGAGCTGCTTGGGTGGTTGGCGAACTGTAGCAACTTCTTACAGTCTGCAGGCATATCTATGCGCATTGGTCTGCCAGTGATGCTGAAGCATTCTGTGTTGCAGTTGATGAGAAGGTCTTCTCGAGAATAACATTGGAGGCATCGCCCACAGAACTGCTTTCTCCATTTATGCCGACTCTGATCATATACCAGACAGGCCAGGTCCTTGATCCATGTGTAGTGCTACTTACCACCATTCTCGGCAAGGAGCAGATACGTCCTCAGGGTGTGTGGATCAGCATCGCTTAGCTGTTTAGCTGTAGTGGGTAGTTTCCCTTATCCTATCCAAATACGTTAATGGCCTGACCATTCTGCCGCTCAACACGCCCCAACTGAGTGAGCGGTATAGGAGAAACCACTCTGCTGAAGTCAAGGGAGTCCCAATGAACTAAATACTTTGCCGACCTGTCTACATGGTCATATGCAGGATGCATTCAGGACAGGAGAGACCAGCGTAGGCAGTGGCCATCTTTGTTTTTTAAATTAACCACAGCACGTTTTTGCGTAACCGAAGTGGGGAAGGCAATGTGGGATCCACCACGTAGTCGTTGATATATGTCAATGTTGAGGTACAGTACGTCAACCTGGTCTACTGCTCAGCCAGACCCCAAGCGAATGTAGTTCCCATGGCCTTATATCGCTTGCCTTCAGGATGGCATGCTGCTTAGACCGGAGTATGGGATCTGTGTTGTGACCTCGGTTCCATCATTCTTCTCCTTGTGCAGTTACTCTGAGGGCAAGACAAAACTTCACCCCTTTAGGTCAGGTTCCTCTCTATCGTATCCTGGTTCTTATCTAGGAAAGCTGTTAGATCTTTTTCCCCATGGCCGGAAATTACCCATCCCCGCAGAATGTTCTGGATGGCATAAGGAGTGGCAAAAAAGGCTGTAAGTAAGTCTTCCTGGAAAAGCTCAGAAGGATGGTCAAACTCCCCAGGCTTGCGTGGAGCCAGTGTTGGTTCCTTGTGGTGGCTGGTGACCTTCTCGTTCCAACAGTAGTGGGTGGAGTTTGCTTCCTGCATAGACGCCACTTCATGCACAAAGTTTGCTTCCTGCGTGAAATTCGTTTCCAACGTGAAGCCAAAAGCAGCCTTTCCAAGTTGCTCACCTGTGGGTCATGACGTTCCGACATTTGCTCTGGTTGGAATGATGGCAGGAGTTTGGTTCTCAGGAAGCAGAGCTGCCAGTCTCCCTGCATAGGTGGTAGACCAAGATTTTAATCGTCTCCATGTCATACTCATCTACTTCAGAATCGGCATCCATGTGCGTATCCTAGATGTTTTTATCACAATCTAATGGTCCCGGGGTGAAGCAGAGAATATCATCAGATGCATAATGCTCAGCAGAAATGGACGGAACCGGGTTGCCATTGCGCACTCAGGCACGAGTCGTTGACCCGTTTCTATACATCAATATTCCAATGGATCAATGTCATTGGACATGCAGTGTCTGCCCATCACCGTCATAGCCACATAATTAACCTGCCTAAGGAGATGGGAAAGAGTCTTCTGCTAAGGAAGCAATACAGCACAATTCGCTTTTTAAATTTCTCCTGTCTTCAGTCTTCTGTAACTCCAACGCTGCGCTGCTCCTCGGTTTCTCCCTTGGATTCCGACTCGTACCCACGACACGCGCCGACACGAGGATTCAGGTTAGCTTGCCTCGGGGATGCGAAAGGGAGACCGTGGGCGACCAGTGAATACAAAGACGGACGTCGAGGGCCGTTGGAACGATTTCGTTCCAGTAGGGCCTGGCGAGCATTCCCGCTAACGGCGAATACTGTGTCGTCCTGGTTATTCATGTAACCGGTGTGTCTATGCACAAAATGAAGTTTATTTCTGACTTATGCAGTACAGCGAGTCGAAGGCTGGCTTCATGAAAAGGTGTTGGTGCAAGGTTTAACAAAGTGATTCATTTCCTGCGTATATGAAAGTAACGTGTTGACGCCATCTATTTTGTATCTTTCCAAAGATACTTAACCTATCCTTATAGATATGCTATACATGCGTAATTGCTATAATCCATAATATAATGATTGTTAGAAGTTATTTTGCCGAACTTGAATTACAGCTGTAGAGCCTAATCGTTAACCTGGTTCGCCAGCATCAGCGTGTTTAGTGCATGAAGGTAACAGATAGAGCATCCGAGAAAACCAACGTACAAAATTCATTTAAGCAACGCTTTGAACCCGAAAGGCTAAAACACCAAAAAATGTTTACGATTTAATAATTATTTCTCTTGAATGTCTGGAAGCTAATGCAGCTTTAAGTTGATGTTGTCATTATCAAATCACTGTCAAAATAACACAACAGCCTAGATTGCTTTCACATATTGATTATGAGGCATCAGCTTCAATGGGTGAATCACTTCACAGAAATATAGGTTAATCCCTGGAAAAGTTAATTCTTTGCGATGTGAAATCTATTCTGTTGAATATTTTGAATTTAATTTGACTGGAAGCAACAGTTTTCCTGTATTGTTACTTTGAAAACGAGATATGGGGTGAAAGAGTTTATGTTTAAATTTTTGAATATCAGTTATCGATTATCGCGCACGTATGCACGCACACACGCACGCACGCACGCATTCGCGTACGCATGCACGCGCACTCACGTATACACTCACGTACGCACGCGCTCGTGCACGCACGCACATAATGCCACATATCTATGTATGTCAATCTGTCAATTTATATCCATGGTCATTGTAGTCTACCAACCCATGATAGTCTAATAACATCAATATTATCATGGATTCAACCGTTAATGCTTACGATGCAGAGATATACGAGGTCACGATACCACGGATTCAACCATCATCGAAAACCTATCAGCTTCCTATCCAATTAATTTCAAAATATACAGCAGATTATTTCTTACATTTATTTAAGATTGCGTTGATGAACGCCCGCGTACAATCACCTGTTTTGATCGCTGTTTAGTGATAAGAGATAATAAAAATAAGGATGGTAGATGTACATACATGATGATCAGTTATATCTCGCGTGATTGTACAAGCAAACAGCGCAATACCTCAATGTTGAGAGACGTTTTGTTAGGTAACCCTATTGCGTGTGCTCGGCAAGACTTCTCGGGATGAACAGTATACTACCTCTCGCAGTTTTTCTTGTTTGGCGGTTTGGAATTACAGGTGTGTTGATAGACTTTACAATTAAAAGAAAATAGATTATTCAGAAGCAATGATTATTTGCTTTAATTCCTATAATGTAAGAGAAGATTTAACTCAGCTACATAAAGGAAACCGCACCGGGTAAAGCAATAATATCTAGATTTAGTGGATCACAAATAATACCAAACACAGATGCAAATCATTAACAAACAATCCATGTGGCAAAACCAATTCACCTTTCCAGAGTATCCATCTATCATCCGACATCGTATGACATCATAATCAGCTAAGGGGCGTGTAGGATGACGTCGGAATCATTACGTCATAATTTATTCTATTTGGCCCGTTTTTAACTCTTAATATTCCGACACGTTGTACGAATTGTGTGTCTCTATACAATTTAATAAAACATGCTGTTGAATATTTAGAAACTAATTTGACAGGGTGCTGTTGCTGCCTATGGCAGCAACAGCGGCGAGTCAAATTAGGTTCTAAATATTTAACAGCTTACCTGTATAGTGTTCTGGAAATTGACAGTCAGAGAGTTCAGAGATCGATCGATCCCAACGCGATCGAGGTTTGCGGGGAGGTTTGCTGGAGATGGGCGGGGCGCAGGTAAAAATGGAAATGCCCATTGGCTATAATAGAGCAAAGTTACCAAAGCCTGATGGCGCAAGCTTGCCCTAAATAACTGTCCTCCAAGACAATGACGTAAAAACTCATAAACTAATACTAAGGACAAAAATTGTCTCCATGTACTATTACCGGTATATCCGTGTAAACCGGAGCATCCGCGTATCTAGTGCTGTGTCCCAGTAATAAACCGATAATTAAACACTGAATGCGGGAATCCTTTGCCTCACATTCCACAAGATCACCAAAGAGACATAATCTCAGTTTTTACATGGTGGATGTGTGCATGAGATGGTTTAAGACCAACCACGAGGTACGACGGTAGAATTCTCGCAACACACGCTTCGAAGAAAGCAAGTTTGGTATCACGGTTGAGTTCTTATTGCCAAATTGTCTCCAGTTTATTGCAGGGTGCCCCATGCTTGAGCTATTCCAAGGTTTAATTGAAACCGGAATTAGTGATTATTTAAATTATTTCACATTTTCCAATGGTGTGCCTTGGAACGTGATCATGCAGATGGTGTCTGCGGTGTTCATCGGTAGAGATTTTACTCTACCGACATTCAGATGGCGCCACACAATTTTAGACATCCTCCACATTTTGTCTGTTTTCCAGTGCGTTGAGTGAAAAGGTCAGCAAAGCAAGGTAGGCTGTCAAGGTCATGCACCGAAAGTTTTGTGCAGAGCGTATCATTTGATGGAGCTAGCGAGATGCATATGTCGGCATTTATGTATGCAGAGCTTACTGTAGCACATTGTTCAAGACAGTGATGAAGAGGAATTGGGCCAGAGTGTCTCCTTGAAGTATTCCGGCTTATATGTGAAATGTCTTGAGCTCCCCATCAGGAGTTAAGTTTACTGCAGAAGAGGCGTCATACACATTCTGAGAGCATCTACAATGTGGCGTATTCGATATGTCATAAGTATGTCACACGTTTGGTCCATGTGGAAGTCTGGGAACGTCATTGCTAATGACAGTTGGTTCGCGTGTATGGCTTCAATGAGGTGCCTAATTAGGAGCTTCTGGGATACCATCCTTGAAGAATGCCGTCTAATTTATGGTAGATTATGTAAATAGATTTTGATTGACAAAGGTAGTTTACTGTTGGGATGAGCTCCTTAGGTGTGAAGCGGTACAAAATTAGCATTGCAGTTGCACATCAATCGGGGCAATTTCTCTTAATGTGTATGTCTTTCGTTCACAGTTTACATATTACAGAAGTAAGTGATGATACGCTACTGTCAAGCACTTTCCCGTATCAAATTATTAGCATGATAGCGGCAAAAAATCATGAGTTGACAGTATTTATTCCCTGCTTAGATCAACTTAAATGTATTGACCAAATGTAGGGATACTATCTGTCACTCAAATATCCCACATTATAATCATATACGCCAACCGCTAACAGACGTCACAATCAACACCCCACCCCACCCCATTTGCCCTGCTATTGTGTGAAAGTTGTGTTTTCCTAAGTAGAAATGGATTTATTTTAATGGAGAGATCCGATCTGTCACCCAGGTATATGACCCCATAATTAATTACGTCACATGTGGGCTGACGTCACAATCAAAATGTGTAATGGCTGATATACCTAGCTCCGTCATTAAAATTTAAAAGTTCGTTAAGTATACGAATTGTATGTCTTTGATGGCTTTACTATTTAATAAATATTTCAGTGAATATTTTGAAACTTATTTGATTGGGCGCTGTTGCTGGCATAGTCAGCAGCAGCACCCAGTCAAATTAGTTTTAACATATCCAACAAGTTACCTGTATAGTTACCTTGCATTTGGAATTCTGGGAATACAGGATTTAAAGTATATCAATAGATCCCAACAAGCGCAACAACGTAGGCGGAACTTAGCTGGAAATGGGCGGAGCATAGACATTAACCCGCTATTATGACGGCCTCCCATCGTAAGTGCGAGATGAGATCGATTAGCTTGTAACTTTGAAGATGAAACCTAAATACTTATATCAAACATTATTATGAAACATGTTATTGGCACATCAATAGAATTAGAAATTATATTTATTTGTCATTGGCAGTAGGGAGCATCAATTGTGACTTTGATAGATCACAGTGTGGTTATGCCACGATTAGGCGTAGTGAAGGTATCAGGTGGGAAAGAAACAGAATCAAAAATGCCAGATCAATAGGAGTTGTAGGACCACGAGTGGACCACACTAGTGGTACAAACCTGGGTAAGTACATGTTAGTACACCAAGTTTATTAATGTAGACATACATACATGTTTCCGTTTACTACATTCACCGCGTGCAAATAATAATAATAATAATAATAATAATAATAGCAAATAGATCGCGGCGCCAACCATAAACGTCTTTTTGCACTGCGTAATCATATGTGTAACTCACATACTAAATTTGGTTGAATTTCATCCAATAGTGTCAGAGGAGTTGCATTACAATCAATTTCATGTCCTTTTAAACCCATCCTACACCCACCGGGGGCGAGGCCACATGTAAATGTGCTCATCGACTCCACATTGATATAGGTAACTGACATATTAAAGTTGGTTGAATTCCGTCCAACAGTGTCAGAAGTTGCATTACAAATCAATTTCATGACCTTTTGACCCCATCCCCACTCCTGGAGGCGGGGACAAATGGGAATGTGCAAATCAACGCCACATTGAAAATCTAAATGGCCTCATGTACTCCGCAATCATATGGGTAACTCAGATATCAAATTTGGTTGAGTTCCGTCTAACGATTTCAGCGGAGTTGCATTATAATCAATTTCATTACCTTTTGACCCCCATCCCCGACGCCTGGGGCTGGGGCCAAATGTAAATGTGCTCATCCACTCCACCTTGATATGGGTAACTATCACACTAAATTTGTTTGAAGTCCGTCCAAAAGTCGCACCACAATCAATTGTTTAGCTTTTGACCCCACCCCACTCACCCCTGGGGGCGAGGCCAAATATAAATGTGCTCATGTACTCCACATTGATAACTCACTGCCCAAATTTGGTTGAATTCTGTCCAATGGTTTCGGAGGAGATACGTTATAATCAATTTCCGCAGGTTAAAATTTGACGTTTTGACCCCTCTAGGGGCGGAGCCAAATCTAAATGGGATCTTGGACTCCGCAATCATATGGGTAACTCAGGTATCAAATTTGGTTGAGTTCTGTCAAACTATTTCAGAGGAGTTGCTTTACAACTGATTTGATCTTTTGACCCCTGCCATGAGCCTTGGGGCGGAGTAAAATCTAAATATCGTCTTGCTAAGCGGAATCATATAGGTCAACCACATACCAAATTTGATTTAATTCCACCCAAAGGTTTGGGAGGAGAAAGCGTGATGGACGGACGGACAGACGGACGATTACAATATCCAATATTACAATATATTTTTTAAAACGTGGGAATAATAATAATATTAACTAGAATACGCAGTCGATGGCATGCCATTGCAAATACTCACGCATTTACCACTTCGAGCTTTACCCTCACTTTGGTCCAAAACACAATAAATTCCTTGAAATGTAGTTTCAATGGGTAATGGGTTTCAAAATTTCAACAATTGGCCCGATGCCCAATTGGCCCATTTCACTCTTGGTCACTGCCCTCAGATTGACTCTTGAACAAAATAATTTGTTCTACTGTAGTCTACTAACTACAAGCTTCAAAATGATATGTGACATGATCACATTTGATAAAAATTAATTTTTTGCCCACCATTCCCCCAACACCCTGCCACTGGGGGTGGTATCAAAATTCCAATGTGTCCTGCACATCCTTGCCCATAGGTGTAATTATTCCCAAAGTTTCAAATTCCTATCTAAAATGGTGTGCGAAGAGTTGCGTTACAATCGATTGGTGCCCAATTTTAAACCTTTGACCCCGCCCCTACCTCAATTTTACCCAAGATCAAAATAATTCCTTGTACTGTAGTCTACTTTAGTCCACTACTCATGCGCTTCAAAATGAATATGTGACATGCTACCCCACCCCCCATTTGGACAAAGATTTTTGACCCACAGTCCCCACCCCTGAGCCCCACTCCTGGGTGTCATAAGACAATTTTTCAAAAGTGCCATGCGCATCCGTGGCCATATGTGTAACCATACCCAAAGCTTCAAGATTCTATGTGAAATGGTCTAGGAGGAGTTGCTTTACAATCGATTGGTGCCCAATTTTGACCCAGCCCCCTACCCTCAGTTTGACCCAAGATCAAAATAATTCCTTGTACTGTAGTCTACTCATCATTGGCTTGAAAATGATATGTAACATCACAACCTTTAGAGAAATTTAATTTTTTAGCCTACATTCCCCACCGCCAGGGCCCTGCCTCTGGGGGTCATGCCAAGCTTCTAAAAGTGTCATGCACATCCCTGTCCACATGTGCAATCATACCCAATGTTTAAAGTTTCTATCTGAATTGGTCTAAGAGGACTTGCATTACAATCGATAATTACTGGCCAATTTTGACCATTTGGCCCCCTGGGCCCAGCCCCCTGGGCCCAGCCCCCTGGGCCCAGCCCCCTGGGCCCAGCCCCCTGGGCGGTGAGGGGGTGGGGTGGGTGGTTGGTCAGAACAAAATTCCAAAGGTGTCATACACATCCTTGCCCATAGGTATATAATCAAGGTTTCAAGTTTCTATCTTAAACGGTCTAGAAGGAGATGCGTTACAATCGATAAGTTCACACAGACGGCGACACGCACCCGCCCACACACACACACACACACACACACACACACACACACACACACACACACACACACACACACACACACACACACACACACACACACACACACACACACACACACACACACACACACACACACACACACACACACACACACACACACACACACACACACACACACACACACACACACACACACACACACACACACACACACACACACACACACACACACACACACACACACACACACACACACACACACACACACACACACACACACACACACACACACACACACACACACACACACACACACACACACACACACACACACACACACACACACACACACACACACACACACACACACACACACACACACACACACACACACACACACACACACACACACACACACACACACACACACACACACACACACACACACACACACACACACACACACACACACACACACACACACACACACACACACACACACACACACACACACACACACACACACACACACACACACACACACACACACACACACACACACACACACACACACACACACACACACACACACACACACACACACACACACACACACACACACACACACACACACACACACACACACACACACACACACACACACACACACACACACACACACACACACACACACACACACACACACACACACACACACACACACACACACACACACACACACACACACACACACACACACACACACACACACACACACACACACACACACACACACACACACACACACACACACACACACACACACACACACACACACACACACACACACACACACACACACACACACACACACACACACACACACACACACACACACACACACACACACACACACACACACACACACACACACACACACACACACACACACACACACACACACACACACACACACACACACACACACACACACACACACACACACACACACACACACACACACACACACACACACACACACACACACACACACACACACACACACACACACACACACACACACACACACACACACACACACACACACACACACACACACACACACACACACACACACACACACACACACACACACACACACACACACACACACACACACACACACACACACACACACACACACACACACACACACACACACACACACACACACACACACACACACACACACACACACACACACACACACACACACACACACACACACACACACACACACACACACACACACACACACACACACACACACACACACACACACACACACACACACACACACACACACACACACACACACACACACACACACACACACACACACACACACACACACACACACACACACACACACACACACACACACACACACACACACACACACACACACACACACACACACACACACACACACACACACACACACACACACACACACACACACACACACACACACACACACACACACACACACACACACACACACACACACACACACACACACACACACACACACACACACACACACACACACACACACACACACACACACACACACACACACACACACACACACACACACACACACACACACACACACACACACACACACACACACACACACACACACACACACACACACACACACACACACACACACACACACACACACACACACACACACACACTTTTTCCTCCGTGTAGGCGGTGTTATGTTGGCACGAGAACTCGCTACCAGCAGAAGTATCAGGTCTGCAAAACTGACATCTCCCGTGCAGACAAGTCCCCTGTGTTTTATACACTTTTCATATTATATGAACCATATATCACTTCTGAGACTGACAATCAGCATTAAAGAAAGCAATGGCAGACAACGAGTACAGCTCGCTGTAATAAGAGGTATCCAGGGAGATCAGTGGCATGAGGTCAAGCATCCAGTACAAGGTGCAACAAATGGAAACTGGACGGTATGATAAAAATAGATGCATTATTTAATATGCTTAGCTCAATTGAAAAATCTGTCACTCAAGTATCTGCTAGCACAATTAAATATGACACATATTAGCTGACGTCACAATCATAGTGACGTATCTAGCTATGTGACAAAATTTGAAGTGTACGAATTGTATGTATTGGGGAAATTTACAATTTACCAAATATCATGTTGAGTATTATGAAACTAATTTTACTGGGAGTTGTTGCTGCCTTTGTATTGATTGAAATTTAGATTCTGGAAATGCAGGTGTCAACACTTTTAATCGATTGTACGAAATGTGTGCGATTCAAACATGCACCCATACATTTGCCATAAGTACATCAGTTAATGTGACCGAATTTAGAACTGTAACCCCAGTCCTGCGGTCAATGCAATGAAACCCGAAAGTGGCAGTCAATCCTCCAGTAAGCATTAGCCGGATGCTCTTGGTAAAATAGATTATTAACCCTTTCACCGATTAATTCCCAGTATCTCAATCTCAGGTCAAACAAATAGGAGAGCTGTTGAATATTTGGAATTAATATGGACAGCAACGCACCAGTCATATTAATTTCAAAATATTCAACAGAATATGCTATACATCGTAACGAATTTACTTTTTCCGGGATTTCTCGTTGATGTGAAAAAGCCGAGTAACGACATTTTATTGGTCCGTTGAATAATGAAATTCATATATTTGCTTGACAAATCAGATCAATGAATTATCATACTTGCTGATGACGGAGGGAGGGTGTATGGGGGTACTCAGTCACCTGTCACTGGCATCACTTTCCTCTTTATTGTTACCCAGATACCTAGCACACTAAAATGTACACGTGTCACATTTCCTCATAAAGCATTGCGTTTAACCAAATTGTGTACAGTAACCATAAATTAAACAACAGGGCAAATGCAATTAACATAAATTGTACGTCTTAGCATACTCTAAAACTTCACTTAATCGTTCGACATTACAGCTATACACTGCTATCGATAGACGGCTTGATCATTAATAATCTTTAATGCACTGATACCTTTCGTGTGTAAGAAGCTTTTTGACCACTCATCATATATATGCACCTACATTTTTAAGCATAAAATTTCTTTTATTCCATTTTATCGTCTGAAATCTATTGTTTTGGGCTATATTGCTCGTCCGAGCTTCCCTGACAACACGTCACAGGATTGGAAGCGAGTGCGTGCCAATAGTGTACCGAGAATCTTTAATTATTCCATTCTCGTTGTTCCTGGTATCGATCAGGACCAGAATAAATCGAGCTTTCTAGAACTGTTAACTGTTTCAAAATCGGCCCAGATATGGCAGAATTATCCACGGAAAATCCCTTAAATTATCTTCAAAATATTGCTTTTGAAGTTGTAAGCGCGTGTATGCATAAAAAGATCTAGAATGTTCTAGAACGTGGTAAATACGACACTGATCTAGATGCACGTTGATTGGCTACTGCTCGGCCGCTGATTGGCTGAGGCATCTGCCTCTGACGTCACGAGTAGTATAAAATTGGTGAAAAATTAAGAATCAGAAGCATCGCCGGGGTAGAAGCCGGCCCGCGCAGGACCTCCGTACCATCAGGAGGACGGATGTAACTGCTGACCTACCAGTGATTCTCACCTCTACCGCGGTGGTAGGACGTCCTCGTCTTCCACCAGTTTTTGGATACTCCGGGACGGCCATCCGGGAGTAATAAACTAAATTTAAAGGTTGACCTTCCGCATCTGGACTTTACTAAATGGAATCTCTGCGGAAATGGCTGTGCGGACCCGGGATGTAATGCTACGGAATGTGGAGCTACGGTGATTCTTGGACCAGAATAAAATGAGCTTTCTAGAACTGTTAACCGTTTCAAAATCAGCCCAGAAATGGCTGAGTTATCCACGGAAAATCCCTTAAATTATTCTCAAAATATTGCTTTTGACGTTGTAATCACGTGTATGCATAAAGATCTAGAATGTTCTAGAACGCGGTAAATACGTCACTGATCTAGAAGCACGTTAATTGGCTACTACTCGGCTGCTGATTGGCTGAGGCATCTGCCTCTGACGTCACGAGTAGTACAAAATGGGTGAATAATCGAGAATCAGGAGCATCGTCGGGGTAGAAGCCGTCCCGCGCAGGGCCTCTGGTCCATCAGGAGGACGGATGTAACTGCTGACTCACCTCTACCGTGGTGGTAGGACGTCCTCGGCTTCCACCAGTTTTGGATACTCCCGGACGGCCATCCGGGAGTAATAAACTAAATTTAAAGTTTGACCTTCCGCATCCGGACTTTCCTAAATGGAACCTCGGCGGAAAGGGCTGTGCGGGGCCGGGATGTAATTCTACAGAATGTAGAGCTACGGAGATTCTTGGTGGATGACTCGCCGGATCTGCCAACCACGCCGAAAAGTAGACTTCAACCTCCGCACTGCATGTCGTGTGTGTTTTAATTAACATTTTGACCAGTCTGGTGGACTTTGCTAGGTGTGCCGCAAGAGCTATTTGACGCATCCCGTACCGTGTGCCAATTTATGTACTGCTTAACATTCTATACAGCCCTCTCTGTTAATGGGCAAACTTCAACTTTATTACTTCCATCACTGGACGGATAACTTTCTCACCTCCGTATAAATTGTATACTGGTTACCAAGATTATCTAATAGACATTTCTTCACTGCTTTGTTTCACTGTCCGGACTTTTCTAAATGGAACCTCTGTGGAAAGGGCCATGTGGGCCCGGGATGTAATTCTATGGAATGTAGAGCTACGGTGATTCTTGGTGGATGACTCGCTGGATCTGCCAATCACGCTGAAAAGTGGACTTCAACTTCCGCACTGCATGCCGTGTGTAATTTAATTAACTTTTTGACCACAGTCTTGTGGACTTTGTTAGGTGCGCCGCAAGAGCTATGGGACGCATCCCACACCATGTGCCAATTTATGTACTGCTTAAAATTATATACAGCCCTTTCTGTTAATGGGCAAACTTCAACTTTATTACTTCTGTCACCGGACGAATAACCTTCTCACTTCCGTATAAATTGTATACTGGTTACCAAGACTATCTAACAGACATTTCTTCACTGCTTTGTTTCACTGTCCTGAGTGTGTACCGTGTCTACCCTGTCTGGAGGAGTCAGCGTGCGGAGACCAGCCTGCAGAAACCAGCTGCGGAAATCACCTGCGGAAATCTCTCCAGCTTTAAAGAACATGTCGACTCATGCTATAAATGTGTTAGCGCCTTAATCTCAGTAATATAGTAGCCTGTTCCATACCAATGACTATTAGGTACTCAAGTAACTATACTATTGTGCATCTAATTATTATTTCCGTATTTGGTACTGATGACTAATAGGTATCTCTCTGGTCCTAGGACCGCATGTTATAATTTCTTTATTACTGTGAATATTATCCTTGTTTACTGTGGTGCTTTCAACTAGCCGCACTGTCTAACTTTAGCAGTCTACAATACTTTGTTACTTAATTTAATTATAATCGACTTATTGCATTGGTTAGTTGTATATGGCAGATAGCTATCCAGTTCATATGTTTTGTTTAATTGTAGAAAACCTTGGACCGCAGTATTCTAGGAAATACTATACAGCTACATTTGTATCCACATTACTTAGTCTCGCCATCATCAATTTTACACTGAGGTCGCTGACCGTGCTCTAATTGTTTGAGCCCGGCATGTTACCGACACCTTACCAGTCAGCTCGATAGGATAGGTTAAAGTGGTTAGGGACAATCTCTTTGTTTGGAGACATATAGTGTACGCCTCTTTCACGGTGATTGCGGTAATGTAGCCCCGCACGCCGGCAAGGTTGGCCAATTACCTATAAGGCCTCATATATATCAAGTTATTGTCTCTTTCCACGATCCACCAGCCATATGGCTTTATAATTGTTTGGATTCCCCATCAGCACGTCGATCGGATCAGACCCTGGGAAACTATCAGAGGCTTCCGAGCGGTGATGATTAAAGCGTTGATTTACATACATCTCCCCCCATATCTTCGGATATTTGTTAGCTAGATAACCCTGCCAACGAAGGAAAGCACTGTGAAAACATATAGTTATAAATGTGAGTTTGATAGTTTATTTACCGGCCCGCAGTGCATATCTGGGCACATTGGAATTTAATCCTAACGACAGGTCAACTGTTAGATCTGTAGGACTCGGTGACGGACGAGACGAGCATCTCCATCCAACTCGTTGCAGTGTCAGGGTGAGATCTTGGAATCCGCCACGCCCTCACGGGGAGGACGCTCGGGATGGATATTCGCCTCTCCATCCCCACCATAAAGACATGTTAGTAACCAAATATGTTTGTGTGAAATATAGCCATTGTCTACGTGATGTTTTATGTGGTTGCGGAGCAAGGTAGCCAGATTTTCATCGAATTCAGATGCCTTGTGTCGTAACATGTATGCATGCTGTCCTTGGAGGTAGATGGTATTTCAAAGTGACCTATGGGAAGCTGAGCATCTGCACCCATTGGGCAACTGTATCTAAAGATAGGTAGGAATTCCTGCTACATCCGCCAAAGCTAGTTTCCGTTTCTAACAACTAATTGGTAGGTTAGACTGTAGCAAAGGCCCGCATAAATAAAGCGGCATCTACCAATACAGTATCTTTGGAAACTACATAAGATGGTGACCTGGGAATTCTTCGGAAATCGTTCGTTCCATCTTGACGTAAACCAGCGTGCAACAGCTTAACAGTAGCTTCACTAGGATTTGCGGCACTGAGCATTTTCTGTTTCTCTTTTTCTGTGATGGAGGCCCGCGAGAGGCACTTTCCTCTCGCCGCAACAATATTTTCTTTGTGTGTGTTAGGGGTATATTAGCTTATATTAAGCTACTTAGTGACTTCGTTGCAGATGCTTCTCTTTCGGGGATACCTCTGCGGATTCAAGAACCTGTGTGGTACCTCCGGCGACACCATGTAGAAAGAACACCAGTTAGCTCTATATTGTATATTATTGTGTGCTCATTTACTGTCAAACAATATCTTGTTTGTATTGTATATATTAACATTTCTACTGTTTTAATTACAAATTGTTCCTTCACTCTAAATTAGTATGGATAGACATACTGGTGACAATAATAGTTGAGATGACACCATGTGGTTCAATCTTGCAATGGTCGCACGGCTCCACTGGAACATCAGTGTTCCACCAGCTCTAGAAGTCGGTCTTTGTATTTCTTGGAGAGACGTCATATGGGATCTGCATCCCCGAGATCCACAGCTAACCAGCCATCCCAGTCATCGTGTACTTGCGGTGCGATGGGCGGAAATCTAATAGCAAACCAGTACATACCCCCGCGAGCTACAAGTGGTGCCAGATGTGGGCTTTGAACAAGAAGCGAACCCACGCCTACACACAAACCACACGAGTTTCAGTCAGCTCTCTCTAGATACGGAAGTAGTATCATATGATGAAAGAACTGCTCGCGTACTCATCGACAATGTCACTAATTTCTCCAGTGCGGAACGACCAGCACCACCCCAACACGAGTTCTCACTGATCAATGAGGCCTCGCAGGCGGGAACTCAGTACATCACTCTATCGGATCTCCATGATAGCCTACCACCATCTACGCCAGATCGCGGACGACCATGACAAAGACCCCCCCCCCACGGGGGCAAGCACCACCTTCATGACCATTATGTTTGCCTACGTCATCAATAGGTGGCCAGTGGCCAGATGCTCATGTACCTTATTCCGTATCTCCTCCTCCTCATGCGTCTTGACCGTATTATTCAACAGGACAGCGTTATAAACCAGAGGAGACGGCTACACCATTTCAGCACCTGCACTGCCTCTATATGAGGAACATCCATCCCAGCATCAGGAAAGTCCACGCCGTCTACACAGCACGCCTCCACCAGTCTATAGACCTACACCTGTCTATGGACCAGCATCAGGGCGGTATTCGGCAGCACCAACGTACCATGCAACACATCATCAATGACAATCACCTTCACAGATGAGTCAGCATCGACAGAGACATCAACGGGAAACACTACCACCTACACACCGACCAGCATCTGCATTCTCATAAGTTTCGCTAGCACCACCACCAGGTTTTGCTCCAATTACTTCTCCAAGAGCTCATGGCCGGATCATTCTCCTCCCCCCCCCCCTCCCACCCCGGAATTTAGCGGGGAGACTGATTAGGTCAGTTATAAAGAACAATTTGAAATAATAAGTAGGATAAACTTAGGCGCAATCATCAGATGGGAGAGTATTTAGCCGCAAAGTTGTCTGGAAAAGCTCTGCAAGTTCTGGCGGGCTTAGGCACAGACTACACTCCATCCTACACTGAACTGGAGAACACATTGTTGGAAAGATTCGGCGACACAGCCCACGGGGAAACAAGTCGACTCCAACTCAAAAATATATGTCGATGCTAGGAGGAAACATTACCAGAGCTAGCAAGCCGCATCCGTCACTTAGTTACCCACGCATACCCCAGCACAAATCTCAAGGGCGTAACCCACTTACATCTTGACACTTTCATTAACGCGTTGAGCGGAGAACCCGCGTTAAAAGAAAAACTATTTCTTATGGCGTATGGCAGCGTTCAACAACTTACGGCCACCGTCGTTTGGATTGAGAATTTCTTAGAACGGGAGAAAGATAATCGCCGCCAACTGCACCCAATCAACGAGGTAAATGATGTAAATATCGCCACTAACACTGAATCAACCACCACCACCACCACCGCATCAGCAAACGAACAAATTGCGCAACAGGAACAAACCAGTCAAAATCACGCATCTAGGGGAAGAGGGCATGGCCACTCCAATCGCAGGGGCCAAAACAACGCCCAAGGACACGGGAACCAGCACAATAACAGCAATAGGCAAAACATGCAGGAAAGATTAGAAGAGATTACCAAACAAATCTCCGCACTCACCAATCTCGTGACAACACTCAGCACTACCGTAGCAACACAGTCCACCACTAGGGCACAACCCACCATAGCTTCAGCACCGCCACTAAACACGTGCTTTGGATGTGGTCAGCCAGGCCACTGGAAGGAGCAATACCCAAATAGACCTCCATCTACAACTCCCACCGCTGACCGACGTACCCCGCAGCCTGAGAATCCATCAAACTAGTATGGGCACTGATTACAGAGTCGCTTCGGTGCCCAATTCCACAACCTGGCTGAACTGCAGCCCCTGAACCGCAATGTCAGGCAGCCATTTCTTCTCGTCAACAAACTCCTATTACACCATACACCCACCTGCACCCAGTTTATTCTATGATGGTGCCTACGATGCACACTGCATCTGCAGGCACTGTCATCTCCCCCTATGGAAAAAGTGACCCTGCACTTTCCCCCTCTACTCAACCTTCTTTCTTATGTAAAAAGGCAGTGGTATGTTGTAGCACCTCCACTGAAACAACGTTTTTGCAAGCACCGATGTCCTTTGGTGGTATGCAACTCACAACCGCTTACAGCTTCACCAACCACCTCCAACATCAGTAGTGATATCAAAGGGTGCATTCATTCGGCACCATGGAGCCGCAAAAAGAAACATCATATGAAGAAAGTGAAAGCAATATGCTGGCTGTGTTTCTTCTGCACATCAACTAAACACCCCATGATGCATTGTAAAAATGGCTCGCACAGGTAGCCCTCATCCGGGAACGCGAGAATCCTATCCGCACTAGAGTATACACCAATACAGCTTACACGGAATCCACAATAACGCCACCACCATTGCTACCCCCGACTTTGTCATCACCTAAGCAATCACAGCAACAGCGACAACGAGTTGGCACTTTCCACACTCAGCCACCAATAGCACTCATGGAAGCTATTCAGAAACAAGCCAACTATATACAGAATGATGCCACACCACCATCACTTCCGCAAATGGTATCATTGGAAACTCTTCTGCAGGCTCACCGGCAGGTGATATATAAGTGTGCCTGTCTGTTTTATCAGAATTTCCACCAGTGCCACTGTGGACACCGGCGCTTCCATCACCGTTTTTAACAAGCGCTTGTATGAGAGCTTCCCTCGTCATAAGAAACCACCCCTTAAGCCTACAAATATATTTATGCAGACAGCTACAGGAGCTGATGTTCCCGTGGCTGGAGTAGTAAACCTCGTAATACAGATAGAGGAAATGCAATTCATTCAGCGAGTTGTTATTGCCTCTATTCAAAACGATGCCCTGCTTGGTTCTGACTTCCTCAGTGCCAGCGAAGCTGTCATACATTGCAGACAACAGTAACTGGACATACATGGCCAACTGATACCCCTTGGACCGGAATCATCACTATATGATAAGTGTGCAGTAATATTTGCCACAACAGCCACAGTTGAGCTCAGTCAAGAAAGGATCTTGTGGGCCACGACTACACAATTAGGAAACAACACTCACACAGCCATGCTGGAACCCGACCCTGAATACATGATCGCCTCACAATGCGCCAGTCCCCGCATCATCGTGGACATCACCAACAAGGAACATATCCTGTTCCGCGTATTCAATGGCACTGCGGACCCAATTACACTTGAATCAAGAGTCCATTGTGGCCATTTGGTGGATGTGATATCACTGGAAACAGCCCCATCCGCAATCATACCGACAACAACTTCTGATGATTTTCCAGACCACTTACATGACCTATATTTGCATGCCACCGTAGGACTGATGCAATCCAAAAACAACAAGTACGGAAATTACTTCACAAAATTTTGCAATAGTTTCTCAGCCAGAGACATGGACCTCGAAGAAACTCATCTAGTACGACACCAGAACAACAGACCTGTCCGCCGGCCCGTCCGACGTCTCCCTCTTCATAAGGAAGTGGAGGCACACCAACAGGTAGAGGACATGTTGCGGACCAGAATAATTGAGCCATCAGCATCCCCCTGGGCCAGTCCCATAGTACTAGCAGGCAAAAATGACGGATCTTTGTGGTTTTATATAGATTACTGCCGCCTTAATGGTCTTAGCATCAAAGACGCCTATCCATTACATCGGATAGATCAGGCCCTAGATTCCTTGTCTGGAGCCAAGTGGTTTTGCACCCTTGACTTAGCTAGTGGGTACTGGCAGGTAGTAATGGATGAGGCTGACATGGAGAAGACCGCATTCGTTTGTAGAGACGGTCTTTTCCAGTTCCACAAGATGCCTAAGGCTTGTGCAATGCTCCTTGAACTTTCACACGTCTCATTGAGCAGGTATTAACTACCCTGCAATTGGAAATCTGTCTGTGTTACATTGACGACGTAATTGTCTTTGGTCCCTCATTTGAGCAAACACTATCCAATTTAGACACCATGCTTTTGCGATTCTGCATGGCTAACTTAAAGCTCAAACCCAAGAAATGTCATCTCTTCAGACAGAGCGTCGAGTTCCTGGGACACATCATATCCGGTGATGGAGTGGCAACCCAAACATCAAAAACCAAAGCATTGGCAGAGTGACAGACCCCGGAGTCTGTCATGGAAACTCTGAGCTTCCTTGGTCTCTGTCAGTACTATCGCCGATACATCCATCATTTCAGTAAGATTGCATCACCCCTCTTCAAGATCACTGAAAAAGATCGACCATTCTAGTGGACGAGTGAGTGTAAAGGTTCCTTCAGGGCGTTGAAGGAACTCTTGATGACCGCTCCAATTCTCGCTCATCCTAACCCCAACCTCAATTTCATCCTGGACACTGATGCGTCAGCATACGCCATTGGCGCAGTTCTATCTCAGATCACAGAGGATGGAACGGAGCAGGTATTGGGTTATGATTCGCATACTCTAAACAAAACAGAGAACCGTTACATGACCACTAAGCGAGAACTACTGGCTGCGGTCTACCGTGTCAAGTATTACAAACACTTTCTGTACGGTCGCCCATTTACTCTCCATATGGATCACACGTCACTACACTGGCTCAGAAACCTAAAAAATCTAGAGAGCCAGGTAGCGAGGTGGCAGGAATCGCTGCAGGCTTTTAACTTCAATGTGGTTCATAGACCCAGCAAACTGTATGGAAATGCCGACGCCTTGAGCAGAATCGGGCATGAGGATGAACCTGAAGTAGCCACCACCGTGACACATACATCACAGCCAACTCCAGTGTTCCCCAAATTGTGGTGCGCAGAGTGGAACATGGAGAAGGTTGCTCACGAACACTGTTGCAGATGCGCAGACATGAGATATATATGCATGGATCCAGGAGGGGGTACGTCCTCCCCGGGAATCTGTTACACCATTACCCGCAACATCAAAATACTACTACCAGCGTTTCGAAGAATGCCATATACATGAAAGTATTCTCTACATCAATAACCACATTGTGATTCCCGAGCATTATCGAAATACTATTTTAGAGCAACTATGCAGGTCATCTAGCTGTTGAACGGACATTAACTAGGATAAAACAGAAATTCCACTGGATCAGATTTCGCTATAGTGTGATGGCATGGGTCGCCAAATGTGTCTCATGTCAAAGACGTGCTGTTGGCCAGCACCATTCCGCACCGTTACAAGTTAAAATTGTTGGTGCACCATGGGAGCGAGTGGCTATTGATGTGCTCGGACCTTTGAATACGACGGATGAAGGAAATAAGTACATCCTCATATTGCCAGATTATTTTACGAAGTGGGTAGAAGCATTTGTTTTGCCAGACCAAGAGGCATCCACAATAGTGGAGGTCTTGGCAAGCAATGTGGTCTGCCAGTTCGGAATGCCCTATGAGCTGCAATCCTATCAAGGAAGTAATTTTGAGAGCTGGCTGATCTCCCAGCTCTGCAAATTGTTTCACATCGTCAAAACAAGAACTACTCCGTATCATCCGCGCAGTGATGTTATGGTCGAAAGATTCAACCATACACTAGCGGAAATGTTGATGAAGGAAACGTGTCTTGATTGTTCAGATGGGGATCTACGACTCCCATATGTGCTCATGGCATACCACACTTCAGTGCATTCCAGCACACGTTATACCCCTGTGCGGTTAATGTTAGGTCGTGAATTAGCCTTGCCACTCGATCTGGCCATGCCCAGGATTCTGGGGGAGAAAAATCTCATATCTATCTACGTAGAGCTCATGTGGCAGTGGATAGAACAGGCCCATGAGCTAGTGAGAGCAACTTTATCCACTGCCCACCGGCGTCAGAAAACATGGCATGACCGGTGGGTACATGGAAGTGGGATGAATGGTTTGGGTACACGATTCGTGACATTCTGCAAACAGTAAACTGAGTTACCAGTGGAAAGGCCCCTATGTGGTAGTAGGTAATACGTCGGACATGACCTACCATATCCCCACTTTGGATGGCCTGACCTCAGTCATCCACTTCGATCAACTTAAACCTAGTGTCAGTGATGACCCAGTGCCAGAGCTGGGGCTGGGCGTTTCACGTGACACCGGTACCCAGACAAATGTCTCTGCGGAAACATGGATTCCCGACGTTAGTCCAAAGCACCGTGGTGCCAGTTCGACCTCTCTCCTACCAAGCCAGGAGTCCAGTGAACAATTAACTAATGCTGAGGACGATGACGAGATATGTACTCGCCCTCTTCTTCCCAAGTGCGGGTCTACTAGATCTGGGAAGTCGTATCTGAAGACCTTTTCGTTTATGTTGTGCAAGGGGAATGACTGAAAAGTTGTTCCGCCAACCTCTTCCAACTCCTACCAACTTCATCCTATAACACACCCATTATAGAGCTACCACAAGCAGAAGCTGAGGCCGCCCCAGGCCATGCTTCTTGTGGGGTGGAACATGTAGTGAATAGCATGGAAGTGAAGAGGCCGGAGGAGGCCTTGGCTTGTCCAGAACAGCAAAACTGCACAACTCAGTGTACCCGTCCAAGCCCCCAAATCGCGAGACCAATTCCCCCCCCCCACAAGCGGCGACACCATTCGCAGCTGCACCACCACCCCAGATCCAACTCGCGTCCACCGTCTATGCACCAAGTTCGGACATCATTCGTCCTGTCCACTTCACACTCCACTCGTCATCTGTAGACTGTCACTCTTCAGATATGAGCGAGTCCGCTGTTACAGAGGAGGTGGCATCCAGCACCATAGCAACCAATCCCCCCCATCTCCCCCCCCCCCACCCCCACACCCGCAGGCGGTGGGCATGGAAGCAGCCTGTTCAGCAGACTCTCGGCTCGAAATTTCCTGGTACTTAGAAACTACGACAGAGTACCAATCGTCGTGTAATGGGAGATGACCAATTCTCCATTCCTATGGGCAACCCTGACTACACACGGCCGACCCACAACACAACCCCCCCCCCCCCCCGTGAGCAGAACATCACACCGGACACAGAAATGCAGAAGCACACAGAACACACTTGCCCACAAGGCTGGATACATCAATTCACCATTGTGCGGACATCACATACACATCCGGTTATAAGGAAGATATAATGGAGACATTCAACATCGGCAACAACAAAGTATAGCAAACCCCTAACGTTTTAAATCAAAAAAGTTAGAGACATATTTTTCTGCAACATTCCCTCCTGCACAGATGCGGGAAGTGCATCACTTTCCGCAATCCCGACTTTCCCGCAACCACAACAGACTCGGCATTCACCAGCGTGGAAACCCGGACATGCCCAATCCACAATACACCAGTGTCACACAGCAGCCCGGATTTCCCTACAACAGTACACTACTGCCATCAACGCCAGTCAACATTTTCCGCAATCACCTTCTTATCCGGTTTACGGAAAACTGATCATACAGAAAGGAGCAACACCGCAAGATGCCCGCAGTCTGTCATCCGTCACAAGTAGGATTGTGCTACCGAAAAGTTGAATTCGATAATGGATTGATTCACATTACGACAGCACCCTTCTTCGTCATCCATGCTCTAAAGTAACTCTGTCCCAACTACGGGCTCGACCATTACAGAGTGAAATACATCATGTCCGATAAAGTTGACACTGCACTTCAAATGCCTGCCCGCCCAAGGTTTTAAAAACGTCACACTTCACAACAGCACAAGAGACATCCACAGATAAACAGCCACGCGTATCAATGAAAATTATCAACACGACAGAAACATAGACACTCAGGTTGACTGTATTCCCCATCTCCATACGATGGAATTGTAATTGTAAAATGAGGCACACATTTTCCGAGCTGTATTATAATCAATTAAGTTTGGTCTAGGTATGGATGCGCCCAGTCCAACCCACAGAGGAGGATGCTTGGCAGTCCGCCCACAGTAATTTCCGCAAGACACGGAGCGGTTTAAACCAGACAATAATTATAGACAGCTATATTGTCCTAATTTTGATTAAGAACACCATCGTTCTACCGTGTATACAAATCATTAACCCACAGTCCTATGAAGCGGCATCAAACCTTCGACAGTATCATATCAGGGAGAATTTCAAATATTCTCTTACCGTACATATTCCCACACAAGATCAACAAGGGCTGGAATATACTTATTACAGATAATCAGCAGACGCATGTATAAGATCACGTACATACAGGAACAGATTTTAAAACATATATTTCCGTCTTCCACATCAACAACAGATAATCAGCAGTAACAATACTCGGCCATTACGTAAATGTTGCAAAAGTTTCCGATCAACCACGTGCTTTTACAACAAGAGACCACGTGACTTTCACTTCTATTTCCAGTAAATTGGATCAAAGGCTTTAAACACAAGAGTCGCCCAAAACGTACATCTACCACAGCGTGATGGAAGAGGCGAGAGGGGTGGGTCGGGGCAATTGCCACCGAAGTCATCATGCTCCCCCACACCCCATCGGGCGCTCCAGCCTGAAATTAAAACAGGCAAGTTTATAAGCATCCAATCTGAAAAACTGCTTCACGCTAATTAAAAGGTGAGCTTCCACGGGAATAAGTAGTTCCGAGTTTTTACGTTGATCGGAGACGTGTTTTTCCTTTGAGTGAAGATGAAGGCGACACACCTTCCTTCTTATATTTGTAACCACTCCCTTTACACGGGAGGAATATTTTGTCTGACTCCAGGTTTGAATAAATCCAATCTTTCCTTATAGGGCATGGCCGAATTACCCTAGAACTTTTGGGTGTGGTCATCTGCCTTCCTGTGACGTCACCAATAAGTATAAGAGGAGATCGTGCACTGAAACTTCGTCTTCCCGTCAAACTCGACACAAGGGAAGAACAAGCATTAGGCTACTTTCGTGTCGCAAACCAAATTCTGCTGTTTTCTTATTATTCCTTTATTACTACTATTAATATCATTTGGCCAGGAAAAGTATGAAGAGTTAGGAAAAATAGATTAGGTTAGGTAGTCCACACCATTATCAATATGCAGGAATAAGATGTCACTTGCCAAGGACCTTGCCTTGTCCGACAGTTCGGAGGAGTCGGCGCCAGCTCATTCTGGAAAGAAGTATCCATGTACAGCGTTACAGCTCAATGGACAGCCATGTAAGCACATGTTTTCCTGCAATTCGGACTTGACGCTACATATCAATCATGATCATCTTTTTCAACATGCATTCTGTACGGACTGCAAGTACCTGTATACAGCTACACATTACGGTGTAACGCACACGTTGACGGATAAACATCGTGTGCAAGTAGTAACATTACAGCCTGGTGAACAAAGTGAGAATGTTGAAGTGCTAGCCACTCGTTTTGAAACTAGACTTCTGCTTAATGTGCTTCCTATGGGAAAGATGGCCAAGACCAAGCGTACGAAACGGCGACAACCAGACTTTCCGCATTACTGGCCATCAACAGCAGCCACCGCATTCACCTCGTAACATGCATTGAGTCACTATGTCACACCAGCCAACGATGCGATGGAGTCACCAGCACGACTAGCGCCGGAAGAACCTGCAGTAACAGTACCAGCATCACCTGCAGTTTCCACTCCGGCATCACCCACAGCAACTCCACCGTCCGCTGTACACACGACCTCAGCATCCGCATCCATAGTCAGCCAACCAATTTCTATGGTTATCTCAACACCGGTGACCATATCCAAACAGGGGTTACAGGATGTTTCAGACAGATCTATATCTCCTTGTAGTCTTATCATCGACGAGGAGATCCACCTTATGGAAGCAACACTAACCACCACCGCATCACGAACAGCATCACGTCACACCCGCGCAGCAGCACTCCTACAGATCCAGCAGTTCGGAAAGTAACTACACTGGATCGTCCTTATGCCAGAAAGAAACGCATCGCACACTCAATGGTAATCCATACAGTACCAAGGACGACCGCCAGTAAACTTCTGAAGTCCACCAAAATCCGGAAATTCACTGCAGGCACCACATCAGCAACTGCATCAGCATCCGCATCAGCATCCACAAAAGCATCATCGTTTCAGCGACCGCTCATTCAATTTACGGCACTCAGTCCACCTGCAGCATAGACCACCACTACGACTTCAACAACAATGGTAATGTCCGCAGTCTCCACACCGCCACCAGTTCGCACATCACCAGTCATCATCTCCGCCGCCACCAGTGCTTCAATGGATACGTCCACACCACCTTCCAACTATAGGATTACCGACCTAGGCCTGCTTAGATTCCTGTATTGTAAACACGTCGTGTGCGACCTAAGTACACAACACACTATAGCGAATATGTCATAATCCCTCCATGCAGTCTCAGCTACGCTTGGGCTCCCTGATGAACTAGTCTTTTTACATTATTACTATTTTATATTTTTCTTATTATTTGTGTTCCCGCGTCAGTACAACGGGACGGATTGTGGGTTAGCGGAAGCTACCTATGCAGATCCGCACTAACGGGCCGCATTATTATATTAATCAGTATACACTTAGTGCATCCCATTATTTACCAGAGATGGACTTGTAATTAGCATAAATCTGTGATACCCTTCACGGGTATAGTTACATGATTAATATATATATGTATCTACATTATATCAACTGTATTGTAATTAAGGTACGTTGGAGCTTGGGTGTTCTCTGCGGAAAAATGATTATCCGCATCCGAGAGACCACCCATGCGAGCTATTGTTTAGGTGATCAGGGATCTAAATAATAAAAGTATGCATGCACCAAGAAATAAAAACAAAACAAAAAAAGAAAAGACCTGGAAAAAATAATTCCAGGTCAAAAATTAAAATCAATGGTATGCCTCCATCCCAAACTATTTTGCACCCTATGTGCTCTTTCCTATTAACATGCGTCTTTTGCATCACTCTCCTCTTGGCTACGCACCTACTCGGGAAGTCTATAATTCCCGCCTAGCACGCTCCCATGCGTTCGATCCGCTATGCGTGATCGTTTGCCACGGGTGTCAAACTAGAAGGGGGTGGTGTAGCATGGACTGACCGGACGGGTACTGACCATCCCAGCAAAGCTGGGTATGGAACGGCGACTCCGAATTCGCTCCAAGCACGTCCCCTGGGTAAGATAGTACGTGTACATAAGCCCTATAAGAGAGGTTCTTGTTAAAATCGACTAAGTCTGATAAAGCACATGGTGCGCATGTGCGCGCGTCAGAGCTTCCCTGACAAAATGTCATGGGATTGGAAGCGAGTGCATGCCAATAGTGTACCGAGTAGGTACGTGTAAAAACCTTTAATTATTCCATTGTCGTTGTTCTTGGAAACGATTAGGACCAGAATAAAACAAGCTTTCTAGAACTATTAACTGCTTCAAAATCGGCTCAGAAATGTCTGAGTTTTCTATGGAAAACCCCTTAAATTATCTTCAAAATATTGCTCTTGACGTCGTAATCGCGTGTATGCATAAAAAGATCTAGAATGTACTAAAACGTGGTAAATACGTCACTGATCTAGCTGCACGGTGATTGGCTACTGCTCGGCCTCTGAATGGCTGATGCATCTGCCTCTAACATCACGAGTAGTAGAAAATGGGTGAAAAATTGAGAATCAGGAGCATCGCCGGGGTGGAAACCGGCCTGTGCAGGACCTCTGGACCATCAGGAGGACGGATGTAACTGCTGACCTACCAGTGATTCTCTCTTCTACCGGTGGCTTATGGATCCCAGCACATCTGTGGTGGTAGGACGTCCTTGGCTTCTACCAGTTTTTTTATGCTCCCGGACGACGATCCGTTTAATAAACTAAATTTAAAGTTAGACCTTCTGCATCCGGACTTTCCTAAATGGAACCTCTGTGGAAAGGGCCATGCGGGCCCGGGATGTAATTCTATGGAATGTAGAGCTACGGTGATTCTTGGTGGATGACTCGCTGGATCTGCCAATCACGCTGAAAAGTGGACTTCAACTTCCACGCTGCATGCCGTGTGTAATTTAATTAACTTTTTGACCACAGCCTTGTGGACTTTGTTAGGTGCGCCGCAAGAGCTATGGGACGCATCCCACACCATGTGCCAATTTATGTACTGCTTAAAATTATATACAGCCCTTTCTGTTAATGGGTAAACTTCAACTTTATTACTTCTGTCACCGGATGGATAACTTTCTCACTTCCGTTTAAATTGTGTACTGGTTACCAAGGCTATCTAATAGACATTTCTTCACTGCTTTGTTTCACTGTCCTGAGTGTGTACCCTATCTACCCTGTCTAAAGGAGTCAGCTTGCGGATACCAGCCTGCAGAAACCAGCTGCGGAAATCACCTGCTGAAATCTCTCCAGCTTTAAAGAACATTTCGACTCATGCTATGAATGTGTTAGCGCCTTAATCTCAGTAACATAGTAGCCTGCTCCATACCAATGACTATTAGGTACTCAAGTAACTATACTATTGTACATTTAATTATTATTTCCGTATTTGGTACTGATGACTAATAAGTACCTCTCCGGTCTTAGGACCGCAAGTTATAATTTCTTTATTACTGTGAATATTATCCTTGTTTACTGTGGTGCGTTCAACTAGCCGCACCATCTAAGTTTATCAGTCTACGATACTTAGTTACTTAATTTAATTATAATCGACTTATTGCATTGGTTAGTTCTATATGGCAGATAGCCATCCAGTTAATATGTTTTGTTTAATTGTAGAACACATTGGACCGCAGTACCCTCGGAAATATTATACAGCAACATTTGTATCCGCATCACTTGGTCCCGCCATTATCAATTTTACACAGAGGTCGCTGATCATGATCTAATTGTTTGAGCCTGCCATATTACCGCCTAACCTTACTATTCAGTTCGGTAGGATAGGTTAAAGTGGTTAGGGACAATATAGTGTACGCCTCTTTTCTGGTTGTTGCGAAAATGTAGGCCCGCACTCCGGCAAGGTTGTGTCAAATTGGCCAATTACCTATAGGGCCTCATATATATCAAGTTATTGTCTCTTTCCACGATCCACCAGCCGCATGGCTTTATAATTGTTTGGATTCCCCATCACCACGTTGATCGGATCCAACCCTAGGAAACTATCTGAGGTTACCAAGCGCTCATCAGTGCATTTCTGGGTATATTGGAATTTAATCCTAATGACAGGTCAACTGTTAGATCCGTAGGACTCGGTGACAGATGGGACGTGCGTTTCCATCCAACCCATTGCAGCATCTGGGTGAGATCTTGGAATCCGCCACACCCTCATGGGAAGGAGGCTCGTGATGGATATTCGCCTCTCCATCCTCACCATAAAGACATGTTGGTAACCAAACTTGCTTGTGTGAAATGTAGCCATTGTCCAGGTAATGTTTTATGTGGTTGCGGAGCAAGGTAGCCAGATTTTCATCGAATTTGGATGCCTTTTGTCGTAACATGTACGCATGCTGTCCTTGGATGTAGATGCTATTTCAAAGTGACCTATGGGAAGCTGAGCGTCTGCGCCCATTGGATAACTGTATCTAAAGATAGGTAGGAATCCCTGCCACCTGCGGCCAAAGCTAGTTTCTGTTTCTAACAACTAATTGGAAGGTTAGACTGTAGCAGAAAGCCTGCATAAATAAAGCGGCATCTACCAATACAGTATCTTTTGAAACTACATAAGACAGTGACCTGTGAATTCTTCGGAAATCGTTCGTCCCGTCTTCACGTAAACCAGCGTGCAACACCGTAACAGTAGCTTCACTAGGATTTTCGGCACTTAGCATTTTCTGTTGAACAAAAGAGTGGCCCTTTTTGTCAGCTCTTTTCTCCACTTCGGCATTGAAGGCATTTTCCTGTGACGGAGGCCTGCACGAGGCACTTTCCTCTCGCAACAACAATATTTTCTTTGTGTGTGTGTGTTAGGGGTGTATTAGCTTATATTAAGCTACTTAGTGACTTCGTTGCGGATGCTTCTCTTGCGGGGATACCTCTGCGGATTCAAGAACCTGTGTGGTACCTCCGGCGATACCACATAGAAAGAACACCAGTTAGCTCTATATTGTGTATTATTGTGTGCTCATTTACTGTCAAGCGATATCTTGTTTGCATAGTATATATTAACATGTCTACTGTACTAATTACAAATTGTTCCATAACTCTAAATTAGTATGGATAGACATACCACTGACACTAATAGTTGGGATGACACCTTGCAGTTCATTCTTGGCGGCAATGGTCGCATGGCCCCACTGGAACATCAGTGTTCCACCGGTTCTCGAAATTGGTCTTTGTATTTCTCAGAGAGATGTCATATGGGATCCGCAACTCGGAGATCCACAGCTAACCAGCCATCCTGGTCATCGTGCACTTGTGGTGCGATGGGCGGAAATCTAATAGCGGACCAGTACATACCCCCACGAGCTATAGGTGGTACACCATTCTTCAACGGGCCTCCTTGAGGTTGTTTTGACAAATAGCAAGTGAACTGCCTTGACCAGTGTCTCGTATAATTCGTAGATAAGTACTTGATTTAACTATCTGGATTTCTTGACCATTGACAACACATTGGTTAATTGGGCCTTGTACTTGGATCATCTAGTCATTAAATTTGATCATACTCTTACTACCTTGATAAATGTATCTCTTTGAATTTGTATAGTCTGTGCATACATTTAGTTGAACTTGTAGATATCAAGGAGATAAGTTGTTCAACCGCTATATTTGACAAATAACTGCTGAAATCCTTAATTATCACTTTATGGTCGAGTTAACGATTAGACATTTTTCGCTAACAAGGACTTATTCGACTATGCAGATTTCAAGCTTTATTAGTCGAAGTATTCGGGCATAAGCGTGGAAAATATAAATGTGAAGAATTAACACATGAAATATATTCATACCTCTTTGGATGCATCAGCATTAGCAAAGGTGTATACATCTGTTGTAAGGCCAATCCTGGAATATGGCAATGACGTATGCCCCCCACCCCACCCCTCCACCCCTCCACCCACCCCCTCCCCGCTCTCCCCCCCCCACCCATGTCTGGGTTTAATAAATTTATCAGTATCAGTGTTAAAGATTGTCAACGTATTGGAACTGTACGGAGAAGAGCAACAAAAATGGTGCCTTACGTAAGACTTCTCAACTATCCTGATAGACTTAAGCAATTGAAGCTTCCATCATCATACTATCGACGTGCAAGGGGGTATTGAATCATGCAAACATCTACATAATATTTATCATATTCAAAGTCAGTATCTTGAATTAGATAACAAAACCAAAACTCATTGATATCGCTTGAAATTTTCGAAAAAGCGGGCAAATAAAACCATAAGACCGTATTTCTTTTCAAGTCGTATAACTAACAATTGAAATGGACTACCGAATCTCCTGTAAATGTCCCCATCTTAAATAACTTTAAGAGCCAATTAGATACATATTGAATTACCTTTTGATATATCCAAGAACCTATGCACAACAGATGCTCTGCAGTAAACATTGCCTACCTAGGAAACCAAAAAGATGCAAAGCATTAACTTTATGATCTACCTACATGCTAAATAGCCGATCAAGGTAGTACATGATAAGTATAAGTGTAAGATAAAGTAAGAGAACAGGGACAGGGAACCCAGAATAAAATAAGAGGTGTTGGGCAGACAAGGACTAAGTGTAGCCAGAATAAGCCTATATAGTGGCAGTAGAGAACAACAGGCCCATATTACTACTAGTATTCTAGCGACGACTTACTAGTGAGTAGAAATAGTATTGATCGAGTTTCTGGCGACCGTCTGCCTAGAGAAATATACTGAAGAAATAATCGGAACAATAATTGTGCCAGAGAAAATACTTCCAAACAGCCCGTCAATATGTTCACTGTCCTACAGGTCATTGAAGCGCCAATAGACGGAGCAATTTCTAGCCCAACTCCGCTTCTAGCTAAGCTCCACCCACTTTTATACGCCTTGGAATTGGATGGAAACATTGAAGCCGACTCTAAATTCCAAGGTAACTATACAGCTAATCTGTTAACATATTGTGAATCAATTTGTCTGGGTGCTCTTGCTGTCAATAATAAATCGATCGATCCCTGAACTCGCCGACTATCAATTTCCAGAAAACTACACAGGTAAGCTGTTGAATGTTTTGAAATATGGCAGCAACAGCGTCCAGTCAAATTAGATGACTTCATCTGATCACGTATTCGTATAAAATTCGGCATTCGAATATTCGTATAGTTATATCAATGAATATTCGAATTATTGAAACATTTCAGATAAGAGATAAATGGAAACGAAATATCGTCGGTAAGCATGTACAACTACGAGTGACACATTAGCACAATAGAGCGCAATATCCGCCGAGTTTCCAGTCATTCGGTTTAAATCTCACTGAGAAAATGTAGTTTAAATGTTGGTATCATATATTTCTTACATTTCCTATGGGTAAAGAAGAAAATATTTCTCGAAAACTTGGCGAGATCTAATATAAAATTTATACATAGTCAAGAAATTATAGCAGTGTGTGTGTGTGTGTGTGTGTGTGTGTGTGTGTGTGTGTGTGTGTGTGTGTGTGTGTGTGTCCGTTTATTTGTCCAGTGCTCTGCCTCAAGTTTCTATTAGGTGTCTTCACCAAACTCAGTGGGAGATTGGTTTGTGGCGAAGGTTAACTACCAAAAGGTCAAACGCCAAGGTCGTCGAAAAGGAGTAGGGTGTGAAATGTGCCCAAGCAATGCGCTAAATTAAATCAAGAAATACGATACATTGTAATGTGTGCTATTACTCCAGTGTGTCATCTGTCCTCACATACTGCCCTGTAATATATGAGGCAACGATGTGCTATAATGTAGTATGCATATCAGTAAACATCGGTCCATCCCACACCATCAAGATACTGTTATATATCCGCACAGATGAGGCAGTTGTTGCAAATACTATAGGATCGTACATTTTCATTGTTCATGCTGAACATATATGTCAATGAGAGGGCCGATATACTTGGTTATCAGAGCATAATACTGATTAGATCAACCCCTCAGACTCTAGTATGTAAGATATGTCCTATCAACATTTATATAGGCTACAAAGATAACAAATTAGATCCCATTGTGTATATGAATAGATATCTAGCATTACTTGGTCATCAAATATAGGATCGGGGGAATTTACAAGTACAGAAATGAAAGACTGAACTAGAGCAATATAAGAAGCATTTTCGAAACAGAGAAAGAACCTTAGCACATCCCGTTGTCCAACTTGATGTGGATCTGAGAAAATACAGAGTCATTATCTGATAGGTTTCGTCCGTTCGTCAGAACAATTTCTGGCGCCTGTCTGCATAGAGAAATATATTGAAGAAATGGTCGAAACAATAATCGAGCTGGCGAAAATACTTCTGAACAGTCAATCACTCCATGTACTGTTATACATGCCATTGAAGTGAGCGACTGCGTTGAGATGGAACTGAGAAAGAATTATTAGTCCAGAAATTTCGAGTGATCATGGATCGAAAGTAGGGAGACAGATCACATTTCTATCTCTTAGATCTGGTTTACGCATCCCTTGATTGGGAAGGTTTAAGTTAGAAGCACAATACCCATTATGTAGAGTTGTGGCGGATGGAGTTGGGCTCGAATGATATGCTAGTAGTAGTAATGGCGGTAGTAATAGGTAATAGTCGAAAATAGACAGGAACATAGAAAAGAGAACTCGGTAAACTGAGATTATAAAGATAGATCAAGTTGAAAGAAAAAATACCAACAACATAAAGAACGACGAGGCTGGAACTAGTCGAGAGTTCAAGAAAGTAGGAGATTGTTAACCAAGAGAAAAATGGCTAAGCATGAGGTCACAACCAACAGACACTAATAAACCGGAAGCAGAGCAGATTTGTGCTCAGATGTGCTCAGATGGAATCCGGTTACACCAGGACCCCCATGGTATCTAGTTATACAGATGTAATGACCGTATGTTTGCCATATATTTCGTCCGAACACTGGAATGAAACAAAGCTACCTTAAAAGAGGACAGGAAAAGGTACAGTGGACCACGCTCGCATCTAAACAATATATCGCCGAATGCCTGGGCTTCTAACACGATTCGCTAGGACAAAGTAGAGTCGAACAGACAACTAAATACTTTAAGACTCTGGGGAGCTATCGCATTAGATGGTACATGGCCGAAGAGTGTGTGCGTGCGATATTCCTATTATTATGACGGATAGAGGGATAAATAAGGTTAGGTCCCTCTTGAGAAAGTAGAAACATATTGTTCGACGTAACTGATTAGAGACCAGCCACATAGTTAGCATGCACAGTCCTAGTCATGTGTACAAATTCTTCTTCTTTCAGTTGGAATTTGAAGCATTCGCTACCACTGGGCCTGTTGATGGGAGAAAGACCTATTTCCTGGATGACATAAGAGGCGATGCATGCAGTATGTATTACATCAGGGCAAGCACGTGCGTTCACACGTATTCCACCATGCACGCGCATTGCATACCTATACACAAACACAAAATATGTAAACCAGTACCAGTATACACGCATGCACATACATGTGCACGTGCTAATTGTTTATCCTATCACAATGCGTCCTAGTTTAAGACGAAGCTAATATATCGATGGGTTCCACTGCGCTGTCTGTTTGTTTATCTGCCTGTATGCTTGCCTGTCTGTCTGTCTGTCTGTCTGTCTGTCTGGCTGGCTGGCTGGTTGGCTGGCTGGCTGACTGTCTGGCTGCCGGCGTCCAATCTCTGTTAAGTTTTTGGTTTAGCCCAACATATCCTCTAATATCTCAACATGGCTTCGCTCTATTAGGAGTAAACGTGGACACATGCATCCTTATATCAAGGCATAGAACATGTTGACGTCATGAAGTTAAGGTTCACGGTCAATGTGACCTTGGTCTTAAACTCTACTTTTTACGGTGGCTTTTTTGTTTAGCTCAGTATATCATCATAAATCTCGGTATGGCTTAACCCTTTTTCGATTTAACTTGAACACATGATTCCTTATAGGAAGAGGATTGAGTGCAATGATATTGAGCTCATTAGGTCAAAGTTCAAGGGCATTGCGCCCTTGGAATTAGGCTCTATTTTTATGGTTAAGTTTTTTGCTTAGCTCAACATATCGTCTTATATCTCGGCATGGCTTCACCCTTTTGGAATTAAACTTGGAGCCTTGCTTCCTTATAACACGCGGATTGAGTCTAATGATATTGAACTCATGAGGTCAAATTTCATGGTCACTGTGTGCGGTTAAGTTTTCGATTGAGCTCAACATAGCGTCTTATATCTAGCCACGGCTTCACCCTATTTGGATTAAACCCGGACACATGATTACATATAGCAACCGGAAGCAGCACAATGTTATTGAGGTCAAAGATCTAGTCTACTGTGACCTTGGTATAAATGCTCTATTGTTTCCGGTTAAGTATTTGGTTTTGTTCAACATATAGTTTTATATCTAATGATTGGCTCAGCATATTGTGACTAAACTTAGACATATGGTTACATATATCAAACAGATGCAGCACAATCTTGCTGATGCCATGAGGTCACATGTCAGGTTCACTGTGACCATGGTATGAAACTATTCTTTTCGGTTGTATTTTTGTCTTAGCTCAACATAGAGTCGTTTATCTCAAGACTGGTACACCTTTCTTGAATTTAACTTGGTTACATATTTACCTACATCAAGTGGATGAAGTACAATGATATTGAGGTCAGAGGTCACGGTCATTGTAACATTTGCATAAGATGCAGACTTTAACAGTTTGGTTCTGCTTAGATCATCCAGCGTTTATTTCAGAATTGGCCAAATTATTGGAACCAAGAAACGTCACCTAGTTGTCTCAACCAATTGAAGCAGCACAGATATTCAGGCTTTTGGGGTCAAGGTTATTGTGATCTTGATACAAAGCTAGATTTGCATTTGAAAATGCAAAATGCCCAGATTTTCGCCAATATCCCGTCAGTGTAACACTGGTGTCTTGTTCTCTAATGGAGGGATCCGATCTGTCACTCAAATATCTGACGTCTTAAAGAGCTACCATTCTAGTTACCTGATGCCACAATCATAATGGTGTGTAGCTCAGTCATGAAAATCGAAACGTCTGTCACTAGTGTTTGTTGAATTTACTATCTAATAAACAGTCTATTGAATATTTTGAAACTGATTTGACTGCGAGCTATTGCTGCCATTGGCAGAAATAGCCCCCAGGCAAATTGGTTTAAATAAATCAGCTGTATAGTTATCTCGAAATGTTTCCATTCACTTCCAACACGTGTAAACAGTGAATGAATCTTAGCAGGAAATGGGTGGACGTAGCTTAGAAATTCCTCCCTCTATTGGCACTAAATTCTAGCCGAATATCCTTCCTAATATTGCATGGTGCCAATCATTTAGTTAACCTGAGCATGCAGTGGTACTGGTATCAGTCGTTATTATCCCTCACTGAAGTCACATGACCGTATCATCTTATTTGATAGGCTTTGACCACAGATATGAATTCTGTAGATCGCTCATCGGCATACCTTTAATATGGGATACATTTTACAAAGACAACATAAACAAAACCCAATTAAGTAAATAGATACAAAGGGTTTTAGAAAATCAATTTAAAAGTGTAGAATGGTTATCATTCTATGATGAAAAAAGTATTCTGTAAGTATTGCTTTGCAATACATGTCCCCTACATAGTGATACAAATCTTTTTAGATTGATAGTCAAAAAATCCATTAAAAATTGACAGAAGCAGCTGAAAGTCGAACATTATCTGTAACTTCTCATAACATAGAAATAAACCAAGTTTCAGTTATATATGGCGAAGGAGAAGGAAAAAGTCTTGAAAGCTGATATGTTTGTATTTCATAAGTGAAAGGGGGCATAGCTCCATGAAAAACTGACGAAAATGTCTGAAACTAGAAGTTACTTAACTCCTTATACTAAAGCGATGTACCAGTTTTCTTAAATATCTTGAAGGATTGCGAAAAAAGTGCGGAAAGCTAATATAAATTGATGCATACCCCTGAAACTCGAGCTTGCTCTGTAACTTCTCATAACAAAGCAGTGTAGTAATTCTCAGTAGAATATCTTGAAAGACTGCGAAAAATGTGCGGGAAACTAATATTTTTCATATTTCATAAGACGAAAGGGGCATAACTCCTTGAAAAATTGACAAAAACGTCTGAAACTCGAACTTGCTCTGTAACCCCTTAGACTAAAGCGATATACCGAATTTTCCTTAAATATCTTGAAGGAGTGCGAAAAGAATTGCAGAAGGCTGATATTTTTCATATTTCCTAAGTCGAAAGGGGGCATAACTCCATCAAAAATGTACGCATACGCCTGAAACTCCAACTTGGTCTGTAACTTCTCATACCAAAGCAATGTAGCAGTTCTCAGTATAATATCTTGAAAGACTGCGGGGAAAAAAGTGCGGAAAACTAATATATTTTGTATTTCATAAGTCGAAAGGGGCATAACTCCATGAAAAATTGACGAAAATGTCTGAAACTCGAACTTGCTCTGTAACCCATTATACTAAAGCGATGTGCCGATTTTCCCTTAAATATCTTGAAGGAGTGCGAAAAAAGGTGCGGAAACCTGATATTTTTCATATTTCCTAAGTCGAAAGGGGGCATAACTCCATGAAAAATTGACGAAAATGTCTGAAACGAGAACTTGCTCTTTAGTTCCTTATACTAAAGTGATGCAACGATTTTCGCTTAAATATCTTGAAGGAGTGCGAAGGCTGATATTTTTCGCATTTCTCAAGTCGAAAGGGGGCATAACTCCATCACAAATTGACGTATATGCCTGAAACTCGAACTTGGTCTGTAACTTCTCATAACAAAGCAATAAACCAATTCTCAGTTGAATACCTTGAAGGACTGCGAAAAAAAGTGCGGAAAACCAACTGCGACAGACAGACAGATGGACGGACGGACCGACGGGCAGACAGACAGACGGATGGACAGAGTGCAAACCTATAGTTCCCCCCACCAGGTGTTACCGGTAGGGGACTAATAACAAGCATTCTGTAATTATTGCTTTGCAATACATGTTGCCTACCTAGTGATATAAATCTTCAGAGATTGAGTCGAAAACTCCATTAAAAATTGGCAGAACCAGCTGAAACTCTAACTTGATCTGTAACTTCTCAGAGCAAAGAAATAGACCAAAGTTTAGTTAGATATGGTGAAGGAGAACGACAAAAAGTCAGGAAAGCTAATATGCTTGTATTTCGTAAGTTGAAAGGGGACAATAATTCTATCAAAAGGTCACGGAAACACGTGGAACTCGAACGTCTGCTGTAGCTTCTCATATCAAAGCAATGTACCAATTCTCAGTTGAATGTCTTGAAGGAGTGCGAAAAAAGCCCTGGAAACTGATATTTTTCATATTTCCTAAGAAGAACGGGTCCATAACTCCATGAAAAATTGCCATAAATGTCTGAAACTCGAACTTGCTCTGTATCTCTCTATAATAAAGCAACCTAGCAATTCTCAGTTGAGTGCCTAGAAGGAGTGCGGAAAAGTGCGGAAATTGATATTTTGCATCTTTCATAAGTCGGAGGGGGGGGGGGGCATATCGCGATGAAAAATTGTTTAAAATTGTTTAAAATTTGAACTTACCCTGTAACTTCTTATACGAAACCCATTTACTGATTTTCTTTTGAATATCTTGAAGGACAGCGAGAAAAGGTGCGGAAAACGCTTACTTTTCGTGTTTCATAAATAGTAAACACATACAATTCGTACAGCAACGCTTAGTCTGTCATCAATTATGAGTTCGTGACGTACTTATCTACGTAGCTCACGGCGTCATTGATTTTGACGTCATCATACAAGTCACATAGTTGATTAATACGTCATATCATGGAACTGATCACGCTCCTAATTAATTCAGCTTTTATGCACCACCTTCCCATCGATATTGTAGGTCAGGGCACCTTTATCGCGCTACCCAAGCCCAAAAGGCCACCCCGCCCCACCCCACCCCACCCCTCACCACCCCACCCACCCCACCCCACCACCCTAAACCCTCACCCCAGCACCCCACCCCACTCCCTCCACCTCAGCCAATGTGCGGCCCATTGTGCTCCTCAACATAATACGGAAAATCCAATGTTACGCATCCGAGGTAAGATGGATGACTTCACTGGATCATGTCAAAGTGGCTATAAACATGGACGCAGCTGCGCAGACAGTGTATGGGCTCAACGCATCCTTGTGTCAGTAGTCATGTCCAAACACTAGGATTTCCACAAAATGGGCATTGGCATGACATGAGCGGTCACCACGCTCAAAGATCTTAGATGTACTACGCCAGGACAGTTGCAATAAAGACGGGCTACGACTAGTGAGACTACTACTTGCAGACACCAAGCTGAGAGTAAGAGTAAATTCAGTCAGAAGTCTGTAGAGTTTGAGACATCAATCGGCTCCCCACAGGGAGATGGTCTATCCCCTGTGCTTTTCAGCTGTTACATTGCTGTTGCATTGAAATCTGTGACCACAATACCACCACCCCCTTCCTCTCCCCCGCCCCGCCACCGCCCCCCCCCCCCCAATGTCCATACTTGGATACTTGGTATTCAGCTAGCGATGGAATATGCCGACGACGTGGACTTCATAGACGAGGAAAAGAAACCCACTGACGACCTTCTCCTATTAGCTGTCAACAAAGTACAAATTGAAAATCTCTTTATGAATGAATCCAGTTACAAAGCATGAAACTAAAAAGAAAATGACGATCCATTTCGTGGTGACGAACCATGGAGGAAAAGTAAAATCCCGGGCTTACTGCTTTGTAGTACTGCTGATATTGCTGCACGCTGTGTCATGGGCAACATAGCTTTCCAGTCCTTCTGGAAGCTATGGATTCGTAGATCAAAGATGCCCTTGATAAAAAAGACTACGTTACAATACAATATGCGTACCCTTGGTGCTGTATAAATGTAACAGCTGAGCAGCTTCAAAGGCAGCTCTAGACAAACTTGATGCCTGCCACCGCAAACACCTACGCACCATCACTGGACACTGATGGCCAGACAACATAATTTCCAATGATACACTATACAAGATGTGTAATACATCGGCACTGTCCGTACCAGTCGACCAGCAAAGATTGTCCATGTTTGGCCATGCGCTAAGGACGCCAGAAGACACACGATCACAGAGAGCCTTGGAATTCGCCCTACTGGGAGCCAGAAAATACAAAGCCAGGAGATGACGTCATTGCATAAATCTGCTAAGCATGCTACGAGGTGACTTCGAGAAAGCAGGGCGTATTACGCTCAAGTCAAGAATGGACCTGAGGAAGCTAAAGATATTAGCTGAGGACAATGCACAGTGGGAAAAAGACTGATTGCTGCTGTAGGATATTTATACTACTACGGCTGCAGAATACAGTAATCATACATGATGGATGGATAAACTGGAAAGGTCCATTACACCACAAGAGTACGATGCTTAAGTAGAATTTATTGCAATTTTAACAAAAGCATGAATATTCCAAATGCCTATGCACAATAAAAGCAATATGTATTGCGATCGATAGGGTAGTTACGTGTTTTCGTAAATATCGTCATATTGAATATCATATTTGATAACAGTTTAATCTTATTTTTATTCTAATTACTAGCACAATTATTATGTACACGAAAATGCTCCTACGAGCTAATATCTGGAGCATTCCATAACTTCTATAGATTTAAAAATTTAAGGGCGGGCGTCCTTCTAATCCCCATCATGCGGTCAAATCATACATTGAATGCTTTGGAAAGGGCCTTGTATTTATTACACTGTCTCCGAATGACTGCATATCTTGATACAAACTGGAAATTACAATGATTTCTCCTATCCGATGTTCTGACCAGAATACTACCTCCATTGCACACACAAAAATAAAAGAACATAACTTTGAACTAATGATTGAATATCAACTTCCATACGTCCGGCTGTCTGTGTATCAAATTCGTAAATTTATTTTAATAAGTTGGTACTGTAACCTGTCATCATTTCAAGGTGTTTTCTGCACCATAGATTGATGCCTTATCTTCAAGTGTCAGGTCAAAGGTCACATCAAAGGTCAAGGTCAAATGTTGAATGAGTGAACTTGTTATATTTCATCATACAGTGTTGATCCTGGAAATAGCATATAATTTTGGACACGTTCTTGACTCTCGCAAATAGAAACAATTTATTAATTTTGAAATTCAGTTCCAATTTCATGGAATAAATGTTGTCTGTGTTGTCTCATATACGAACCACTCATATGTCCAGCGGATTTGACCAAGTTTAATGCGAATTCTGCACTTACGTATATGGTTAAATCATCTAGATGACGGCAGTGAATTGGAAACAACATTTTTTCACAAATTGTGCTAAGTATCATAAATAATTGCAGAATAAGTTTGACAATTTTAAATTTGATTGAAATATAAAGAAAATTACACGTGGAATCGCCAGGTTCCTCAGGACTTGGTAAAAGCATGCGGTTAACGTTAATTTGTAAATTCTATGACACTGAAGACGATGAAAGTGCTTTTATTTACGCACGTACATTGGGAATGGACCTTTCCAGTTTTAGCTATGCCCCGCCTACCACTTGCTAAGCTCCACCCACGCCTCGCTCATGTTAGGATCTGTCGATCCCTGAACTCCCTGACTATCACTTTCCAGAAAACTATACAGGTAAGCTGTTAAATATTTTGAAGCTAATTTGACTGGGCGCTGTTGCTGCCTATGACAGCAACATCGTCCAGTCAAATTAGATTCAAAATATTCAACATAGTGTTTATTAAATGGTAAAGACATACAATTCGTACTATTAAGCGCTAAAGACAGACTATTTCGAATCATTCATGATGTCATTATTATGACGTCATCCTACACGTCACGTAGTTTATTATGACGTCATAGGATGTATGGATAAACCCGGAAAGGTCAATTGATGAGCGAGTTCCAGCTGTGGAACGGCGTGACAAGAAACACAGAGATAAACTCCATGAAGGCGATGTGGTTGCAATCAAAGCAAAGGATCACAAACCTCCTTTAACCAGTATCTTTAACCGTTTAAGAAAATTATATACTACCAAAACGCAAGGCAATGAAGATAAAATTAACAACACGATATATGGTGCAGTTATAAATAAGGTCCTGATATACGTGAAAGAACTCTATGACACAGAAGAGACGCGTCATGTTAAACTTACTGATCTTGTGAACCTTGTTGTCAAATGAATGATTGAACTTTGTGTAGAGAATGCAAGCACACAAGTTCATAGTACTAGACTTGAAGAGAAGGTGCTTTCCTATATCCCGGAATTGCACGCTTATAAACGAGGTCGTAACATTTTGTTAACATTTTCGGGCACTGCCGGAGAAGTACTTTCTTGTAGCTCTGTTCCTGTTCAGCAGAGATGGAAGGGGGGGGGGGGGGGGGGTTCCCGAGCTACTATAATTGTTTGCAGAGAGTTATTTAGTGATCCTAGATTTGATGCCACATTCCTTGATAAGTATCAGCCTGAATCTGTTCCAATGTAAGTATTGACACTTGCAAGAATGTCCCATGAAGGACTTAGCCTAGATATATCAAACCTTGAAAACCTTAGCACCTCTGCATCGACAATTGCGCAATTGCTTCTAGTTAATAGTACCCAACGCCAAAGAATAGAAACATGCAACACCCGCTATCAAAATGATCGTAAAACACCTGTGGCTTTTTATATTTCTTCAATGTTGTACGCTAAAGTCGGGAAAAGGGGAGTCAGTGAAAAATTTTCTAGCTTGGTCTTTGTGTACAATCGTGTGCAAGAGATTTCAGCAATAGCTACAAATACACTTTGTGAGCAATACTCAATTCTCAAAAGATAGCATTGTTTGCCCACCTGAACTTCATAGCCGAATATGCACAACAGCGCCGATAGATAGTGCCGATCATAATGCTTCCTCTGCCATGTAAATTGCACCATTCCATAGTACAGGCATATCACTCATCCAGCATCCTGATCAAGAAGTAACAAGCAGATCACATCTCAATCTACTATCGTGTACAACTGCGAATGTTGTTCTTTCAGAATCCTATACAAGTGTACCACCAATGGCTGGACTAATCAAGAGACCGATTCACCAATTCCAAATATCAAATCATCTTACACGCTGTGAACCTTTCAGAGAATCTGTAGAGGGATTCACTCGGGTAAAAGGTGTCTTCGATGATAATAGCATTAATGGTTCCAATGCACTTTATGCACAAAGACAACATACTCAGAAAAACTAAAAGGGTGTATACGTTATTCTTCCTTTGATGAATGAATCTGTGCAGACACCTGCAATGCCACGTTCCAATCAACCCGTTGTGATAACGCATGAACAGCCAGTTACTGCTATAACAAAACAGGCACACTGGTTATTTCCCTCAATGTATAGTGAAGACAAAATAATTATGATGATGGCGATGTTCAGTTTAATCGGCGATTGGCTAAATGGAAGTCATTCATGGGCACTGATAGTGACAGTGTATTATGTTTCAATGAATGGGTTGAGAGAGGATCAAACGAATTTGTTCAATCCAAGTATCAAACACTATTGTGCTTCTGGCGCTGCGTCTAATGCCTGTGCACGGTATGCGAGCAACAGACTTTGAGATGTATCTGGATGCCTTGACTCAAATCTGCCCATGAATGTTTGCGTTGGATCACCACCACTATGCTAGATGGTTGCCAGTGTTTTTCAAAACGTCACTGGAGTTTAGACTACGACATCCTGAGGCTCATGAGCCATTTATGAAGATTGTAACAGACAAGGCTATTTTCCAGTATACCAGAGGATCATGGGCATGAAAAGAATAATAAGCACATCAAGACGGATGGAGGCGCTATTGGTTTGCCCGACAGTTCGGGTATTATCTTAAAGTGGATGGTTGCGGGAAGAGAAACCGTTAAGTTGATAAATGAGTTTCAAGAGAACACTTCCACTGCAGATAAAAGTCGAATGCGTCACCTTGAAGACACAAAAACCTTTGACATTCGTTACCAACAGCATCTAAACAAGTTTGTGAACATTCTTCAAAGTAAATGAAATACTTTTCAGGAAAGTGACATTCTAGTTTCGGTAGTGAGTAAAAGAATAACGAGTGACATATCGGTAATGTCCATTAAATAGGCTACACAACTTGGACAGTAGCAGTATGATAAGTATATGCAAGACGGGTTCATCGAGGGCAAATCATCTGTTCCTGATGTAATGGACCTTTACAGCTTTAGCTATGCCCCGCCCATCTCTAGCTAAGCTCCACCCACACCTGGCTCGTGTTGGGATCGATCGATCCGTGAGCTCTCTGACCATCAATTTCCAGAAAACAATACATGTAAGCTGTTAAATGTATTGTAAGCTGTTAAATATTTTGAAACTAATTTGACTGGGTGTTGTTGTTGCCTATGGCAGCAACAGCGTCCAGTTAAATTATTTTCAACATATTCAAAAGCATGTTTATTGAATAGCAAAGTCATACTATTCGTACAACGTGTCGGACTATTAAGCGTTTAAGACCGACTAAAATCTAATCATTCGTGCTGTAATTGATTATGACGTCATCCTACATGTCATGTAGTTAATTATGACGTCATATGATAGATGGATAAACTGGAAAGGTCCATTTACAAGAATAAACTGCTTCTGCGTAAGGAATAAAGCGCACCAATGAATACAAACGCTAGGTCTAAGGGGACTGCAGTGTACCAAAACTGTCAGTTGTTTTCGAGATCGTTTATAGCTAGACAAGCGAACATATCTGCCTTTTTCAGTCACGAAAATCAGTTATCCCTCGTTAATTTCTGATTGTGGAAAATTAAGAAAGTGTAACAGGCCTGCTGTCATGATGTACCTGGGTAAATGTGTGGACAGCAGAGAGTCTGTCACCGGAAGTAAATGCAGCTATAATGACTGGCCCAGCTGCCATACACGTGATAACTCCTGGAACCACAAAGACAGTTGGTCAGCATAGTGAGACTGTATTCCATCCAGTTATTTTGAATTTGTGCAGCACAGCACCTCACGTTGATGTAATATTTGAAAGATATGTTCCGGAAAGCCTGTAAGCAGAGACAAGAAAAATGTGGGGAACTTGTAAGAGATTTAAAGTAACATCCGCATCTCCTGGTCCGAAAGATTGGAATGCTTTTCTTCATACTAATGAAAACACAATGAAGAGCTTGTTAAGTTATTAGCGGAAGACTTGACTAATGTGGAACCCCAGAGAAAATTCATTGTCTGCACTTACATGAATACAGATAGTCAAGTCATCCTCCTCTATGCTCAATATCGAAGATTTGTCACCATGCCAGCATGACGAAGCAGACACGAGAATGCTTTTACATGCGGAACAGGCAGGAAGGCCATCAAAAAATCCTCATCAAAACTGTTGACACAGATGTAGTTGTTTTGTTTGAATCTGTTTTCCACAAATTGAATGTAGATGAGTTATGGGTTGACTTTGGTGTAGGCAGGCAGTAGTAGTGTCGGTAGTAAAATGATACCACCTCCCTCAACTGGCAGCCATTCGGCGATCCATGGCCCCACCGCCCTCGCAATCCCTGGGCATAGGGGTGCATGTGGTTGGTGTATGCCTCTAGATGGAGACCCCCAGGGATTGAGAGGGCAGTGGGGGCCACGGATCGCCGAACAGCTGTCAGTTGAGGGAGGTTGTATCATTTTACTACCGACACCACTACTAGGCAAAATGATACCACCGCCCTCAAGCCAGATCTGTGGCCCCACCGCCCTCTCAATAAGCGCACACCACGGGGTACCTCCTCCCTCAACTGGCCGCCGGATCCGTGGCCCATACCGCCATCTCAATCCATGAGGTGTTGAGATTGTGGTGGGGGGGGGGCACCACGGATCGCCGAACGGCTGCCAGGGAGGGAGTATCACACTAATACTACCAGAGGCTGAACGCCCATTTAGAGACAAGCCTCCACAGTGGCATACACCACTGATCGCCATCAACCACAGGGCCGGCCTCTCTCTATTCTGTGTAGGCTCAGACAAATGCGTAGTCTCTGCCAGAGTTGCATCGGCATGATGGGACCACCCATAGGGGCTTCCATCTACCTTGACAACGCTCACCTGGGAGGAGGCTAAAGTGATTAGCATTTGAACCATGGCAGACTCTGGCATGTTCACATGTTATGCAGAGAATCTGGTGCTGAGCAGGGGTCTCCAGCAGACAACCACGGCCTACCCTCTCCACCCCATAGAAGTGGCAGACAGACTTGATCTCTTCACGTGGGTGAAAGTGGTCGTAAATGTTTCTGCGCAAGGGGTCGACCCAAGGATTGTACTGGGGGTCATCCCGGAAGTGGGCCCATTGGCATCCAATATCATGGCAGTCTCAGCGCCGTGTGCCACTGCTGTAGACGCCAGCACGAGCAGTTTGATGAGAATTATGGCTATATATGAAGAGTTAAACTGAACAGAGTGAACCCATCGAGAAATATCTGTGCCAGATCGAGCCCTGTTCCATCCGGATCGATAATGATCTTCATCCCCTCACGGGCAGGGGCTAGCTGCTTCACTCTGCTGCCGGCAAAGAAACGTAGCTCTAGGACTATATGAGTCATTTGCGAGCTAGTGAGGCCGACTCGCTGAAGCAGTTTAACAACACCCTTGACTTTGGAGACATCTGACACACCATCTATCTGTAGGATGCCCTGCGGGAGGTTAACAGCTTCTTCTGGTCCATTGAATGGACGACGAAGCAGGAGCTTTCAACCTGTAACCCGGATCCGGTGACCCACCCTCGTCAGGGAGACACCTTCACCTATGTAGGTGAGGAAGGATGATCCCCGATTGTAGAGCTTTCGAACTGTCCCATCCTTTTTCACAACAGTGGAGAAGGGAGTAACCTATATGTCAATGACTGTGGGAGGCCTATATAGGGGCAACCATGTTTGCCAGTCACCCCCAGGTCCAGTGCGGTACCACACTTCATTCTTCTCAAATATGAACTGCAGGTTTTTTGAGAGGGTCAGTAGCAGACCATCATGCACCATCGGTGGGGCACCACTCGAATAGGGTTTGACCAGATGAAAGCGGAGGTCGTTATTTAGGGTGTTGATGTCTGCCACCTCTGTATCCGAGAGCTCAATCAGTGGCTCGAGGATGTACTTCCTCTTCGGGAAATCGTACCAAAACACGATCTTGTGGCCATCTATGTTGTGACCGAGTTGCTCCTTCGACACATCCTTGAGGTCTGTGAGCAGCTCCACCACATCACCACCAATGGGGTGGAGGGAGAATGCCTTTGAGTTTACTTTGTACTGTAGGGCGAATGACTTGCCATCGCTCGCTTCTACCTTGGCAGCATCAACTGCGTACACATCTGCCAGGTCAGTAAGACCAGTCAAGTGAGCAAATATAGGTTCCATAGCATGCTATAGGAGGGGTTTAAACATGACATATAACCATGCCAATTGTCCGACTGCTGCTCTCCGGAGGTGAGAACATAATCTCACCCTCTCTAGAGGGGAGACGGGTGGTACAGTAACGTGTTGAATGGGTCCTCTTCGAGGTACCCCAGCGGGGCACAACATACACACACGCCGATGTGCTACATCAACCTCCGGGCAGTGCAAACAGCAGCTCACTGGTAGAAGTCGGCCGGGACATGATAGAGCATCTCCCAGGTGCCAACAGCATCCAATGGAAAGCTGTCAGTCCTAGCCTGTTCACACCTGTAAATCACCTGTTTGACAGCCTCTCCATTAACATATATGCCAGCATGGATGGGGTATCGGATGCCCATTTAGAGTCTGCACTTTTATTACCCATTGACCTAACATGATATCACATCTCGAATATCTGACTTTTGCCGAGATGATGAAAAGCCCGCTACAGGGTTGCCTCTTCATGACTCCTGCACAGATAAAGGCCCAGAGGCTCGTGGCCTGAGGCCTGCAACAAGAAGGAGAGCGCCTACAGCAGTAGAGCTGGTATCAACAGAACGCGAGCATTGCAAGGAGGTGAAGGAACAGTGAAGGTTCCCGATACTGGCAGACCCTCCTGGAGGAGAGTAAGCAGGACGCAGAAGTCTTGGCAGACGCCGATGAGCCAGATGTAGCGGAGATCGCAGACGATGCCACAGACGAGGATGAGCCAGATGCCATACAGTGGAAAGCGGTGATGGTGCAGAAGTGTAAGACCAAGAAATCCATCCAGCGGCGGACCTACTATCTTGGTCATAAGGTGAAGTTCCACAAGTCACGTCTCAGAAAACTACTGGCACCCGACATAGTGCTGGATGCCTACTGTCTAAGTGACGTCTGTCTCGACACCATCAAGCTGGCATGGTTCGCCAGGCTCTACAAAATGAACGCTTCAATGACTCATGAGCAGATTCTGCAGGTGATGCAGGTTTAATCTCCAGGTATACTATGGCAAAATCAGAGTGGTGGAAGCAACCAGAACTATACCCCTCCCTGACGGCTGACGAGGATGTTACCATCCACAGCTGGCGACTCCAGCAGATAGATACCATCATACAGAATCCCGTCAATGAGGCAGAAAAGTACCAGCAGAACGCGCACGCGATATAAGACAGCCTACAACGTCCTCGCGCATACAACCACTGCTGTGGGTGTGATTGGAGCCAGTGCTGGGGTGGCAGCTGTGGCCACTCTCGCTACAGGGGTGTGGGCCATCGTCGCCATCCCGCTGGGTGGCGTGACACTAGCCGCCACTGTCTTGGCCACAGGCTTGGGGTGGGTCAGTGGCAGATCAAAAGGAGGCTGGAGAAGCATGCTAAGTGCGTGGCACGGGCACAGAGTATGCTACGGACTATCGACGAGTCTGTCAGCAAAGCTCTCGAGGATGGCCAGGTCACCGATGAAGAGTACCACCATATATTGAAGGTCCAAGCCATGCACCGCACGGAGAAACCTAAAGTGTGACAGCAATACCTCAAAGGCTCCAGCGGGAGGGTTGATATGGAGGAGCTAAAAACCGAGATGTTACGGCGAGGTCACCTCGCTGGTCTCTGGAGTCGAGACGACTACAAATAGTGTGCTGCCTGTATGGTAGCTCTAAGAACACCGGGATAGATGGCCTTCCCACTTAACCTCACGACAGTCATCCGGAGCCAACCGCCCATCCTGGGTACACCCTTGACTGGCCTGAGAGGTCTACTGCATGATGTACCAGAGCTAACACCGTTCTCCATCACAGTGGATGGACGGTCCCAAACCAGCTTCTCCATCAACCCACGACCGCTGACCAACCGCCCCCTCACCATCAAGGATGCGAAGCAAGCTCATACAGGGATGGCTGCTCCAAGCCTCTCATACTGGAATCAGCAGCTGAACTTTGCCGTGTGGTGTGCCACGGCAGGATGTGGAGTAAGTTCAACCCTGCTTCACTCCTATTCTGCTACCCCTGAAGCGGTGCTCATCGCCAGCTGTCTCAGATTCCACGTGTACTTTGCGGTGCGACGAATCCTCCATGAGCTGGGTGCAAGCCTCCCTGATGCAAATGACTTCGAGCCACAGCTCGACAGTCATAGCATCTCAGCGGTCAGCAGACTACAGAGAGTTCAGCACTCACCCAGACTATCGGTGGCATGGTGGTGACAACATCAGTCTAGGGGTTATGTACGGTGACCCGAGATGGGACAACTCAGGATTCCACTATCAAACATCCTGATGAGTAGGCCGTCAGAAGCCAGCGACATTCTTACTCGATCCATACTCCGACCATGGAGCGCTGGTGCAAAATATGCACATCACTGGCTTGCGGCAGGACTATCCAGATGTGTTGAAGTACTTTGTCCCACACACCACCTCAGGTCTCATACCAGCAGGGATCGTTTGGATCAACCAGTCCCTGGAAGCACTGTGCTTCTGCCTCCTTACAGCACAGACCAAGCTGCGTCATTCCATAGATGGTGTCAGTGGAGCAGAGGTCCAGGCCATGTTCATCAGTCTCGTTGATGATATGATCATCGTGGCAGACCCCAGTAGTCTTATTGCTAAGTTCCAGCAGGGGTTGCAGAAGGCCCGTCGCCCATACAGTCATTCCTACCCTAATACTGCAGCCAGTCGACTCGGCAGCTCCAGGCATTCCGACCCCGACACTGCAGCCAGTTGACACGACACCACTTCCCGTGGCAGCTCTACGAGTGTTGTCAGGCCTAGCTATCGTGGCGCTCAGGATCAGCCTACTCCGCCGCTAACAAATCAGCTATAAGACTATACAATAGCATTGGGGACCACGGTGCGACACTGAACCAGATTGGCATGCCCTACAGCCCCTATACACGCTGCCAACATGCACATCCAAGGGCTGGAGGGTTCGGCAGCACATACTTTTTCCAGCTTGTAGCATCGCAGAGCCTTGTTCAGCTCTGAGTCCAGTGAGGCCATGGCGGTCTGCAACTGCTAGAACACATCTGACAGAACTCCCGATCCTTGTAGAAACCTTTAGCTCACAGGAGCTGCTCGACGATACTCCCGCCGATGATAAGGTATTAGAGGAAGCAGATCTGTCCCTTACCAAATCCTAGATAGAGCTTCACAACTGTCATCTCCTCTGTCAGCTCAGCACCGGAGAGCTGAGCGAGCTCATCTGGTGTCTTCTTCTTGTAGTCCTTCAACTCCCTCCGGAAGACATCATAGTACTTCTCGCATAGCGTGAGCCCAGATATGTTTAAGATATCTCAATAGAGAGATGAATATTCCTGAGTACCAGCCCGGGCACCTGGCAGATGCAGACTGGGAAGATCTTATTAGCTCTCTCAACAGGGGACGCAGACGTTTAACCGCGTTGTATACTCAGTGCTTAAACAATGACATCAACGATACAGATCTCGGTGAAGACGACAGGGGGAAATGAGGTTCTTCCTGCTGCCACTGCAGCTGTCCTCGCTACAGCGGTGAGTGGGGTAGCCAGGCACAGTCTCACCCATCCCAAAGATCGCACTCAGTGGTGCCCCCTACACTGTTGCCACCAAGATCATGGGTGAACGTGTCACACTAATAGAGGCCACGGTTCTAGGCTAGCAACGAGTGCAATGGCTGAGATCATCGTCGCCTATGTTTAAAACCTCTGAATAGTGAGAGATGGATCACGAGACCCCTGCAGTATATGAGGCATAGCGTGCCAGAGGGTGGTGTGTAGCCCATAGTCGAGCATGCGGACTGAGGATTGCCAATGCCTGGAATGGTGGACCGCCCACAAGGTGTGCCCCTGCAGAGAGGGCCAGTACCCTGCGCACTGCTACCTATTCCCTTGGCCGACTGCGTGGTCCTCCTATGCCCAACTATTTCACTGGGGTATGACTAATAGGTTTAAGCCGTCTGTATATAGCACTATGACTCTGTCACTCACAGACCTAGAAAGCAAAGAGCTAGGCGATCTTGCTCACTTGGGCGAGGCATGCCCGGAGGGCGGTGTGTAGCCCATAGTCGAGCATGCTGACTGAGGATTGCCAATGCCTGGGAATGGTGGACTGCCCACTTGGTGTGCCCCTGCAGAGAGGGCCAGTACCCTGCACACTGATACCTATTCCCTTGGCCGACTGCGTGGTCCTCCTATGCCCAACTATTTCACTGGTGTATGACTAATAGGTTTAAGCCGTCTGTATATAGCACTATGACTCTGTCACTCACAGACCTAGAAAGGAAAGAGCTAGGCGATCTTTCTCACTTGGGCGAGGCACACCTCAGTTCAGAGGACACTGTTGCCCCTATCCCCTTCCTAGACTTCGATGAGAAGGGAGACCCACGGGAGATCCGAGGTACCATCCCCACCCGAGATCTCATCAGGAGCACTGATATGGTATGACAATCGGCCATTAACAAGGCCAAGACTGTATACAAGGGGATGGGAATCAAGGAGAGGGCGATGATGTGAGGTATGCTCGGAGTCGATGAGGCTGGAGCCATCAAAGTTATGGCTGAGTCCTTTGCACAGGACCTGGTTAAGCATCTCCTGAAACCAAGGAGCTCATTCCAACAGGATGGAGAGAATCTCAAGATAGGCACCCTCGGCCTAAGCCATATCACTGTCGATGGCAAAAAAGGTGCTCCCACCAGCCTCCAGCTACCAGAGGTGAAGAAGTCAGGGTTCTTTGGTTTGCCGTTTAAGACCACAGGATAGTCATGGCTTCCCGTGCATGTATCATACAGATACTGGATGTACTAGACATTGTGGGTGCTGACACAGGCCCTCTACGCTATCTTCTCAGCTGCTGCTGGGATTTCATGCTTGATGCCTCCATCGCATCCTTCGTATCCGCCGGAGATGCAGGATTCCCCCCTCTGCAGGCGAAAGAGCTGGTGCAGGAAGTACTGCCGTTTAGTCTCCCAGTTATAGACGAGGGTACCGCCGACTAAGTGCTAACTATCCTCCACACGCATGTCTGTACCATTCGACAGTAGGCCGGCCGATGCTGGCCAGGTGGTGCTGATCATCCCCCCACCAGGACACGGGAAAACCCTCTTGCTGCAGGCTCTCCTGGCTAAACATCTACACTCTCAATACATCCTTCTGGTGTCTGACTCCGCCACTGAGGTGGTTGACAGTAATGATCAATGGTACAATGGCCCAGTCACCAAGACACAGAACCTGCAAGCACTGATGGAGAAGCTGCTGGCAGCTCGACTGACAGAACCACTTGTTCTAGTTATCGATGACGCTGCAATGGACCAGAAGACAATCACCTACCTCAGCAACATCACCAGGTGCATCCGGCACACAAAGATGACTGTCTTCATCCTCTTTCAGAAGTACACCCGCAAGATCTCACCGGACATCCGCCACAATGCCCAGTTGCTATACTTCAGCTCCAAGTGTGGACGTGTCCTGCTCGAGACCAAATACGACAGCTTAACCCTCAAGGCGACCAAATGGGACTTTATCGCAGGTGTACAGAGGACAGCTGATCTGTACCACTTCATCTTCAGCAACAAGGAGACAGGTGAGCTGTAACACTTCAAGCCATCTCTGGAAAAGGCACAGACCTTCACCTACAAGCTGAATCCAGCCAGGAAACTAGCCTGCTCTACATGTCATCGCTGACAGCCTGTCGCAGCTGCCGCAACTTGTTTTGGTAGCTATCTGGGAATTTCGTAAATGCTGGCAGAATACTGGCCAATCTCTGTGCCCTCTTTCGTTGAAGATGTCCTCAACAGCCTCCTTGCGGCCAACAGTGACCCCCTTCTGAGTACCTTCTGCTTGACTGGTGTCGTGGCTCTCTGCTACAGTGCCACTGACCTCCTCCCTGAAGTAGTTATTTGCTCCAGACTAGAGGCTATCCAGCATTTCTCGCTCTTCCTGGCTATGGAGGCTAAATACGGCAGCCCACTTCCCGACCATTAGTAGATCTTTGTGTTCGACATGATGCAGTATGTGCAACATCCAGATGGGGCCATTGAGCCCACGATATCGCACCGCACTGATCCTCGGAAGGACTGCCTAATGGTCATTCGACCCAGTATACACGATGAGAACCCGTTGTCCGCTTCTGGGAAGTACATTGAATTTGCAATCTTGGCACAGATCCACGAGATCAAGAGCATGACACTCGAGTTCAAGCCTCAGAACACAATAGAACAGACGGTAGAGCTCCCGCGGGTTCTGAACAGGTAGGAGATTGGGCAGAGCAACAGCACCGTGGACACCACCTATGTGAACGATGAGTACCGAGTCCTAGGTCCACTGGCTCATGGACCAACCTTCTATGCGAGGGGAAAGAGGTACTACGCTGTGGGGTGCAATGAGGGGTTCACGGAATTCGAACTACGTGCCGGTGTCAAGAAGCTCGTGGCAATTCCACTATTAACCCTCCTCGAGAACACAACGTGAATCTGGCTGCCATGCAGGATAGGCTGTTCCTCCAGGTGTACACTGAGCAGCTCGCAGATGCGACGATGAATGCTCCACGACTTCATTCTTGCATGACGAGAATGACCAGGAGCTGAAGCAAACGGCTTCAAAACAGTGGATCGTGCATGTGGAACGAGAACCCCAGCAGGTCCAAGCCACAGCTAACCAACGGGTAGAGCTGACATTGCATCATGGTGCATCGGACTGTGTCGCTGTTGCTGTCCTGGTTCAGAAGGGAGGAGCCATCCAGCAGGTGGATAAGCTAGACGACTTCAAGCTTGTGGATGCTGGGACCAATGTTCTTGCTGAGGTATGCGAGCTGGCTGATTGCGAACTCTCCAGAGAGAAAAATAAGTGATATGCACTTCTGCGCCTAACCAGTGGAAGCGACGATCTCAAGTCGGCACTCGAGGGCCGTCACCACCTCGGGGGGGCAGGGACATCCCACCTAATCAGGACAACCGGCTCAGCTTCAACATCGGAAACCTCATAGCTGGGACTCGCTCATTAGGTGTGGCGGTAGTTTACTTTGGCTATGCTAAGGTATGCATGTTGAACACATCAGGTATTCATCTTAAGCGTGCATAGAGCATGACTCCTGTCGTCACCGCTGCAGCTGCCACCACTACTATAAGCTCTGCTGTCTTCTGACCTGTCGATGCTTCATAGTCGAGCATTGGCTCAGATATTTTTACAGCCTCGTAGTACTCATCGAGACTCTCATCTGCCTCTTTGGTTGGCCTGAGCTCGGAGTTGTCGTCAGCGTGCCTCCCTCTGGCGCATATGCTCGAGGGCTTTGCTGTACTCAAACTTCTCCTTAGACAGCTTCTCCATCGTCTGGGTATGACGCTCATGCTAGACCTCTGCTGCCTTCTTGTCAGCAAAGCTGAGCCCCCAGTTCGCTAAGGCAAACGCGCCCGCATTCAAGATTGCGGATGCCATGCTATAGACTACAGTTTAAAGCTACTATATAGCTGCCCTAGCGATGCGATGTATGAACCAGAGGCTGATCCAGTCGAGGATATAGATGACGAGGACAATGAGGAGGACTATGATGAGGAGGAGTATGATGCAGACGACTACGATGTAGTTGAGACCACGGGTGAGTATGTTGATGTAGTCTGAATCCCGCAAGCTAGTACACAGAGTGAAAGGAATCTATCGCACTTACGCAAAAGGTTCTATCGGTCCGCTGGCAGCAGTTGGGGCTCTGATCTCTCTGTTCACAGCAAGGCTGGCGAGACGGTCCGCAAGATCGCCAACAATGCTCTCCATGGGGTGCAGAAGATTTCTGAAGCCATACCAGCCATCGCCTCAGGAGTAGGTACGTTCTTCGGAGTCGCAGGCCCTTGGATACCATACGTTGCCATAGTCCTCATGGCCATCTGGGCCGCCGAACATTTAAGCCATACTATATACGGATGGCGTCTCTGTACGAACTGGTCAAGTCCTTCCAAGGGTTAATCGATAAACTACCGTTCAGTGAGGATCCACCAGAGACTAGACGCCGGTGTACGGAGGTGTTTGAGGAGGTCTTCAGTGATAGTCAAATGACTGACGGCCATCTGTTCATCTGCTTAGAGTTTGCCCAGGCCGTGCGTGACAGGACGGGAGTGGACGTCAGTGATGAAATCACCCAGGCCATGCCTCACATGACGGGAGTGGATGTCAGCGATGAAATCCGGGAGTTCCGTCTTTCTTGAGGAACCCTACTATCAGCCTGGTGGATATTACCGTGAGCCCCCTCAACTACTCGAGGCTGCACGTCGCAAGGGCCACAACTTCACATTGGAGACAGTTAGCCAGTGGCTCAGCCACCAGGCGATGTAGCAGATATACAGACCTCGTCCACAGCACATCAGGCATGCCCATTTCGAGGAAACTGTCCCGAACAGAGTTCACCAGGCAGATGTTCTATTCCTTCCCCACGACTTGGTTGGTCATAAGACCTACAAGTATGCCTTCACCATCGTCGATGTTGCCAGCCGGTACAAGGCGGCAGTCGGCAGTACTGCTCACAGACAAGTCAGCTGGCCAGGTGGCCCAGGCATTCCAGGGTGTCTACGAGGCTTCGGAAAATCCCCTCCAGTGGCCGGAATTGTTGCAGGTGGATGAGGGTAAGGAGTTCAGAGGGGAGACTGCAGCCCTCATGCGGAAACACAGTGTGGCAGTTTGGCGAGGCGAGGTAGGGCATCACTGTACCCAGGCTATCGTTGAGCGGTGGAATCAGACACTGGCAGAGAGACTGTTCCCACACCAATACGCCCAGGAAATGGCAGCGCCGAATGAACGTTCTAGAGTATGGGTGAGAGGGCTGCCTGCTGTGGTGGAGAGATCCAATGCCGAGGTTACTAGGCTATCAGACACTCTGCTGGTCACAGCTCTAGAGGAGTGGGAGAGGAGTGCCTACCACATGATGCTTTGGTTCGGTACCTGTATGAGCCTGGTGAGGTGGAAGGCGGTCGACGGCGTGCAACAGATCCTAACTGGTCGATAGATGTTCACAGGCTTGACAGGTATGTGGAGGCGGAGGGGCGGCCTACACTGTACCACCAGGCACGCCAGCAGAAAGTGCCTAGGCGCCCATTTGTCGTAGAGGAGCTTCAGCTAGTCCCTGCAGACAAACAGCTACCACCCCCTAGGGTGCTAACATGATACTCGATGGGCTTAGTATGGACCCCATCTGGCAGCACATGGTGCTCATCATAGTAAACGGAGAGTCCAAGTTTTTCCTGCGCATATGTCACCATACCCTGGTTGCACATGCGTAGGCCTCGGTTTTTAGCTCTGTCCACCCTGCCATGTAGGGCACAGTAGAATTTCTGCCAGGAGACATCATTCCGCTGCTTTGACATTCCCTTAACCGAGCACTTACTCGCAGCTGTGCTCTCCACGTAGTAGCATTTGGAGAAGAGAGCGATGCCGCGAGAGCCTCGAACTCGAGCTTGAACAGTCCCGGAGTCCATCCAGACCATTTGTCCCACGCTAGCCAGTCCCGCTTATGAGCCTGGTACTCTGCTCGCATCTCAGGGCGAATGACGTCGTCGAGGTTGGAGCCTGCTATAGCGATATACACGGAGTCAGTGCCCATCTGCAGGTACTCAAAGCTGTCACGAGCTACGTAGCGATCGAGGAAGTCATAGTAGAACTCCAGCATTTGCAGCTTCGCGAGCTCATAAACGGCTATCCCCAACTGGAAGGGCCTTCGAATTGTCATTCTCGACATGCAACTCTGGAGCTCGTATGACTCACTGATCTCCTCGAGATCTTCGAACCATGCACTATGCAGGGCCTCGTCTATCGCGCGTTCATCCTTCGTAAAGCTGGTGTTGCTATGGCGTTCTAGGGCCTCGATAAGCTTCCCGTAGGTACTGTTGCCGAGGAGTTTGAAGAGATCTGCCAAGAGTGCTTTGCTCTTATCTACATCTCCCGAGCGGCGGGCCTCCGTAACATTCTCCACGAACCACTCGAATGGGCGCTTGGCCTCATAGTCTATGGTACGGTATACAGCAGTGATCTCCAGGCCATGGGTTATATACCTCTTGAAGTTCGGGGCATACAGCAGCTGCTTCTTGCCAGAGAGGGCACCGACCAGCTTCTGGGTGGTTCGCCGCTTCCTCCCTGTTCACCCTAGATATGCCATCATCTCAGAAGAGATTGCTTCTACCGGGATCTCGCGGTTATAGAAGAGAGGAGGCATTTCCTCGAACTTTGCCCACAGAGCCATGGGGACCTCTATATCCACCTCAGCAAACCCAAACCAGCTGTCTGCTAGGAGAGCCTCCTTAAAGCTAGCTACCCCACTGGCACCGGACCAATGGCGCACTGTCTCCTTACCACATGGCATCTCTTTGGCCATCATTGACAGGTACAGAGCATTTGTGTCATAGCCGAGTAGACGTTGGCAGACACGCTCACTCTGGCGGATTCGAGTCACACCGGCCTCGTGGTATCTGGTGAACACGATGCTGGGACCACCAACAACAGCACTCTTCAGCATCTCGTAGGCTTCCTTGCCCACTGAATAGAGGCTAACATCCGGCATGTGCTGAGTGGTGGTTCCACGTAGGAGGTACTGCAGTGACACGCCTGGGAGAGACACCGCGTCTTTGATGATGTCTATTTCTCGTTCTGTGTAGAACTCCCACATCCGCTCTAGGGCTTCGATGAATGGACTGACGTCCAGGTTGTTGTAGTATCGCAGCCAGTCGGCGAATGTCCGCATTCCATGCTCGTTGAATGTCTGGTTACACTGTTTCCAATTTGATCGTGTCAAGAGGTAGCCACCCTTGAACGTAGATGTCCATGCTGAGTAGTCAGGAAGCCCTGGATAATTGAGCTTCTCATGTGTGTCAAACCATTCATATGGGAGCCAGCTCTTCTGCTGTGTACACCCGTAAGCGTTGACCCATACCTCGCATGAGACTCCTGGGCCGAGGTAGTTCAGCACATCGAGAAACCGTGGCTCATGTGTTATGAGGAACGTGGTCTGACTAGCCTTCTTGGCGACTTTCACTGTAACTGTACTGTCAGTCAGCTCATCGACAAAGTACTTCTTGTTGAGGTTCAGGTCATACCACCCAGAGTTGAACCCCAGTACAGGCACTTGGTCACACCACTCGTCGATCAGTCACTGCTGGTGCTTTTGGAACTTGTCCAGGTATGTCGGTATGTACTGTGCCCTAAGTCTGGATTAGAAATGCTCACCGTTGGATCACCAGCATGAGCTCTCTGATCAGTTCTTTGGGGTCAGGATTGCAAAGGTGAATGGGCTCACTCGTGGCGCCCTCTAAGGTGCAGCCAACTGAGACAGAGATAGGTATGTGAGTACTCTCATCTAGGAGTGCTTTGAAGTCGTAAACTATGAAGTGTGGTGGGTATGGAACAGTCCGAACTCGTTTAGGGATGCGTGGGCAGCGTTTTATACAGCACTCCCACTGTACCACAAGCGTGCATCCAGAGGCTCTCAGCTTCTCCTCTCTCAGGACTGTCTTGCGGTATCTTTGTTCGGCATCCTCACCTCGTTGGTGTTGTGGACACCCATGCCAGTGACAGCCATGGAACTGGTAAACGGTGTTGGTGGTCGGATCATAACCATCTACTGGAGCGCCCTCGATCCAACGCTCGCCACCATGCCCACACTCTACATGGTGTATGTGTACGCCTCTGTTTCTCGACTCATACTCGATTCAACGAGTAGCCGCTGAACTGGATGGTTGGGGCGGATAGAAGGCTTTTTCAGACTGTGGCGCCTCAACCTTCTCACCAGGACACACAAGTGTTGTTTTGCCGCCTGTGCAGTGAGCAACGTGGCGTTGAAGACTGCATGCCTGTGTAAACCTCTGCTGACAGTGACTGCAGACTAGTGAATGTGCCAGCTTGGAGATGTTCTTGATGTAGAAGGCATGGTGGTCCCACACTCTGATAGTCATGGTGTCACGGTAGTGAGCCGCTTGCCTGATCAAGTGCCAGGTGCCATCTTTGGTTGGTTCATACACGCGAATCCCGATCTTGGCGAAGAACTCTACCTTGTCCAGCTGATCCAGCGAGGTCTTGCGGGATGTGCTGAGTGGTTCCACTTAGGAGGTACTATGAACACCAGTAAGCGTTGACCCATGCCTCGTATGAGACTCCTGGGCCGAGGTAGTTCAGCACATCGAGAAACCGTAGCTCATGTGTTATGAGGAACGTGGTCTGACTAGCCTTCTTGGCGACTTTCACTGTACCTGTACTGTCAGTCAGCTCATCGACAAGTACTTCTTTTTGAGGTTCAGGTCATACCACCCAGAGTTGAACCCCAGTACAGACACTTGGTCACACCACTCGTCGATCAGTCGCTGCTGTTGCTTTTAGAACTTGTCCATGTCTGTCGGTATGTACTGTGCCCTAACCCTTGTCCGGATTAGAGATTCGCGCCGTTGGATCACCAGCATGAACTCTCTGATCAGTTCTTTGGGGGCAGGATTGCAGAGGTGAATGGGCTCACTCGTGGCGCCCTCTAAGGAGCAGCTAACCGACACAGAGATAGGTATGTGAGTACTCTCATATAGGAGTGCTTTGAAGTTGTGAACTATGAAGTGTGGGTATGGGACAGTCCGAACTCGTTTAGGGATGTTTGGGCAGCGTTTTATACAGCACTCCCACTGTACCACAAGCGTGCATCCAGAGGCTCTCAGCTTCTCCTCTCTCAGGACTGTCTTGCGGTATCTTTGTTTGGCATCCTCACCTCGTTGGTGTTGTGGACACCCATGCCAGTGACAGCCATGGAACTGGTAAACGGTGTTGGTGGTCGGATCATAACCATCTACTGGAGCGCCCTAGATCCAACGCTCGCCACCATGCCCACACTCTACATGGTGTATGTGCACGCCTCTGTTTCTCGACTCATACTCGATTCAACGAGTAGCCGCTGAACTGGATGGTTGGGGCGGATAGAAGGCTTTCTCATACGCAGACTGTGGCGCCTCAACCTTCTCGCCGGACACACGAGTGTTGTTTTGCCGCTTGTACAGTGAGCAGCGTGGCGTTGAAGACTGCATGCCTGCGTAAACCTCTGCTGACAGTGACTGCAGACTAGTGTATGTGCCAGCTTGGAGATGTTCTTGATGTAGAAGGCATGGTGGTCCCACACTCTGATGGTCATGGTGTCACAGTAGTGAGCCGCTTGCCTGATCAAGTGCCAGGTGCCATATTCGGTTGGTTCATACACGCGAATCCAGATCATGGCGAAGAACTCTACCTTGTCCAGCTGATCCAACGAGGTCTTGCGGACATCAGGTACTGTCACTGTCTTGCTGTAGAACTGTGTGGCAAGCTCTCATGCAGGAGCTGTACTTCTATCAGCTCTCGCTCCTCGGTGGACTGCTAGACATCTCCAGAGCCACATGTTGTCCCTCTAGGTGTCGAGGGCAGACATACTCTTCTTCTGTCATGGCCTGTCTGGGAAGGGGCCTGTCCCAAGCAGAGGTTGGCGGTCGATGACAGCCCTGACCTCAACGTTGATTGATCAAACGAAAGCCCACTTGGTTATGGGTCGAACAATATTGTCTGTGTCGAGGCGGGCTTGCTCTCTTGCTGCCACCCAGTCCTGAGCTGCTGCTTCTATTGTGTTCAGCCACTGGCTCCCTGGAGAATTCTTGTGGAAGAGAATCACCCTACCGTCTTCGATTTGATGGATGCGATAGGTATGGGTGTAGCGGAGGTCGAAGGCGTTCTGGACAGTCTGCTGGATCTGTTGCATGATCTGGCCTGTGAGGTCTCCTTCTAGACCTCTGAAGAATGTCCAGCGTACTGACCGGCGTCCTCTCTCCTCTATCTCCCTTTCGCCGAGACGCTGGTCGAGAATATGTTCGCCTTCTCGCCTTATGATCCGGGATAAGGGTTCATACCTCGGCATCAATCGCTTAGCGATCCTGCATATGGGAGGTAAGCGCTCCAGTGGATGGTCCGCCATCCGCCTCGCTACAGTCTTGGTTCGCAAGCTAGCAGTCACCTCCTCGTCCAACTGACGAAGCTCACGGATCCGCTGCGCTTTCTTGTGAGGATTCCAAGGATCATCTTTGGTAAGCGCTGGAAACCTTCCCGTCTGCATTGCTCGGGAGAGTCGCTACTGGCCCTCCTTGGCACGGAGCTGTCCGATCATCTGGAGCAGGTCGGCTTTCTTGGTCTTAGAGTAGCCTCTAAGGCTGAATTGCTTTGCAATAGCGTGAAGCTGTGCAACAGTACTCATGGTGTATATCCCTGTGGATGCCTGTCTCTAAATGGGCGTTCAGACCCTATTATGTGTGGCGATCAGTACCTGTGGGTGGTGTATATCCCTGTGGATGCCAGTCTGGGCGTTCAGACCCTATTATGTGTGGCGATCAGTTCATGTGGGTGGTGTATATTCCTGTGGATGCCTGTCTGGGCGTTCAGACCCTATTATGTGTGGCGATCAGTACCTGTGGGTGGTGTATATCCCTGTGGATGCCTGTCTCTAAATGGGTGTTCAGACCCTATTATGTTTGGCGATCAGTACCTGTGGGTGGTGTATATCCCTGTGGATGCCTGTCTGGGCGTTCAGACCCTATTATGTGTGGTGCTGGCGATCAGTACCTGTAGGTGGTGTATATCCCTGTGGATGCCTGTCTCTAAATGGGCGTTCAGACCCTATTATATGTGGTGCTGGCGATCAGTACCTGTGGGGGTGTATATCCCTGTGGCTGCCTGTCTGGGCTTTCAGACCCTATTATGTGTAGTGCTGGCGATCAGTACCTGTGGGTGGTGTATACCCCTGTGGATGCCCGTCTTGGCGTTCAGACCCTATTATGTGTGGTGCTGGCGATCAGTACCTGTGGGGGGTCCGTCGTGTCGATGTGATAGTGGATGCTTGTCTCTAAATGGGCGTTCAGATGTGTATGGGGAGGCGGTGCCCGATGCGACGTTGGCAGAGACTACGTGTTTGTCTGAGCCTACACAGAATAGAGAGAGAGGCCGGCCCTGTGGTTGATGGCGATCAGTGGTGTATATCACTGTGTCTCTAAATGGGCGTTCAGCCCCTGGTAGTAGTAGTAGTGTGATACTCCCTCCCTGGCAGCCGTTCGGCGATCCGTGGTGGCCCGTGTCTCAACTCCCCAGGAATTGAGAGGGCAGTAGGGACCACGGATCCTGCGGCCAGTTGAGGGAGGTGGTACCCCGCGGTCTCCGCTGCTTGAGAGGGCGGTGGGGGCCACGGATCTGGCTTGAGGGCGGTGGTATCATTTTGCTTAGTAGTAGTGGCGGTAGTAAAATGATACAACCTCCCTCAACTGGCAGCCGTTCGGCGATCCGTGGCCCCCACCGCCCTCTCAATCCCGGGGGTCCTCCATCTAGAGGCATACACCAACCACATGCAACCCTGGAGCCACCATCTAGAGGCATACACCAACCACATGCACCCCTATGCACATGGATTATGTTGTTAATGCATCTGTTGCTGCCTATCTTATCTGTATTAAATAGTAAAGACATACAATTCGTACAACAACGCTTAGTCCGTCATCAATTAAGCGTTCGTGACGAACCTAGCTAACCCATTCATGACATAATTGATTATGGCGTCATCCCACACGTCACGTAGTTGATTGTATTGAAATCCTGTATTGAAATCATATGATTGACTGAGAAACTGAAATCCTCCGTTGGACACTATGGTTTTGTATTTAAATGTATTACACATGGATGTGTGAAATTCTACAGAGTTCTAACTTTCACCGTTATAGCCTACTAGTATATATGGCTTTAAATAACGCTTCATTATCACGACTTGCGTACATTGACCTATGCCATTAACGCAACACTGTTTCATTTAATATTTGAGATCAGCTGCTGACTTGCCACTTGCAGAAATAAGTAAATTGTGGAGGTACGGAATTGTGATTGCAAATATACAGCTCTTATTTTAGATTCTTAGCTTATGCAGCAATCAGAGTTATGTGAATCAGTGTCATCTATTGAATATTCTGAACATAACTTGATTGGAAGCAGCAATGTCTTCTATCTAATGGACCTTTCCAGTTTTGTCTATGCCCGCCCATCCCGAGTTAAGCTCCGCCCACACATCGCGCGTGCTGGTATCGATCGATCCCTGAACTTCTTGACTATTAATTTCCAGAAAACTGTACAGGGAAAGCGTTGAATATTTTGAAACCAATTCGACTGGGTGTTGGTGCTGCCTAATGCAGCAACAGCGCCCAGTCAAATTAGTTTCAAAATATTCAACAGCATGTTTATTAAATGGTAAAGCCATACAATTCGTACAGCGTGTCGGACTATTAAGAGTTAACGACGGACTATATCGAGTCATTTATGACGTCATGATTATGACGTCAGCATACACGTCACATAGTTGAATATGACGTTATATGACGTCATATAATAGATGGATAAACTTGGAAAGGTCCATTATGTTCAAAATTTTCAACAGCACATTTCTTACTAATGAGATCTGGACCAATTTTTTGGAAATATTCAACAATATGTTTTATTTGGTTTTGGAGGCGTGTTAAATTATTTCTGAGCTGTACGGTACATACAAATTGATGGACGGATGGGTAAATCTGGTTACCAACCGAATTTCGTTAAAGATTTTGTTACGCATGTTATTCTAGATCTAAAACAAACTTCTTCCCCCTAGAGAAATATACATGCAGTCTTTATCCAAGGTTTGATACTTATTGGCGGCCATCCTGGATGATGACGTCACAAATCCGAATAAACGGTTGGTTCTAGACCTCTTGACCTAATGTTGCACAAAACAAATATTATTCAGCAAAGATTCAATGTTTTCTCACCCTAGGAAATATACATGTAGTCTTTATCAAGCGTTTGATGCTGAATGACGGTCATCTTGGATGATGACGTCATACACCCTTATATAGGCTTGCCAGGCTTGGGTTTGTAGCTAAATTTAATCTAGACATATTGACCTAACTTTGTTCCAAACAGCATGTTGGTATCACATTTTGCAAAATTTTACCATATCGTGTTGATAGCAGACTGCATTATATAGTCCTACGTGGTTTTGATTGCTAATAAATTTGTAGCTGTAGAATATATTGGCAACGCAAGTGTTTTGATGGGTGTATTAACTTGTACGCCCTCCGCAAGCGATGTATTTTCACAGAATTAAAATGTGAAGGTAATTATACACGTAAGCTGTTGAATATTTTAAAACTATTTTGACTTGGGCTGTCGCTGCCTATGGCAACAGCTCTCGGTAAAATTAGTTTCAAAATATTAATCAGAATGTGTATCAAATTGTAAATTTATCAAAGACATAAAATTCGCATACTACTAACGGACATTTCGCTTTTTATGACAGAGCTAAACATCATTATCCCTACGTTTTTGCAAGGCAACTCCTTCGAACCCGTTTGACGGAATTCAACCAGATTTGCTAGGCGCATTACCCATATGAGTGGGAAGTACAAGAGGACATTTACATTTGTCCCCAGTCGCATGGGTGGGGTGGGGACCAACTAGGAAAAGCGGTGTATGTGGGGATTTGCTATGATGTGTCATTGACTGAGCAATCAAGTTCTGATTGTGGCATCATGTAACTGGTGACGTATTTGATTATGACGTCAGATACTTGAGTAACGGATCGTATTCCTCCATTGATTGTCATGTATATTCTTCAGTTTTCTCCCGTAATTGATATATTTAATCATATTATTATAAAAGAATACAAGTATAAGTGTGTCTAGGTCGAGCTTACATTGTTCTGATAGCATGACTTTGCACATTTGTCTTGGTTAGCATCGAATACAGGCGAAATTGGCGGCTTAATGATTACTATTTTATGAAGCTATAATGTAAAGAATCTTAGATTGCTCGAGGAGTGACTTTAGAATGGAAGGATCCGCACTGTCACGCAAGTATCTGACGTCATGTTCCATTAAGTCACAGGGTAGTTAACGTCACGAGTTGTAATGATGTACTGCCGTCATAAAAATCGAAAGTCTCCTGAAGTGTACGAATTGCATAGCTATGACGAATTTATAATATTCTAAGCATTATTTTTACTATTTTGAAACTAATTTGACTAGGAGCTGTTGCTGCCATAGGCAGAAGCAGCACAAGTAAAATTCGTTTCAAACTATTCAAGAGCTTGTACCTGAACAATTACTAGGATTATGGGAATTCAGTATTCTAAGTAGATAAATCGCTTCCAACACACGTAAAAGGTAGGCGGAGCTTATATGGACTTGGACGGGCATAGCAAGAAACGGATCTCTCCCTTGCAAAGTTCATATTCTGATGACATTTCTAACGTCAACGGAAGTGTCTGTAATGTAGCTTTCAACGAGGGTTATTTCTCTCGCCCGGTAAGGGGAAGAGAGTATTGCAATCGGGTCAGTTTGCATGCGTGTGTGCAATTGTGTGTGCGTGTGTGCAATTGTGCGGTCGTTGCAATTGTGCGTGCAATTGTGCGTGCGTGCGTGCGTGCGTGCGTGCGTGCGTGCGTGAGTGCAGGCAGGCAGGCATACGTGCGTGCAGTCATACGTGCGTGCATGCATACGTGCGTGCAGGCATACGTGCGTGTGTGCATGTCTGCCAACACATGTATCTCAAATACTACTGATCAGGCGATGCAAAAAGATTTCTAGAATCCGGATCCGGGCCAGATCAAATTCTGAAACCCGCTCCGCAGTATGAGTTTTTGCTTTTGTGATTGAGTGAATGCGTGCGTCCATGCGTATGACTGTGAGCGCGTATGCGTGCATGTGTACGCGCGTGCATGAGAACGTGTATGCATGCGGGCGGGTTTGCATGCGTGCCGTACGTGAGTGCATATGTTTGTACCCGCGGATGTGCATGCTATTCTGATCTAGTTCATATTTCAAGTCAAGAAGGGCGATTACTGTCAAAACGGATTCTCGGACATGTATATGTTGTTGAAAAAGCGATGGTCCGATTTGTTCAACTATGTTAACACAAGAACGGTTGTGGTCGTACACCATGATTCCACAACTTTGCTAGTGCTTAGTAGAGAAAATCCTAAATATCCGAATTCTTTGTTATGTCAAAAACGAGAGGTCGATGGTTCCTAATCTATTATTAATGCTTTGAATTGTTTTCAGATTGTACGAGTAGTTACTGCACCAATGGCGGTATATGTATAGAAACAGAACAAGGCGCAAGCTGTCAATGTCCTCCAGCAGTCACGGGAGATAGATGTCAAACTAACATAGACGAGTGTTCAACAAATCCCTGTGGGAATGGCGGGACATGTCAGGATGGAATTAATGTGTTTACTTGTGAATGTGTTCCCGGATTTACAGGCGATAGATGTGAAACTAACATAGACGAGTGTTCAACAAATCCCTGTGGGAATGGCGGGACATGTCAGGATGGAATTAATGTGTTTACTTGTGAATGTGTTCCCGGATTTACAGGAGATAGATGTCAAACTAACATAGACGAATGTTCAACAAATCCTTGTGAGAATGGCGGGACATGTCAGGATGGAATTAATGTGTTTACTTGTGACTGTGTTTCAGGATTTACAGGAGATAGATGTCAAACTAACATAGACGAGTGTTCAACAAATCCTTGTGAGAATGGCGGGACATGTCAGGATGGAATTAATGTGTTTACTTGTGAATGTGTTCCCGGATTTACAGGCGATAGATGTCAAACTAACATAGACGAGTGTTCAACTAATCCCTGTGGGAATGGAGGAACATGTCATGATGGAATTAATGTGTTTACTTGTGAATGTGTTCCCGGATTTACAGGAGATAGATATCAAACTAACATAGACGAGTGTTCAACAAATCCCTGTGGGAATGGCGGGACATGTCAGGATGGAATTAATGTGTTTACTTGTGAATGTGTTCCAGGATTTACAGGCGATAGATGTCAAACTAACATAGACGAGTGTTCAACAATTACGTGTGAGAATGGCGGGACATGTCAGGATGGAATTAATGTCTTTAGTTGTGAATGTGTTTCAGGATTTACAGGAGATAGATGTCAAACTAACATAGACGAGTGTTCAACAAATCCCTGTGGGAATGGCGGGACATGTCTGGATGGAATTAATGTGTTTACTTGTGAATGTGTTCCCGGAGTTACAGGCGATAGATGTCAAAATAACATAGACGAGTGTTCAACAAATCCTTGTGAGAATGGCGGGAAATGTCTAGATGGAATTAATGTGTTTACTTATGAATGTGTTCCCGGATTTACAGAAGATAGATGTCAAACTAACATAGACGAGTGTTCAACAAATCCCTGTGGGAATGGCGGGACATGTCTGGATGGAATTAATGTGTTTACTTGTGAATGTGTTCCCTGATTTACAGGAGAAAGATGTCAAACTAACATAGACGAGTGTTCAACAAATCCCTGTGAGAATGGCGGGACATGTCAGGATGGAATTAATGTGTTTACTTGTGAATGTGTTCCAGGATTTACAGGAGATAGATGTCAAACTAACATAGACGAGTGTTCAACAAATTACGTGTGAGAATGGCGGGACATGTCAGGATGGAATTAATGTGTTTACTTGTGACTGTGTTTCAGGATTTACAGGAGATAGATGTCAAACTAACATAGACGAGTGTTCAGCAAATCCTTGTGAGAAAGGCGGGACATGTCTAGATGGAATTAATGTGTTTACTTGTGAATGTGTTCCCGGATTTACAGGCGATAGATGTCAAACTAACATAGACGAATGTTCAACAATTACGTGTGAGAATGGCGGGATATGTCAGGATGGAATTAATGTCTTTACTTGTGAATGTGTTTCAGGATTTACAGGCGATAGATGTCAAACTAACATAGACGAGTGTTCAACAAATCCTTGTGAGAATGGCGGGACATGTCTGGATGGAATTAATGTGTTTACTTGTGAATGTGTTCCCGGATTTACAGGCGATAGATGTCAAACTAACATAGACGAGTGTTCAACTAATCCCTGTGGGAATGGAGGAACATGTCATGATGGAATTAATGTGTTTACTTGTGAATGTGTTCCCGGATTTACAGGAGATAGATATCAAACTAACATAGACGAGTGTTCAACAAATCCCTGTGGGAATGGCGGGACATGTCAGGATGGAATTAATGTGTTTACTTGTGAATGTGTTCCAGGATTTACAGGCGATAGATGTCAAACTAACATAGACGAGTGTTCAACAATTACGTGTGAGAATGGCGGGACATGTCAGGATGGAATTAATGTCTTTAGTTGTGAATGTGTTTCAGGATTTACAGGAGATAGATGTCAAACTAACATAGACGAGTGTTCAACAAATCCCTGTGGGAATGGCGGGACATGTCTGGATGGAATTAATGTGTTTACTTGTGAATGTGTTCCCGGAGTTACAGGCGATAGATGTCAAAATAACATAGACGAGTGTTCAACAAATCCTTGTGAGAATGGCGGGAAATGTCTAGATGGAATTAATGTGTTTACTTGTGAATGTGTTCCCGGATTTACAGAAGATAGATGTCAAACTAACATAGACGAGTGTTCAACAAATCCCTGTGGGAATGGCGGGACATGTCTGGATGGAATTAATGTGTTTACTTGTGAATGTGTTCCCTGATTTACAGGAGATAGATGTCAAACTAACATAGACGAGTGTTCAACAAATCCCTGTGAGAATGGCGGGACATGTCAGGATGGAATTAATGTGTTTACTTGTGAATGTGTTCCAGGATTTACAGGAGATAGATGTCAAACTAACATAGACGAGTGTTCAACAAATTACGTGTGAGAATGGCGGGATATGTCAGGATGGAATTAATGTCTTTACTTGTGAATGTGTTACTGGATTTACAGAAGATAGATGTCAAACTAACATAGACGAGTGTTCAACAAATGCCTGTGGGAATGGCGGGACATGTCTGGATGGAATTAATGTGTTTACTTGTGAATGTGTTCCCGGATTTACAGAAGATAGATGTCAAACTAACATAGACGAGTGTTCAACAATTATGTGTGAGAATGGCGGGTCATGTCAGGATGGAATTAATGTGTTTACTTGTGAATGTGTTCCTGGATTTACAGGCGATAGATGTGAAACTAACATAGACGAGTGTTCAACAAATGCCTGTGGGAATGGCGGGACATGTCAGGATGGAATTAATGAGTTTACTTATGAATGTGTTCCCGGATTTACAGGCGATAGATGTCAAACTAACATAGACGAGTGTTCAACAAATCCTTGTGAGAATGGCGGGACATGTCTGGATGGAATTAATGTGTTTACTTGTGAATGTGTTCCCGGATTTACAGGCGATAGATGTCAAACTAACATAGACGAGTGTTCAACTAATCCCTGTGGGAATGGAGGAACATGTCATGATGGAATTAATGTGTTTACTTGTGAATGTGTTCCCGGATTTACAGGAGATAGATATCAAACTAACATAGACGAGTGTTCAACAAATCCCTGTGAGAATGGCGGGACATGTCAGGATGGAATTAATGTGTTTACTTGTGAATGTGTTCCAGGATTTACAGGCGATAGATGTCAAACTAACATAGACGAGTGTTCAACAATTACGTGTGAGAATGGCGGGACATGTCAGGATGGAATTACTGTCTTTAGTTGTGAATGTGTTTCAGGATTTACAGGAGATAGATGTCAAACTAACATAGACGAGTGTTCAACAAATCCCTGTGGGAATGGCGGGAAATGTCTGGATGGAATTAATGTGTTTACTTGTGAATGTGTTCCCGGAGTTACAGGCGATAGATGTCAAAATAACATAGACGAGTGTTCAACAAATCCTTGTGAGAATGGCGGGAAATGTCTAGATGGAATTAATGTGTTTACTTGTGAATGTGTTCCCGGATTTACAGAAGATAGATGTCAAACTAACATAGACGAGTGTTCAACAAATCCCTGTGAGAATGGCGGGACATGTCAGGATGGAATTAATGTGTTTACTTGTGAATGTGTTCCAGGATTTACAGGAGATAGATGTCAAACTAACATAGACGAGTGTTCAACAAATTACGTGTGAGAATGGCGGGATATGTCAGGATGGAATTAATGTCTTTACTTGTGAATGTGTTACTGGATTTACAGGCGATAGATGTGAAACTAACATAGACGAATGTTCAGCAAATCCTTGTGAGAAAGGCGGGACATGTCTAGATGGAATTAATGTGTTTACTTGTGAATGTGTTCCCGGATTTACAGGCGATAGATGTCAAACTAACATAGACGAGTGTTCAGCAAATCCTTGTGAGAAAGGCGGGACATGTCTAGATGGAATTAATGTGTTTACTTGTGAATGTGTTCCCGGATTTACAGGCGATAGATGTCAAACTAACATAGACGAGTGTTCACCTAATCACTGTGGGAATGGCGGGACATGTCTGGATGGAATTAATGTGTTTACTTGTGAATGTGTTCCCGGATTTACAGGCGATAGATGTCAAACTAACATAGACGAGTGTTCAACAATTATGTGTGAGAATGGCGGGTCATGTCAGGATGGAATTAATGTGTTTACTTGTGAATGTGTTCCTGGATTTACAGGCGATAGATGTGAAACTAACATAGACGAGTGTTCAACAAATGCCTGTGGGTATGGCGGGACATGTCAGGATGGAATTAATGAGTTTACTTATGAATGTGTTCCCGGATTTACAGGAGATAGATGTCAAACTAACATAGACGAATGTTCAACAATTACGTGTGAGAATGGCGGGATATGTCAGGATGGAATTAATGTCTTTACTTGTGAATGTGTTTCAGGATTTACAGGCGTCAGATGTCAAACTAACATAGACGAGTGTTCAACTAATCCCTGTGGGAATGGAGGAACATGTCATGATGGAATTAATGTGTTTACTTGTGAATGTGTTCCCGGATTTACAGGAGATAGATATCAAACTAACATAGACGAGTGTTCAACAAATCCTTGTGAGAATGGCGGGACATGTCTGGATGGAATTAATGTGTTTACTTGTGAATGTGTTCCCGGATTTACAGGCGTCAGATGTCAAACTAACATAGACGAATGTTCAACTAATCCCTGTGGGAATGGAGGAACATGTCATGATGGAATTAATGTGTTTACTTGTGAATGTGTTCCCGGATTTACAGGAGATAGATATCAAACTAACATAGACGAGTGTTCAACAAATCCCTGTGGGAATGGCGGGACATGTCAGGATGGAATTAATGTGTTTACTTGTGAATGTGTTCCAGGATTTACAGGCGATAGATGTCAAACTAACATAGACGAGTGTTCAACAATTACGTGTGAGAATGGCGGGACATGTCAGGATGGAATTACTGTCTTTAGTTGTGAATGTGTTTCAGGATTTACAGGCGATAGATGTCAAACTAACATAGACGAGTGTTCAACTAATCCATGTGGGAAAAGAGGGACATGTCAGGGTGGAATTAATGTGTTTACTTGTGAATGTGTTCCAGGATTTACAGGAGATAGATGTCAAACTAACATAGACGAGTGTTCAACAATTACGTGTGGGAATGGCGGGACATGTCTAGATGGAATTAATATCTTTACTTGTGAATGTGTTACTGGATTTACAGGCGATAGATGTCAAACTAACATAGACGAGTGTTCAACAATTACGTGTGAGAATGGCGGGGCATGTCAGGATGGAATTAATGTGTTTACTTGTGAATGTGTTCCCGGATTTACAGGCGATAGATGTCAAACTAACATAGACGAGTGTTCAACAAATCCGTGTGGGAATGGAGGAACATGTCAGGATGGAATTAATGTGTTTACTTGTGAATGTGTTCCTGGATTTACAGGAGATAGATGTCAAACTAACATAGACGAGTGTTCAACAAATCCCTGTGGGAATGGCGGGACATGTCATGATGGAATTAATGTGTTTACTTGTGAATGTGTTCCCGGATTTACAGGCGATAGATGTGAAACTAACATCGACGAGTGTTCAACAAATCCCTGTGGGAGAGGAGGAACATGTCAGGATGGAATCAATGTGTTTACTTGTGAATGTGTTTCAGGATTTACAGGCGATAGATGTCAAACTAACATAGACGAGTGTTCAACAAATCCCTGTGGGAATGGCGGGACATGTCTGGATGGAATTAATGTGTTTACTTGTGAATGTGTTCCAGGATTTACAGGCGATAGATGTCAAACTAACATAGACGAGTGTTCACCAATTACGTGTGAGAATGGCGGGACATGTCAGGATGGAATTAATGAGTTTACTTGTGAATGTGTTCCCGGATTTACAGGCGATAGATGTCAAACTAACATAGACGAGTGTTCAACAAATCCCTGTGGGAATGGCGGGACATGTCTGGATGGAATTAATGTGTTTACTTGTGAATGTGTTCCAGGATTTACAGGCGATAGATGTCAAACTAACATAGACGAGTGTTCACCAATTACGTGTGAGAATGGCGGGATATGTCAGGATGGAATTAATGTCTTTACTTGTGAATGTGTTACTGGATTTACAGGCGATAAATGTCAAACTAACATAGACGAGTGTTCAACAATTACGTGTGACAATGGAGGGACATGTCAGGGTGGAATTAATGTGTTTACTTGTGAATGTGTTCCAGGATTTACAGGAGATAGATGTCAAACTAACATAGACGAGTGTTCAACAATTACGTGTGGGAATGGCGGGACATGTCTACATGGATTTAATATCTTTACTTGTGAATGTGTTACTGGATTTACAGGCGATAGATGTCAAACTAACATAGACGAGTGTTCAACTAATCCCTGTGGGAATGGAGGGACATGTCAGGATGGAATTAATGTGTTTACTTGTGAATGTGTTCCTGGATTTACAGGAGATAGATGTCAAACTAACATAGACGAGTGTTCAACAAATCCGTGTGGGAATGGAGGAACATGTCAGGATGGAATTAATGTGTTTACTTGTGAATGTGTTCCTGGATTTACAGGAGATAGATGTCAAACTAACATAGACGAGTGTTCAACAAATCCCTGTGGGAATGGCGGGACATGTCATGATGGAGTTAATGTGTTTACTTGTGAATGTGTTCCCGGATTTACAGGCGATAGATGTGAAACTAACATCGACGAGTGTTCAACAAATCCCTGTGGGAGTGGAGGAACATGTCAGGATGGAATCAATGTGTTTACTTGTGAATGTGTTACAGGATTTACAGGAGATAGATGTCAAACTAACATAGACGAGTGTTCACCAATTACGTGTGAGAATGGCGGGATATGTCAGGATGGAATTAATGTCTTTACTTGTGAATGTGTTACTGGATTTACAGGCGATAAATGTCAAACTAACATAGACGAGTGTTCAACAAATCCCTGTGGGAATGGCTGGACATGTCTGGATGGAATTAATATGTTTACTTGTGAATGTGTTCCAGGATTTACAGGCGATAGATGTCAAACTAACATAGACGAGTGTTCAACAAATCCCTGTGGGAATGGCGGGACATGTCAGGATGGAATTAATATGTTTTCTTGTGAATGTGTTTCAGGATGTACAGGCGATAGATGTCAAACTAACATAGACGAGTGTTCAACAAATCCCTGTGAGAATGGCGGGACATGTCAGGATGGAATTAATATGTTTACTTGTGAATGTGTTCCTGGATTTACAGGAGTTAGATGTCAAACTAACATAGACGAGTGTTCAACTAATCCCTGTGGGAATGGCGGGACATGTCTGGATGGAATTAATATGTTTACCTGTGAATGTGTTTCAGGGTTCACAGGCAATAGATGTCAAACTAACATCGACGAGTGTTCAACAATTACGTGTGAGAATGGCGGGACATGTCAGGATGGAATTAATGAGTTTACTTGTGAATGTGTTCCTGGATTTACAGGCGATAGATGTCAAACTAACATAAACGAATGTGCAACATATCCTTGTGTTAATGGTGGTACATGCCAGGATGGAGTTGGTGGGTTTACCTGCCAATGTGTTCCTAGATTTACTGGGGCACGATGTGAATTTACTATGGATACTTGTTCACCATATATTTGCAGGAATGGTGGGACCTGTCAAAATCTGATAAATGGTACAATGTGTTACTGTTTACCTGGATATACAGGGATTATCTGTGAGGATAAATTCACGGAAGCTCTGCCCACGTCTAGTCCATATCTGAGCCCTAACGCGATTCTTGGTATTTCAGGGGTTTGTTTAATTTTTCTGATAGTTATCATTGGTCTGGCAATCATGTTTGTCAGGGTTTATCGAACAAACAGAAACCTAGAAACTAGTAATCATGACAGTCTAGATATTGAGTCAGTTAAACACAGAAGTCAATCTCAATCCAGCTTTCGTGCCCGTTCAGAACCTAATATATATGAAGATGATATCGTTTGCACACGCTTATGAAACCTGTCTATATATAGTGTGAACATAAATAAGACAATGTGGCTGTCATCAATGTGCATTTTGTATCATGTGGCTTTTTAATTTCTATAGAAATAAAACTTGTGAAACATTCGCAATCTTTTCTGTATCATAGCACGAATATTTCCAAATTTCTATGTTCAATAGCGGGATCCATTTCTAACTATGCCCCGCCTATTTCAACCTAAGCTCCGCCCACTTTTTTACGCAATTTTTGTATCGATTTATATCCTTTGAATCCGGAATACTCAGTATCCCAAATCTAAAGTATCTGTACAGGTAAGCTGTTGACGATTTTAGTGAATTTGACTGTGGGATGTTGCTACCAAAATATTCAGCAGAATGTTTATTAAATTGTAAATTCATCAAGACATACAATTCATGCACGTCATGATGGACTTTTCGATTTTTATATCGGAGCTATATGTGGACCTGGGTGGTCTTGAGAAATGTCCCATTTGCAGTCTAAGAGAAGAGGATTTTTGCAAATGTATCATTGGAATGACTGGCTCGATAATCTAGCCAGTCATTTCAGTGATAAATTTCAAAAATAATATTCACTTTGTCTGCAAATGGACAAAGAATTCAATTTTCTTGAACAAATTTGATATTTTATTTTAACCACCCGTCTTACGGAATCGTCATTTTACTAAAGGTGGTCACTAAGGACCAGTGGTCAGGTAATGCAACTCATTTGCTATTATAAATCGCTATTGAGAGCCAAATGATGGCGGTTCCTCATGTGCGTGTGTGTGTGTGCGTGCGTGCGTGCGTGCGTGCGTGCGTGCGTGCTCGTGCGCCTGCGTGTGTGCGTGGGGAGGTTTGGCGATGGGCGAGTGAGTTGATGAGCGGACGATCGGGGGGGGGGGGGGGGGGGGGTTGGCGGGCGACTGGGTGGGCGGGGTGCACGTGCGAGTGAATGTGTGCGTGCGTGCGTGCGAGTAAAACAATTGTATATGATATGAGTGAATAAGTGTGTGCGTGCGTGTATGCGTGCGTGCGTGCATGCGTGCGTGCGTGGCTGTGTGTGCATCATCATTTCTGTGCACACCTGTATACATGTTTACATAATGTTAGCTTATTTATAGCAATAATTTTTTGATTACTTTGCTCATAATTTACCATTGTTACATTCTCATATCTATTGTATGTGCAATATTCTTACTGGTATTGCTATTTAATAGGCGATCTATAGCAGATTATTATAATTACTCATGATCTTTCTTATTATTATTCTTCTCCCAAAGGTTTAGGAGCTATCTCCTCCTACAGTTTTCGTCCGATCAGCTCCAACCTTAGTCAACTTCAAGGGCCCATGCCATAATCGATGGTTGTTACTTTTATTTTGGATCCATCCAACAGTTTTCGAGCTACCCACCTTTGAAGGGCAAAAAGTCCCATAGGAAATGTATGGGGAATTTCAAAATTGATCTTTGAAGTGATACTACAGCTATTTTCAACGGATTACTACCATACTTGCTGAGGACGTTGCCACTGACCATTTGGTTTTTTGTTTTTAATTTTTTTTCAAAATGTCCGCCAGACTTTTGCCTCCACAATGCATGGAAAAACTCCTGTAGGAAATGTGGAGGGATTTCAAATGGATGTTTGAAGTGCTACCACAACTAGTTTTGATCGGATCACACCCACACATGGGTAGGATGTTGGCACTGATGATTATCCTTGAAAAAAATATTTTTTCCCAAATGGCCGCCATGAAAAAATTTTGGGCAAAAGTACCAGTTTTCGTTTTTGCAGAAATAAACTCAGGATGAAAAATTAAACTAAAAATTGTTTTCGTAGTTTTTTTCGAAAATGTTATTTGGGAAAAATGAGGACCAGGCGCACCTTTTGGGGTCAAAATGGCCGCCAAAATGAGTTTTGCTCCAGTCGACTTGAAATTTGGTGAACCTCTAGCTCTCATATTGACTTGATTTGATATCAAATTTACTGGTGATCCAGTCAAAGGTTTTCGAGAAAATCGGCTTTTGTGTGCCGCATATCCCCATAGTAAACCTATGGGAACAATATTTGAACAGTGTTATCTCCTACAGTTTTCTTCCGATTCTCTTCAAACCTGGCCAGATTCTAGAACATTGAGAGATCTAAAAAGCTTCTAATATAAATTTTAATATCGCCGTTAGGGTCATGGTCCAGTATTCATGTTTGGCATAAGTTACATGTACTTCATCATATTCAACAGGTAAAGGGAGGTAATTCATGCCAAAAACAAAAAATGTGTGAGTTTTTTCCATGAATTGCCTCCCCTTTACCTGTAGTTTATTAATCTGTCCTTTATTTGACATTTAATGGCATTTTCCTTGATTTTGGTAAAAATTTTACTACAGCAAATCAAGACACATTATTTTATACTTTAGGGTCAAGGCTATCGGTTTTCAAGAAATCAGCTTTTCCATACCCTGTTTAAAAGTAAGGGAATTTCAACTATGGATCCTTGAACTGTGACAACACTTAAACTTTTCATCAGATCAGCATCAGACATGTTCAATGATCATATGAGAAGAGGGCTTATAATACTCCTTAATACCCAGTCATCGCAGATTTACAGTTACTTCCGTAAATGTGTTCTAGTTACACTTCAAATCTTGAGGTGCAATTAAAATAAATGAATAAATTATGAATTAGTCATTTTATGATCACAATTTAACATATCTCGGCTATTCCCATATTACGTCATGTTTAGTTACTATTATTTCTTGGATAATTGGATTAAGCCTGAATCTTGGGATCCATGTCTGTTAATTAACTCTATAGTGATTTTAAATTTTCTCATGGACATGTCCATTTGCAGACGATGAGAAAAATATTCTGGAAGATTTATCACAGGAATCACTGGCTAGGTTATCGAGCCAGACATTTCAGTGATAAATTGTCAAAAGTAGTCTTCGCTTGGTCTGCAAATGGACATTTCTCAAGACATCCTGTGTGATCGCAGAGTTCGTTACCTAGCGCAACGAGCTCTGCGATCCTATGGGATGTGGTGATTAGTAGTGGCGCTGTTGCTATAATCTGTTTTGCTACATGGTCTAATCACGAGTTACCTATACATTTGACGATCCTCACTGCGATATACTTCATTATTTACTTTCCATACAAAAGCCAAGCCGCATTTTAGAAAACCGAAACAGAGTCGGATCAAATTCTGTAGCTATGGATATCTCAGAGACTACTGGCACAGGTAGGAGTGTGACATCCCGCTGCTCCAACGATGGTTGTGGTATATATTCAGTCCTCTCCTTCTCTCATATATATATATATATATATATATATATATATATATATATATATATATATATATATATATATATATATATATATATATATATATATATATATATATATATATATATATATATATATATGGTATGAGCGGTATGATATGGTATTGTAGGGTACAGTTCTAAGGAAAGGTATGTTTAGGTAAAGATGAAGAAGGTATTTCAATGTACCGCAGATTAAAGTGTAAGAGTGTATGCTAGCCATTGCTAGGAAAGTATAGAATCGGACTATGATGATTACGTGGAAAAGGTATTGTTAGCTAGATATGATAGGATATGATAGGAAGGGCCATAACAGGGCAATGCAATACGGGGCAGGGTATGGCATAGCAAAGCGGAGCAGGGCAGGTTAGGTCACATGTTGAGATACATGGGGTGGATCAGGAGCCGTATGTAGGGCTGCACGGGATTGAGTTTGATCGAACGGTGTATGATAGAGTCGCGTGGGATATGGTATTGTAGAGAAGAATATGACTGCGTGGTGCCTGGATGTTTGTGGTATAAATTGTTAAAAAATAGGTATTAAGGGAAACATGATAAATATTATTATGTCAATATACAATGACGTAAAAACTCGAGTTAGAGTAAATTCTACCCTATCGCAATACTTTACATGTCGAACCGGAGTAAGATAAAGGGAAAAGTGTGTCGCCGTTCCTTTTTGCCATGTATGTAAACGATCTTGAAGATGAGCTGTGTAGAAAGGGAGGGGACGGGGTGGGTATATATTATTTCTAACAATATGTGCCGATGATATAATATTAATGGCAGAAAGTATGCGGCTTGCAGAGAGAGTATTCCAAGCGATGGTGTTTAACCGTGAATATTAACAAAACAAAGGTCATGGCTTTCAGGCGTGGGGATAGACTCTTAGATGGGGATAAGTGGTACCTTAACGGGTCTGACTTAGAAATAGTGAAACATTTTAAATATTTAGGAATTTTATTTAGTACCACAGGTTCCTTTACGGAGGCTCAGAGAACTTTAGAGGAGCAAGGGTAAAAGGCTGTATTTTCATTACAACAATCATGTAGCAAATTTGTATGGTTAAAGCCAAATTATTACTGTAAATTGTTTGACAAACTGGTGACACCAATATTATCTTATCGTAGGGATGTATGTGGGTTCCAACGAGGTTACGAAGTCGAAAAGTGTCATCTTAGGCTTTGTAAACAGATTTTAAAAGTTAAGCAAAGTACCCCAAATTGTATTATATATGGGGAGTTGGAGAGGGTGCCAACCTGATGAGAGAAGTAAGAATTTTAAAATATTGGTTCAAGATTCCGGAATCTGACGATCACAAATTAGTAAAATGTCTGTATAAAGCAATGTATAATGACTGGTTTAATGATAATTACTGTAATAATTGGGTCAGAAAACTGCGAGATTTGCTATGTTCTCGTGGATTTAATTATGTATGGGAAACATGGGATATAAACAGTATACAATTTATATAGTGGCAAGACAGTTTACATATTATTTATATATCTCTATAGATTAACTGCTAACATTAAACCGAATAATCTACGTTTACTACAGTAATGTGATTTCTTCTTTTCAGGCAAGCTATTTTCATATTAACCATTTTCTCGTTCACAATTTCACTTTGTTTTCGGGTATTATCTTTACAGGTTATGTTTGCTGGCCGTGTTTGTGCGACAGTTTCATCCTTTTTGGGGAATCCGTAATAATTGCATTTATTAGTCGGTAAACCTTATATAGTAGTTTTTTGTTATTGCTAGTGAATAACTGGAAGAATTGAAAATAATTTGGTCTCTTACGGTAGTATTTAGGTAGTGTTTCTAATCGTAATGTATGAAAACAGTTGCAAATAAAAATGTAATGAAACTCATCTCCAATTTCTTTTTTGTCACATACACTGCATTTCCTTTCTTCTCTTAGTATTCCTTCCCATCTTCCCTTTTCTAATGGTCATGAATGGTTACCGGTCATATACCTAGTGAACAGTATTCTATTCCTATCATTAAGTCTAAGGAAGTATGGTTCCGTTTCCCAGTTAGTCTTAAAAGAATTATAGATCTTACCCTTCCACTATTCCTGCATTTGGGCGAGCCACGTTTGCATAAACGGGTCCTCTATGTTTCTAAAAATTGCAGCTTGGATGATTTTGGTGCTATGGATCGTTTGTGTGTTCCAAAGGTACGTGTACCCTGTATTATCTGGTCTTAATGCGTATTAGCCATTTGTATAGTTTTCTGTTTCCAGTAAAATCTTTTAACATGCAATTATATATTTGTAGTGTTAGTTTATTTTGCTTTCCTGAGATAAGTCTTATCCAGTATATGATCATGCGCTTTTCTAATAATACCTATATTGGCAGCTCCCCTAGTTCCCCACATGTCATGTATTTAGGTGTGCTTCGCTTAATTTTTAAAAGGTGTCTTAGAAATTCCAGATGTGCTTTTTCGATTAAATTACATATTTCTATTTCAATAATTTCACAGCCGTAAAGGAGGATCGGTTCTATCATTTGGTGGTAGAGTTTTATTTAACAATCAATGGGTATATCTAATTGTTTAGCTCGTCGATGTAAAGCGAACGTTGCTGTTCGGCCTTGTTCAAATAAGCTTTTCTTTTGTATGAAAAATGTATGCCTAGGTATTTATAGTTATACACAATTTCTAATGTCTTAGTATTTAGATAGAATGAGAGTTTGTTACAGTTTGCTTTGGTACTATCAAAGACCATAATCTTTGTTTTGCCTGCATTTGCTTTTAGTTTCCACAATTTGCAATACTGTTCGAATGCATTTAATATCAGCTGGAGGTCAGTTGCGTTCTCAGCTAGCATAATTGTATCGTCGGCATAGAGGAGTATTAAAAGTCTGAGTAAGGTTTCTAGTTCGTCTTCTTGCCTATTTCTGTGGATTTACAGTTTTCTTACTAAGGAAATTTTCTATGTCATTTAAGTATATGGAGAAGAGTACTGGAGAGAGCTCTCGCCTTGACGCACTCCCCATTTGCAAGTAAAGGCATCCGAGAATTTGTTGCTTAACTTGATTATTGATTTTATGCTGTTATACATGATCTGTATATCTTAAATAATAATAATAATAATAATAATAATAATAAGTGAATTTATAACGCGCCAAACTCCACGCAAGCATGCTCGTAGCGCAAGACAATGAAATGATAATATAAACATTAATTTAAATTCTGGTACGCTTGTTTAAAGAGATGAGTTTTAAGATTTGATTTGAATGTTGTAAGATTTTTTGACAATTTTAGATGAATAGGGAGGTTGTTCCATTCAGTGGCGGCCGAGAAAGAAAATGTTCTAAAGCCGTATGAATTCATTTTGTATTTTGGGATTTTGAGCATTTGCTTGTTTAGGGATCTAAGTGACCGGGTTGGTTGGTATGGCTCGACTAATGCAGAAAGGTATGTAGGTGCAGTTCCTGAGACACACTGGTAAGCTAGACAGAGGATTTTAAATTGGATACGTTGAGCAATAGGTTACAAAATAGGTTACAATATATGTTATGTTGTAGCCAGGGTCGCCGGAAGCACGGGGGCAGCGGGAGCAGTTGTGCCCTTTACCCATTTCTATAAAAAAAAAAATTAAACTTTAGTTTAGAACTTTAAAAATTATTTTTTTAATATTCAGAGCAGACTGCGCAGTTGTATTAAAGTTCGGTTGTAACATGTTTTTGGCATTCAATTGGAGTGCTTTTAGGCTGGCGATATCTTTTTTCTTGCATAAAATGGTTCTACACCAGAGAAAAAAATGCAAATACCTTTCTCTCCCCGTAGGTTGAGACGTGTAGGCAAATGTCCTGCCACCATTCCTCCACCCTGGCTATCACTTTCTACTCAGAAGTGTAATAGGGACGTGGAATTACTATGTGTACACACGTTTTCAGTTTCAACTCACAAATTTAACGATGAAGCTCACTGGGCCCTGGTTTCCATTTTCAACTCACAATGCTATAAGTTGCTATTTATGTAGTGGTAGTTACATGTGAAATATTGACTAATTTATTATTGATGTGTTTTGTACCTTATCATTATCGTGATACTTGACGTCTTCAAATCTGAACGCGTTTCACGCATCTTTGCAAGTAAAGGTGGGTAGAATAGAATATATATGTGCAATGATGGGCGGCTGGACGTAGCCATGTGCATGGAAACACTTACAACAAGGGATATTCACAGCGATGTTCGTGGAATTGTAGAATTGGCAACAACTCTCAAAATCATATTTTAATTTATGCGTAATGTGTATACTGTATGCAAATGTAGAAATAATGTGTATACACATGGGCGTAATACGGGCTCGATGTCGGTGAGGGCAGTTGAGGAACGAGTCTAAGATTTGTTATCCCCCTGCTGCAGAATGGGAGGAGGGGGTGGTGTTTGGGGGTGTGGTGCTCACTCGGACGAATGTGAACAATAGAAGTCATCGCCTGCATTGTGATTAATAAATGCCATCCTCTTCGACCCTTGAATACCGTACTTTTTGTATGACTATGAGCACCCTACCCCACGCCACCCACCTTATCAACTCGCACGGTCGGGATACACATGTTTAGCCACGTCAAGCTTTTTTAGTTCTAGCCATAAGCGTGATACCACCGCCAACATGAAAACAAAATAAGACATTTGAAGGCCTCCTTTGATTAGTCTGAGCTTGGGCCAGATGTCCCTCCGACAACCATACGTCAATATGGCTATGTAAGAGGCTGCAAAATCATAATTTAAATCACTCATTCCATACACGCTAGTTGTTAAATAGTTTGTTACTAATTTGACTTGGCGGCATTACTACCTCAGGCAACAGAAGCGTCCAATAATATTAGTTTTAAAATGTTCCCAGAATATTTAACGCGCCCTAAGGAATTAACTATATTTAGTACCTAACTTATTTTATGTCGGTCGTCCGTCATATGTCCATCCAGCATCTGTCCACTTTCTTCTTTAAGCGAGTCATCAAGAACAACTGGGCAGGAATGATCCACGGTTCTTCACATGTTCAAAATGATGGGTAGATTAGTCTTGCGGCTGTCTTGGATAACCTAGTTTTCACAAAAACACTTTCAGATACAAAGCACTTAAATCATTTCTATGAAGAAGTATAATTAGAGGATCATATTCTTATTAAAGCGATACATCATTAGAAAGCTCATCCAATTTTCTAAACATTTTATTTTTTTAATGTTGTTAAGCTAATTATAATTTTTAAGTAAACCCTATTGACCACATGATTGACTAAATCTAGGGACAATGTTGTATTTTATATATGCAAATAACTCAGTGAAAATTTCACATAAATATTTAGAAAATTGGTTGAGCTTTGCATTGGTACGTGGCTTCAATAATTTTGTGATTGTAGTTTAGGAACGTTTTAAGATGCGTTACACTTTAGCGCAATAGTAACTTAGCTGCTGGCTGAATAATTTAGAAGTTATTTGTTTTTGTTTGGTGTCTATTGAGTTCCTTGATTCCAGGTCCCATTCACACCATATCTAGGCGGGTTTATATTGCGGTCTATTATTTGCAACTTCCCCGTCGTTTTACACTGGTACCCATTTATACTCCTGAGTGGAGTGAAGGAGATTGCCTATGTTTCCCCCTCATCTTCCACCCGGTCGCCTGACAATCGATGGCTGAGCAATTTATCTTGGAAAGTGTTTTTAAAGCAAATACAAATAGGAACTAAGGTCTAATCAAATTATTTCCACTGCAAACCCACAACACCCGACCCCACACTCACCCACGCCCACGGGTCCGCTTTCTCAGTCTCTCACTCGCTCGCTCACGTACTCTTACGTACTCTTACACCCACACCCGCGCACACAGTTTTCAATTGAATAGAAGCAGGCCTCAGAGGATAATATTGCCCACTATAATGTAAATTGAGAATAAGTACAGGGGACCAAAAATACATAAGTTCACTCAACATTGCTCTAACATCTAAACCTGGATCATAGGAAACTCAGAATGCAGAAAATCGATTCGCAATCAGCATGCATCAATTAATGCTTTTTCTTGTGATGCTTGGGTAGGTAGGTCGGTATCCTCGAACACCCTTCTGCGAGAGGGAAAAACTCTTTGTGCCCTTTTTGTGGAACCTGCCCCCGCCCCTCAAACTTGCTTCCGGCGCCCCTGGTTGTAGCAGCTTTGTTCAGAGGCCATTATGCCATATTGAGTCAAAGGCTTTCTCAAAATCTACTAAATAACAGAATAGTCGCTTTTTTGTTTTTAAATATTTCTACTAGTGTGGACAGTGTGAATATATGGTCTGTTGCGGAATATCCTTTCCTAAAGCCTGCTTGATTTTCTGATAATTTACTGACCTTTTCTAATAATTCATTAATACGGTTGCTTATTATTGGTGTAAAAAGTTTTCCGAAACAGCTGAGTAGTGTGACTGGTCTGTAGCTTTTCGGATCATTTGCGTCACCTTTTCGTTTATAAATCACTATTATAATACCTTCAGTCCAAGCATCGGGAACGTTTGCTGAATAAAAAGTATTTTATTAAATAAGCGTTTATATATGCTGATCATAATGCGTTCTGTGGACTTGATATACTCATTTATTATGTCATCTGATCCAGCAGCTTTATTTTTTTTAAACGCTGTATGGCTTTTGAGATTTCTTCATTCGCTATATATAGGTCTGTTTAATGTCATTTTCATCTAGCGTCTCTAGCTGCAGTTGTTCATTGGCAGCTTCATTATCGCCTTCTTTTTCATTCAGTGATCTAAAAAATGTTTACATATTCTCAAGATTTACTAGACAAGGGTCCTGCGGACCTTTGTCTTTTATTAATTTATATTAGTCGCTGGGTTTACTACTGCTCGTGACTGAGTCGGATTTTCGTATGGTGCTTTTGCTGGTATTTGGTCGTTGAATGTTTTATTGTTTTATTATTTGCTTCTGTCCGATGAATCTTAAATTCAAATCTCGCATTATGGTATTCTTTTCTGGCTACTCTGCAGTTATAAACGAACCATGGGCGTTCAATTTTGTTTTTTCTTTGAACCTTATATGTTTTAATTTTTCCAAAGACTTCCTTTGCCGTGCCGTACAACATGTGTGAGATTGCGATTGTGATTTCGTTTATTGTTTGCTTGTCTAGTGTTCGTTCTAATAACATTAGTCCGACAGAATAGGTAAAAAATCGAGTACCTCAAAATTTGATATGTGCACTAAAATGTTTTGAGTAGATATGACATAATCAAATACACTGCCACGTTGGCTTGTTATTTTGCCCACGGTGGCGTCGGCGCAAATTCTACCATTAAGGATATACATGTTATTAAATTTACAAAATTCTACCAGTCTTCGGTCATATGTGTTAGGCTGGTTTTTGTCCTGGGATACTCGTTTGGGGGGTTCAAATTCAGAGATGGTTGTGACAACACGTATATCACTTTCTGCGAAGGAGAGTACGGCTTCGTCTGTACTTAAGAAATCATTTAGTTGTCCAGTTTTTGCATTTAAGTCGCACATTAAAATTAAGAGGTTGGATTTTGATGCTAATGCGATAACATTTCTTTCTATATATATATATATATATATATATATATATATATATATATATTGACGCACTGGCAACGTGCCGCTTCAATTTCAATGTGCTAACCAGCCGACAGTCATGCACCCATTAGTTTAATTTGTTGATCACCATCTCCCGGTCGGGGGATTGAACCGCCATACTGCAACTCCGCATAGCATCAGCAACCAGACATCTTTCCACTGGACCACTGCGCCAAAACTAAAAAGGTCAAGGTATGGCCGACCAGTTTTCACATGTTTGATATACTGACACACTGACGATTTATATGGGACTATCTGTGGATGCACCTGCCACGATTCAATCCTAGGCTTTTTACGCCTATTGTACTCTGACTCCATCACGGTTCTGGCAGTATATGTATTTTTATTTTATTGACGCACTGGCAACGTGCGGCTTCAATTTCTATGTGCTAACCAGCCGATAGTCATCCACCCATTAGTTTAATTTGTTGATCTGTTCTGGTCTTTACCCCTGTTGCCAACGTCGTCCACTTCGTCGTCGATGTTGTCACTGTAGTTTTCGTCGTCGTCGTCGTCGTTGTTGTTGTTGTTTTTGTTGTTGTTGTTGGTGGTGGTGGTGGTGGTTGTTGTTGGTGGTGGTGGTGGTGGTGGTGGTGGTGGTGGTGGTTGTTGCTGTGATTCCAGTGGCAGCTTCGTCAGCGTCAATGATAGTAGCAGTATTTATATCAGTAAGATGGGATGCAACAGTGGCGGTAACAGCAGCCGCAGCAGGGAAACTAGCGAGCGCAGGAGTAACAGCTTCGGTACTAATACCCGGGGCAGTATTAATAGCGGTAGCAGTAGCAGCGATGGCATAAGCCTTTAGCAACACCGTTGATTGGGAGAATGTGCTTCTCAGGCGACGATCTGGAAGACGAGTACCATTTTATTTTAGTTTGCCCACTAGTATAAAATCTTACCATTGGAAACACCCAAGTGTTCATAAATTATTAAATTTCACATGTGATCAGGTTCTGAAGGGACTCGCAGCATTTACTTCGGTCGTAGGTTGATTGCGCAATTTGGTGAAAACCTTACATTTTAGGAAGCAGTCATCGGAAACTGTCAAAACATATCTCTACATTTACCAAACTTTGCTAAAAGAATTATGTGGTCGTAGGCTCTCTAATAGGTTCACAATCAACGTTGTTTGGTAAATATCTTGTGATACGGAATCTGAGAGTCCCATGTTTCGGATGGGCGTTAGGCCATTTGTTTTATCTTAGAAATACCTAGAAAACGTTGGCATGCTTATCTCTACGAATTGTATTATATGGTATTATTCATCCCATATGTAATATGTTATATACTGGTGAAAACTGTTAAATAATATGCTCAAGACATGTTTAAACTGTGTGAGCCCGCCTTTACAAAAGTTATTATGCTGTTGAATGGCTTGTGAATATTTCACTGTATTAGTTATAAGATTGGGTATCTAGATAAATGTATAGCATACTAATTTAATTGTCAATATGTATAACGTATAAATGCACACGCAAGGGCCTATGGCTTATTGTGAAATAAATCAACCTTTATGAAAGAGCGGGTTGGGTGAACTGTGGCGTCACCAGACCTTCGACACAATCACGCGATCCCAGATCTGCTGGTAATGACGATGAGGGGCGGCTAGTAAGGCTGTTATTGGTAAACACCAAGCTGAGCTCACAAGTAAAAATTTGCATTAGACAGAATTCGAGATGTCGATCGGCTCTGCGTGCGAATTCCACCAGAAGCCTTACATAGAGCCTTGAAATTCGCTGTACTCTGTGTCAACCACCTTTAAACGTGCATATTCACAGCAGAATGCCTGAGAATAATAATGTTAAAAATGTATACCTTCAGAGGCATAAATTGTGGGCCTAGATATAATTAAATGAAATCAATCTTAACGTATAATGTTTTAATTACGTATGAATTAATATAAGTTTTTAGGTTGTGAAATTGAATTAGAGACACCAGTCATTAATTCAAATTGGCACTTAAAAACATTTTATTTATTGATACGAAATGAAATCATCATATGCTAAGATTTATTTCGTTTCATTACATCTAGACCACACTTTAAGTCTCTAAAGGAATACAATTTTAAGGATTTTTTTTCCAGACATTCTGGTATGATTATGTGCCTTTAAGGCTCGTAGACGTCGTCATTGTGCAAACCCGGTTAATATGCTATGTACCGGTAATGACTTAAAAGAACTAGAGCAAGAAGAATCTCATGGAGCTAAGTACTCTGGTTGAGGGCAAGAAGCAGTTCCCTTGTGATTTGTGAATCATAAACAACAAAACAGATGTGAATTTCATAAATGATGATGGTGATTATTATTATTATTATTATTATTATTATTATTATTATTATTATTATTATTATTATTATCAGCAAAAGTTTGTTCCTAAGAATAGTGCAAGATAGACATATATAGAGTGTCGATGGAGCTGAGCTTTCATGATAATCATCCACACCACAAACATCAACCCTTAAACCCTTACAGACTAGAGATCATCACATTTATTACGATGTATGGAATATTATGTTGAATAATTTGAAACTAGTTTGACTGGGAGAGGTTGGTGCCCATGTCAGCAACAGCTTCCAGTCAGATTAGTTTCAAATTATTCAACAGCTTCACTGTAGGCGTATATCTGTCTTGAAAACTGAGATACTGTCATACTGCACTTCCAAGGTTTAGAGATATACAAGTAATCGTGGCATTGCGTTATTTTGACATTGACAGGGGGGGGGGGGGGCGTTGGTATGGTGGAAGCGTTTGTGGGCTATAATGCTTGTCGGTTGTGGGTTCGATTCCTTGTTAGGATTTAGAGGATTAACATAATAATTGGTGTATCTAATTGATGTCGTCGGCCTCTGTTAATTAAAAATGACGTACAAAGATATGTTCAAATGTCATATTGTAATGTCAAATGGTAACGTTATACCAGCCAGGACTTCACGCGTCATTTTGGTTCAAGTATAGGGCGTAAATCGCTCTCTTCGTCTCCGTCGGTTTGTCGGTCGATCTCAAATTGTTTGTTTAAAAAAGATAAAACAACAGCAATCACAGATTGCTTACCCTCGCACTCCCGTTTATCTTACACTTTTAACGTTTTTCGGATCTTCCGGATTTCTAATTTCTTTAGATCACGAGCAACTGTGATGGGTGTGCGGTTGCATCCTTCCATGTGTTAAATTTTTAGCCAAATCGGACCATAAGTATTCGATATAGGCCTATCCGGGTTTTGTTTATTTGGCTCACAGCCAATCAATTTGGAAGTCAACATAAATCAATCTGGAAGTCAACATAAATCAATCTGGAAGTCAACATAAATCAATCTGGAAGTCAACATAAATCAATCTGGAAATTCTCCTTCCATGTAAGATCTTTTATTGTGTTACGATTTTAACCCGATGGGATCAATAATTTGTAGATATAGCTGCGGACAGACACGCACACACGCACGAGTGCAATATCCTCTATCGTGAGTAAAAATGTGTCTATGTCGCAACTATATCTCTGAGTACTTGTTAAAGGTGCACATTTACACCGAAATACTTCAAAATTAAATTGTTAAATTGTATACCTTTGGATGTTTTAAATTGTGTTGTTAAATGTAATGAAATGAAATAAATCGTAACATATCAATTCATTCCATATAAATTAATATAATTTTATAATTGTGAAGAGACTCGTGTCAATTTCACAAATTAAAACATTATGTTAATTTGTGCGTAAAGAAATCATCATATGTTAAGATGTATTTCGTTTCATTATATCTAACTACACAATTTAAGCCTCTGAATGTATGTAATTTAAACAATTTTATTTTGAAGTATTTTGGTGTGAATGTGTACCTTTAATATCCAATTTTATGATGTCATAATGCTTAGCTAACAGTCATATATCATGTTGAATTGATATTTTTGTAAGATGTTAATATTCCAGTCAAATACATAAATTAAGAATTATACATTTTGATTAAAATTACTAGTATACCTATATATATACAATGCTAATATTGACGTATTATGTATGAGGCATTCTCTATTTACAAAAATTAACAAAATTAACATTTATATTATATAAATCTATTTACAATTTTCTGCACACGTTTTACATGAGAATTAGTGGATATAAATTTTTTACAAAAATAAATTGACAGGCATATCTGATCGAGAGACTGTCTACATTTCAAAGCCAAAAAATGGTGGCCCTTTAACATCAACAGATAGAACCAAATGTGTAATTTAAATGTTCACATGCAAGTGATGCAGCACATGTCTAATGACAAGATATTGTAGAAATGACCGGGAACGCATAACCTCATCCATGGGCAATGAAAAGGCACAGACATTTTCAACCGGCTTATGAAAACAGATAGGCTCCTATCCTGAACCAACACGATAGATAGAAGAGGGCGGAGCTTATCTAATAATGTGCGGGACATAGCTAGAAATGAATCCCTCGACGCAACTGTGTCCATCCTCACAAGCACTCGCCTATCAATTACATACGTTTTACGTGATAGCTGTTGATATGTCTGTCCAGTTATTGCTTATAAAGATTGAGGGAGGTTTAAACGAGTGAAGAGTTTCGTTCGTGCATGCGTGTGCGTGCGTGCATGCGTGCATGCATCTGTGTATGCGATGCCATGTGGTATGCGGTGGAGATATATAATAGACTCAAACCTGTTTAACTGTCTCGCTGCTGCGAGCCACCACGCCATAATTACAATGAACAAAAATTCTGGCCCTGCACCAAGGTCATGTCGGTGTTTCAAGCAATCCACTGACTGACTGACTTTCACTGCCAAAGGTTCGATTGAGTAACTGCTTTGGCGGTAATTCTGTCAGGCACTGACTAACTGACTTTTTCACCGCCAAGCTCATGTCATGGTTTCAAGAAATCCACTGACTGACTGACTTTCACCACCAAACCCCAATATATGAGTGTTTTATATGCATACGCATGAACTTCATATCTTTTTATTGGCGGTGATTCTGTCATGCACTGACTGACTGACTTTCAGAGCCAAAGGGTAGAGTTAGTAGCTGCTTTGGCGGTGATTCTATCAGGCACTGACTGACTGACTGACTGACTGACTGACTGACTGACTGACTTTCACCGCCAAGGGCATAATATTTTAATTGTCAAGATTTGTCAGGAAAATTGAAATCTTTGCTTAGTGATCGTCCATTTGCAAGCCAAAAGATGGTGGTTATTGAGCCAGTCATGTCCCTAACATGACTGGCTCGATAACCACCATCTTTTGGCTTTTACATTTTAATAACTTCTCTTCATTTGCCCTGCAAATGTTACCTTCCTCAATACATGGCTTGGCCATGGAAGGCTTAAAGCCGCACATTCACGCAAGATTACAGGAGACTAAAATGGATTAAATTATATATACACCTGTGCAAAAGTTAAGCACCACCCTATTTCTACGCACATGCGAGGGTATATTCATGTGCTATGAAGAAAGCAATAGCATAAACATTTATGTACCCATCCATCTTAGTGCAAGAGGTAATAATGCAACTAGAGGAATGCTGATTATGATGGTGGGGAAACACTGTATGTTTTTGTTTGAACTTGAAAACGAGGCCTGAATATGGTTACGTTGACACAACTGACAACTATTGCCCTACAGTTGACACACGTGGCTAGATTGTCATTAATGGTGTCTGAAAACGAAGTTTAACATCTGTGCACGAGTTTGAGACTGTCATTATTAATACCGGGTATATCCACCTTGTGCCTGGATGACGGCCTGGACACGACGTCTCATGCTGGTCACCAACCGACTGATACGCCATTGTGGTATTCGTTGCCATTCAAGATGGAGTGCGTCTGTTAATTCCTGTAGGTTCTGCACAGGAGGATCCCTCCTTCTCACCATGTTTCCCAGAATGTCCCAGATATGCTCAATAGGGTTCATGTCAGGGCTCCTTGCTGGCCATGGTAGGGTTTCGATGGCATTCTGGCGGAGGTATTCATGCACAGCTCTAGCACGATGTGGTCGGGCGTTGTCATCCATGAATATAGGGTGGGTTCCAGGTGCATGATTTACAAAATGAGGGACCACAACTCTATCCAGTATGGAATCTTGATATCTTTGTCCATTTAGTGTTCCAGGTACAGTCAACAGATCCAGCTTACAATCAAATGAGATGCACCCCCATATCATAACGGAACCTCCACCAAATGGAACTTCTTCCATGATGTTACGTTGGTCGTACGCCGTGCGTCTGGACCTCCATACACGAGTTCGACCATCTGTGGCATGAAGCAGGAACCGACTTTCATCGGACCAGTGTACCCGTCTCCAGGATCTCATGTTCCAGTGTCTTCTTTCGTTGCACCACCTCAGACGCTCCTCTTTGTGGTGTGCAGTGAGGAGAGGACGTCTGACAGGTCTCCTAGCTTTCATGCCAGCAGCATACAGTCTCCTTTTGACGGTAGACATTGACACTCTATTGCGCGTTTCCCATTGCTGGCTGAGCACTCTGCTGTTGGTGAATGGAGATCTCCTAACAAGGCGTACTAGGGCTCGATCATCACGGGCAGTAGTCTTCTTCGGTCTTCCAGATCTAGGCCTGTCCTTCACCTCGTTAGTTTGCCCATGTTTTGCAATCAAACGACTGATTACAGTATGGTTAATGTTCAGCTGTCTGCCAATCTCTCTGCATGACATACCAGTGGTATGCATGCCTATGATTTGCCATTTCACACGATCACTTAACCTTCGTCTTGCCATAGCGGTTCACAATCATGAGCTAATTCTCTCTGTACAAATAAATCACGGTCATGAACACAAAATTCCTAATCTTGTCGCCTAAATCTGTATGTAATGTTCTACACCTCAAACTGGACTTTTACATAACTGAACACGTGTGCTGTTTCCCGCCACGCACGGACATCAAGCGGCGTGAAGTCATGCATGCATGTGCATTTCGTACTTGGAATTATGTCAGCTAACGCGGGGACAAAAAGTATGGCAGCCTAGTTGTACCATCATGTTTCTACGTTCTATTGTTTTTGCTGGTGCTTAACTTTTGCACAGGTGTATAGTTTTAGAGGTTTAGTTTGTTGTACCTCAATGTAATGAAAAAATGAAATAAATTTTAACATATATCATTTTATTCCTACAAATTATTTAAAAAAATGTAATTGTGAATTTGAATTAGAGACCTATGGTCTCTAATTTAATTTCATAGCTTAAATTTTTTTCATTAATTTAGACGTAATGAAATCATCATATGTTAAGATTTATTCCGTTTCATTACATCTAGGCTCACAATGTATACAATTTTAACAATTTTATTTTCAAGCTTCTGCTGTGAATATGCAACTTTAACAAAACATTGGCCACCAGTAAAATCATTTTCTGAGTATGCAACCCCTTCCAAGTTATGGAAAACTGGCTCGCTTGGAATAGAGAATGAGATTCTGGAAATGAGAACATTTATTTAAAGAGCTCCTCAACAACACAATATTGAATTCCTTCAGCTAAATTTGTTTTGGCTAAATTACAGTATGACTTAGAGGTAGTAAACCATGTTTACCATAATGGTCAGGATTTGTCAAGAAAATTGGGACTTTTGTTGTTTAGTGAATGTCGAATGTCTATTTTCAAGCCAAGGCAACTTTTTTTAATTTACCAACTGACTGGCTCATGTATTGAACCAGTCATTCCAGTGGTAATATTATAAAAATTCTTTGTCCTGCAAATGAGAATTTCTCTTGGTGTTTGTCAGTTTGGACATTAAAGTATTAATTCATCTAAATCCTTCAAATAAGTAAAAACGTAAGCATCTGGCTAACAGGCTTCTGCAATGGTATTGAGGAAGGTCCATTTGCAGACTACAAGCTTTCCAGTCATGCCTCTTGGTCTATATTTGGGCAAAGTTTTCTTTAAAAATTGTGACCATTTATGGGTTAAATCTCTAAAAGGACAAAACTGAAATTTGGTCATTTTGAGATTTACGTTACTGTTTCTGTTTGATAAAATTCACATAAATGCAGATGCTGGTTTGACCATTATAAGGTTAAAAATAATTCTATTGTAAATCTACAGTAAAATTATTTTTTTACTTTTTAGTAGTGAAACAAGCCTCCACAGTGGTCATGAGGAATGTCCATTTGGAGACCAAGGGAAGAGTATTTTAGAAATTTTACAAAATCTAACCTTTGGCGGTGAAAGTCAGTCAGTCATTGCCTGACAGAATCACCGCCAAAGCAGGCACTCAATCTAACCTTTGGCGGTGAAAGGCAGTCAGTCAGTGCCTGGTAGAATCTCTGCCAATGGGAAAATATGAAGTTCATGCATATGCATTTAAAAGAATGATATAAGGGCTTGGCGGTGAAAGTTAGTCAGTCAGTGGATTGCTTGAAACACTGACATGAGCTTGGCGGTGAAATTCAGTCAGTCAGTGCCTGACAGAATCACTGCCAAATCAGCTACTCAATCTAACATTTGGCGGTGAAAGTCAGTGAGTGAGTGCTTGATAGAAGCTGTAGCTCGTGGGGTTACGCGCTGGTCCGTTCTGCTGCGCCACTCCATTGCATGGCATGTACAGGATGCGCGGGAGGGCTGGTTATCTACGGTTCTCTGGGTAACGGATCCTGTATCATGACTCTCCAAAAAGTACAAAGATCAACTTCTGGAACCGGTGGAACGATAACGTTCCAGTGGGGTTGTGCAACTATTACCGCCGAGATTGAACCTCACTGTTTCATCCCAAATATTTGCATCACCAGTATAACCATCCATAACTCAATTTAGGAGCCTGGGCATGATAATTAATCTAAAAATATATACTATACAAACAATGGTACTCTTTTGCTAGTAGACGAGAGAAAATATACAGTACATAGAGATAAGTGAGTGTCTTATTTACGTGTATTCGTCAGAGGTACCTCACCGATCCGTGTATATCCTAGAGGTATCCCTGCAAGGGAGTGTCCTAACGAGGTTACTTATGTAGTTTAATATAAACCTCTATACCCCTAACGAAAATATTATTGTTGTAAGAGGAAAGTGCCTCTCGCGGACCTCTGTCACAGGAAAATGCCTTCAATACCGAAGCGGAGGAAGAGAGCGGGGAAAAAGGTCCACTCTCTTGTTCAAACATAAGCTAAGTGTAGTGTGAGTCAACCTAGAGAAATTATAATTAATGTGATTCACGCTATATTACGTGAAGATGGGGTGGATGATTTCCGAAGAATTCAAACGTCGTCATCTTGTGTAGGTCCAAGATACTGCATTCGTAGTTGTCGCTTTATTTATGCGGTCCTTCTGCTAAATTCTAACCTACCATTTAGTTGTTAGATTTGCTTCCAAGTTTTGGCCACAAGTGGCAGTGATTTCTATCTATCTTTTGATACATGAGCCTAACTGGCGAAGATGCTCGGTTTCCAGAAGGTCACCCTACAGATCATCTCCCTCAGAAAGGCAGCATGCGGACATATTATGGAGTGACAGCTTCAGAATCATATAACGATCCAGTTACATATCACACCACAACCACATAAACATCACTAGGACAAGTCATCATTTAGATAAGCAATTTGAAAAGCGCATAAGAATTTCATGGCGGGGAGTAAGAGGCAGATATCCATCTCTAGTGACCTTCCCGTGAGGGCGTGGTGGGTTCCAAGACCACACCCAGTCACTGTACAGAGTTAGATGGAGATCTGCATCCCATCTGTCACCCGTGTGTCAGGGAAGGATCATTTGAGATCCGACCCCGGGGACTAACGTTTGCCTGTCATTAGGGTTAAGTTTTAGAATGCCCAGAGATGCACTGCTGACCGGTTTTACATAATATCTTTTCGCAGTGTGTCCTACTTTGGCAGGGCTATCTATGCTAACTGGTATCTGACGATACAGAGGGGGTGTATGCGAAATTGGCACTTTAGTCTTCACCACTTGGAAACCCCAATATTTTCCCAAGTCGGATCATGCCAATGTGTTGATGGGAGTTCCAGACAAATTATAAGCCTTGCGGCTGGAGGGGCATAGAAAGAGAGAATCACCCAATATAATAAGAGGCCCTATGGTATTTGGCCAATTTTACACAATCTAGCCGGTGTGCTGTGTTACATATCAGCTACATCCGGAAAAGAGGCTTACACAAATGTCTCCTAGAGAGTGGTTGTCCCTAACTACTTTAAACCTATCCTATCGAGCTAGAATAGCCAGGTTTAGTCGATCACATGCCATGCTCGCGTACTGTGAACATGAACAGTGACCTCACTGTAAAATTGATGCTGGGGGAAAAGTGATGTGGATTTAATGTTGCTGTATAGTATTGCCTAGCGTACTGTGGCCCTAGAGTTTTATACAAAATAAACAAAACAAGTAACTAGGATGGCTGCTTGCCAAATACATAACTAACTATTACAGTAGTAACAGTAAATCGGGTCATAGGATCTTGTGGTGCTCGTTAGTCATAAGCACAAAAACAAGGATAATATTTACATTAAGATACAAATTATAAAATGCGGTCTAAGACGACCGGGGCGGTACTTATTAGTCACCAGTACCTGTAAAGAAATAATGAACACAATAGCTAAATGAGTACCTATTAGTCATCAGAACGGGAAAGGTTCATAAATCACTGTAGATGCTGCATTACAGATGAGGAACGCGAGATGGCATGATCCTGAAGTTGCTGGGAAATCTCCCCAGGCGAAGTGTTGATGCGGCTCACTCTCAAAGACAGATTAGTGAACAACTGAAAAGCCTCGCCAATCTACAAGCAGACATTTTGGTAGATGACATCACAGCCACAGTTGATTGTCGTAGAATGTCTATGGTGGCCTGGTCTCTGAGAGTTGATGGTCCACCACCATCGCTTTTCATGCATAACATTGACAGTAACTTACCGACTGACCAGGGAGAAAGCTGATGCCAGTTCACTAATACAGACGGTAAGCAATTACACCTATTTGCAGTCGAGTGTAGCCCACCACAAACACCGATCGAAACAATTGAGGTTGAGAAAGCAATTAAGGCCCTGAGAAATGGACCTGACAGCATCGTCAATGAACTTTAAGTATACAGGTGATAGCTTCTCCTAACCAATCAGGCACATAATAAACTCTGCCTTGATGCGACACCTCCCTTTCGACGCTGTTGGCCAAGCTACCCTGATCAAACCCACGAACCTCCTAGTCCACCAGCAAACCTATATGTATAGAGTGCTCCTCAACAGCATCCATAAGATATTGTCCACTGTGACACTGTACTGCATCCGAGGAAAGATTAACAGTTTCACTGGAGCCTACCAGAGCTGTTTTAGATGAGGATGCAGCTGCACTGACATTGTATGGGCATATCGAATGCCCATGTCAGTGGTCAGGTCCAAGCACTGGGGCTTTCCTAAGATGAGCATCGACATATCACAGGCCTTTAACACCATCAAACATCAAATATGCTGATCGCAATGATGATGAATGAGGAGCAACAATGTGGAGTATGCAGCTTTCGAGAACTTCATTGCTTTTACATATGGAGTTGGCTCTGTGGTGTTGTGTTTACCAATGCTCTCTCATCTGTGAGAGAACACTCCACAAGTCCAAACCCACCAGTATCTCCATTGTGCCTCCCACTAGAGATGGAGTGCGCAGATAATAGAGGATGTCATAGATGTGAAAAAGAAGCCACTCGATAACCTTCTCCCTAAAGCTGCAGAACAACTCCGGAATGTGTGGAATTGGACCCAGGAATTGTACCAGTGCTTAGCATCATAGCTCACAACCGCTTCCATCAGATCAATGCCGCAGGACAAAAATCCTATTCTTTCACGTGTTTACCACAGAATTCCACTGTGTCTCACAAATCTACACTAGTAAAGGCATCATCGACAAAATAAGATTTTGTCCTATGGCGTTTGCTTGATGGAAGCAATTGTGTGCTATGATGCAAGACACCAGTTGTGGGTAGATGTCTTTCATGGACAGTATAATCTCAAACGACGCACCCAACTTCCTGCCCCATCTCTTGCACACTGATTGGTTTCCTCACCTTTAGAGTTACGCCTTTTTAGGAAATTCAGTGAGGAGGGAGGGAGGTAGGGAGGGCGATGTGGGGTGGGGGTGGAGAGAGAGAGTGAGGGAGAGCAAGAGAGAAATTTTGGCCCACGTTTCTATTCGTTACCCATTTATCAATAATCTCCAGGACAACAAGAGAGGAACGATGAGTGAGACCAGAAAAAATCAAGATGGTGGCAATATGAAAACCGGGATCACCTTGTGTTGTGATCACCATGGTTAATAACCCTAATTAAATGGTTCTCTTGATGAGAAAACTGGAGGGCACAAACAAAATAATGTTCAAATTATAACTTTAAAAAACACATTAAAGAACAGATTATTGAATACGTCCCTTCCCACGCACGCCAGGTCTGGAATCGCTACAGAGCATGTTTTGTAGATCCACAGGCTACTCCAAGTGAAGTCTACTGGATTGGAACAATTGCAGTATGACTTTGTAATGGGCTGGTATATGTATGCATGTTCAGTCGAATTCAAATGATCTTTCTTTGAAGTAGATATCTAGTTTGCTCTTGAATAATTCAAGTGTTGTTGCTTCAACTATTGTAGCTGGCAGTGAATTCCATTGTGGGACCACTTTGTTAGCAAAAAGTGCTTGCGAATATCTTTGTTGCTGCGCTTTATGTTGAGCTTGGACCTATGTCCTCTGGTCTGTGTATTACTGGATGGTTCGAAAAAGTAGTCCTTATCAATATTATATAGATCTCTGATGAGCTTGAATGTTTCAATTAAATCTCGCCGAAATCGTCTATATTTCAGTGACATTAGATTTAGGGCTTCAAGTCGTTCCGTGGAGCTATACACTTTGATTTGCGGGACGAGTTTTGTTGCTCAGCGTTGAACTCTTTCTAATAGCTGTGATTGCCTTTTCAATCTTGGTGACCATGCTGAGTTGCAGTATTTGAGAATAGGTCTCACTAGAGCTTTGTACAAGAGCGTGAAAGTAAATGGGTCAATTATGGTAAATGTTCTCTTGATTAGTCCTAATGTGCTGTTTGCCTTGGATATTCCCTATATGTATATCAAATGAAAGGTTTCTGTCAATATGCACCCCCAAGTCTTTTTCTACCTCTGACGTTGATACAGGATGTACATCAGGCATATCTGTCATATAGTATTTGGTGTGAGGGTTGTTTCTGCCAAAATGTATGACATGCGTTTTATCTGTGTTGAAAAATATATATATAAGCATAGGTCCTAGGACACTTCCTTGTGGCATGGCGCTGGTCACCTCAATCCAGTTTGATGTTGTGTCATTGATCCTCACTCTCTGGCTTCTGTTACATAAGTAGTTTCCTACCCATCTTAATAAGTTGTCGCCAACACCAAAGCTTCTCAGTTTTGTTTGGAGTCGTTTGTGTGGTACAGTGTCGAATGCTTTTGAGAAGTCTAAATATTCTGCATCGACAGGTTTATTTGAGTCAAGTTTGGCTGTTATATCTTCGAGGTATTCTAGTAGTTGGGTTTTACATGATCTATTATGCCTGAATCTATGTTGACATTTGGTAAATAGATTGGCGGTTTCCAGAAAATTTATAATGCTGTCTCTTATAAAAGACTCTAGGACCTTACATAATGTAGAGATGAGACTGATTGGCCTGTAGTTGCTTGGGCCGTTTTTTGTCAACTTTCTTGTGTATGCAGCATACATTTGCCATTTTCCAGATGTCAGGTAATATGCATTTTCCAGAGACTTGTTAAATATTATGCATAGTGGTGTACTAATTTCTTTAGGCACTTCCTTCAATAATCTCACTGGTATTTCATCCGGGCCATTGCTTCTATTGGGGTTGAGTCCTTTCAATTTATTTTCGATGTCACTAGGTGTTATTAGTATGTCTTTTAGTACAATACCATTGCTTCTGGGGCTAATGATTGGTGTAGAATGAAGATCTACTGAAGTGAACATACTTGAGAAGAATTTGTTAAGAATGTTTGCTTTTTCTTTATCATCTGTAGTCATAGTGCCGTTAGCTGGGTTACGTAGCTTGCTAATTGATTCACGTAGAACGGTTTTACTCTTGACATAGTTCCATAAAGCTTTGGGATTTCTCTTGCTTTCACTTGCTACTTTACGTTCAAATGTATGTTTTGATTTTCTGATGCATGATGTCGCTTTGTTTCTAGCAATTTTGTAAAGGGCATAATTTGTGGTTTTCTTTGTTTCACTGTATCTTTTGCATGCCTGATTTTTGCTATTTAGTGATTCTGTTGTAGTTCGGTCAAGCCAGAGGTGCTTTTTCTCACCGCATTTTTTTTAAAGAAGGGATATACTGCTCTTCCATTGCGATCAATGTTTTGTGTAGGAGGTTCCAAGCTTCTGACGCATTAAGTTCGTGCAGATGATTCCAGTCAGTCGTTCCTAAATCTTTTCTCATTTCCGTATACCGTCCTTTATTCAACAGTAGCTTTGGCGTAGCTATTTATTTGCTTGTGCTTAAGATGTCAGGACGTAGTGATATTTGTAGAACATCATGGTCACTTTTCCCTAATTGAGGTAGGTGGGTTATTTTGTGGATGATGTTTTGGTTGTTTGTTAAAACTAGATCCAAAATATTTGAAGTCTGATTTATTCTATGTCGTGTCGCATTAGTAACTATAGTTGCTGTAGAAAAATATCGCTGCTAGTTTTAAGAAAAGCATCTTCGTCTTCATTTGAAAAAACTACAGTGCACCAGTTAATCGATGGGAAGTTGAAATCCCCTACTATAAGACTGTGGTCTGCATTTGCTGTATCAACTTTGTTTAGTAGATTTATGAGTTTGTTGTTGTTTGGGCCGTCTGAGTTGGGACTTCTGTAGATACAACCAACAAGAATTTTTTCCTTTTGTTGTCTCGTCCATGTACTCCATACCGATTCTTGAACGCTGTCATCAATTAGGGTTTCACAGTTTTTAGCATTTAATGATACATGGGTATAGATGATGACTCCTCTTGATGGATTACTATTCAGCGAGAGATGGTACTCATCAATCTGTAATTCACTAATATTTATGGTTGTGTTTTTTTGTAAGGCTTCTGTTATTAGTATGATAGCAGGGCGAATCTTGTGTACTAGCGCTTCAAGCTCAGCTTTTTTTTTTATTAATTAGACTATCTGCATTTGTGCATATACATGTATTCGTTACTGTTTTAGAATTCCTATCATTGTTTATTTTAATAGGTTTTGGTATCTGGCCTGGGTTGGTGTCTGTGTTCTCACCAGTTAGTGTTTTTACATGTTTTTTATGCCTTACGTGTTTGTGTTTTGATTTTTCCATACCTTCCATTGTCCAAGGTTGTGTAGCTTATTATGTTTTCATTGCAACTCATAGTGTATTTGGATGCCTCATTGTTTGGTACGTTTACAGTTTCTTCGCTTAGTACTGAGTATCGGTTTGAGTGAGGTATTGGCATTGTGTGATGCTTGAACTGGTTTGTAGCTGGGTTCATCTTCTCCATGGTGTGGCTTGGGCATGAGCCAAACTCATTGGGTTCGTAGTTTCATATCCCTCTTACTAAGTACAGTATATAAAATATATATACATACCCAGGGTATATACTACAGGTATAATACAGGTTACAGGTTGTATTTTAAATACAACCAATCTAGTACAGTATATAAGATATACATACACACCCAAGGTATATACTACAGGTATAATACAGGTAGGTATGAGGCAAGGAGATCTGACATGGATACCGTGCCCATATTTGCCTGCTCACAATCTTAAAATACATCCCAATCCATCAAGTTTGTAATGTATAGACGCCGCCATCTCCACATTGTATACCGAGGCTGGCCTGTATTCCAATCTACTCATCATTCATATCAAAGAATAGTTCTTGCTGTGGTCGTACTTCATGTCCTGATCCTTACAGAACCTATCCAATCTACTATCAAAACACTGGAGATTGTCCGCATTAATGACCTCGTGTCGAAGTCCATTCCATATGTCTGTCACTCGATTAACAACGGACTATTTCCTAATATCCAATCTTGAGTAGTTTTTGTCGTTTTTATAGTTATGTCCTCTGGTATCAGCCATGTTGTCCGTCCGTTGAACGTGAAGATTTGATGTGTGACCCGTTTATCACAGATGCCCTGAATGATTTTGTATATTTCTATAATATCCCCTCTCATCCGCCTGTATTTTAATTGTTGGTAGCTGCAGTATCTTTAGCCCCTGTGTGTAGTCAACTTCCTTTAATGAAGGGACACACCTCGTCGCCTTGCATTCAACATTTTCCAGCGTGTCAACATCGCATTTCTTGAGCGACAGATTGGATCCATCCATTGTGATGCCTGTACTACTGCTATGCGGTGGAAGGGGCATGTTATTTGTATTAGAATGTTTCTGCTGAGTTATGGGTGTGTGATACGCTATGATTTATGTCCGACGATTTTCGATGGTGTTTGTTCATGTCTCTGTAAATCCAGCGATTTTAGTTCCTTTCCAGCTCTTATATGCACCCTGCCAGCGATTTGCTTCAGTACGGTTATTCACTGAAACTAGCTAGCGGCTGTCAATGGTCCCCACAGATTTCATCCGGAGCGTTTATTAGTTCGTAATTTTATATGATAGACCTTAATAAACCTAAAGTGTTATATGTTTCCGTTGAGATCAATCATTCCTCTACATGTAGGCATCGATAATTAAGCGATGCAATTAATAATATGAATTTAAGCGTCGCCTATCCAACCCGGGTGTCACCATTGGTTTCACACCTTGTGTATATTATATATAGTACGTATAAATACATGTAGTAGGGGGATATGCGGTAGTGATATGGATGGACGAAAATTCAAAGGCCTGTGGTGTAAATTATCCATTAAAACGGCGAACGTTTTGTGAGCCGGCCGTAAAGGTCCTGCGAAACAGGTATACGCACGTAATCAAAGCAGTAGTACAGCTTGCCACGCGACCGTGTTCATGCTTTGTACATTTCATGCTCGTGCGCTCGGTCGGGTAACTGACCGCGAACTTGGCATAGCCGTTCATACTCACACGCACCGCGAGCACCACACGTGGATTACAGATTCAGATTCAGATTCAGATTATTTTATTTACACCCCCAGGCCACATAATGGCATATGGGGAATATGAATTTACAGAAATTATAAATGTTATGGCGATCAGACATTATATATCAATTCATAATTACATATTTTGGTATTTATCTAGTTATATAACCACTGTTTGTGCTTTCGGTAGTAGCAGTAGTAGTAGTAGTAGTAGTAGTAGTAGTAGTAGTAGTAGTAGTAGTGGTAGTGGTAGTGGTAGTGGTAGTAGTAGTAGTAGTAGTAGTAGTAGTAGTAGTAGTAGTAGTAGTAGCAGCAGCAGTAGCAGCAGTAGTAGTAGGAGTATTAGTAGTAGCAACTTAGATATATTATGAAAGTTACAATTATTATTTACACGTACTTCATAATTAGTAATGACAAAATTATTACTGTTATTGTACCGCCATCTCAATAACAAAGTACTAAAATTATAGTGGTCATATTGTGGGGGTCATCAGGATTTAGATTATAATAAATATATAATAACTGATTATAAAAAATGTCAGATTGGTATTCTTAGAAATGGGTTATTGCTGTACATAAGGTAGTCATTTTTTAAACTAAAATACAGAACAACCTTATTTTCAACAGTAGACAGTTATATTCATTCATATCGCGACAGAGACTATTTTGGGTATTCACCACCGGTGTGACTTGCTCGATAACCGAACCAGTCATTGCTGTGTTAAATCTACAAAACAGCCTCTCATCGTGTTACTCTATAGTTTTTCTACAATTAGGTTTCTTGTTATTGTTTCTTGGATAGCCACAGTGTGGGTGCAACAAACTGGTTGTTAAGGCAGGTGGTTGTTTGCATTATGTGATTTTGGCGTCGGCTAAAATGTGACGTGTTTTTATGACATCAGATACTTGGGTAACAGTTTTGGATTAAGGGAAATCTTTAAGAGGACCACATTATAACGTTACACTATAACGTTAGCTGGACAGCTAACGCATTTCTATTATGACATCAGATACTTGGGTAACATAGGGTCAGTTCTTAGTTGGTTTAAGGGAAATCTTTAAGAAGACCACATTATAACGTTACACTATAACGTTAGCCGACAGCTGACGCATTTCTATTATGACATCAATTACTTGGGTTACATAGGGTCGGTTCTTGGCTAGCTTAGGGGAGATCTTGAATAACCAGTGTGGGACACCAAGCGGGTTACTAGGGCAGTTGCCTGCTTACGTTGTATGATTGTAACGTCATATAAAAAGTGACACATTTTTATTATGACATCAGGTACTTGAGTAACAGATCGGATCGAATCTTAGGTAGTTTATGGGGAATCTTGTGCACCCACCCAGTGGAACCTGTTCACTAATGCGGTCAGTTTGTTACATTTGGGTTCAAAAGCGTGTGGTCCGACTCGAGCACTAGTCTGAATGGAGCGACATCTAGCGGTAGAGTAGTTTTCTAGACATGGTTGACTACTATGTTTAAACCTTACTATTATTAATATTGCTGTTATTGTTGCTGTTGTTGCTGTCGCTGCTATAGTTAGTGTTGTTGTCGTTGTTGTTGTCGTCGTCGCCGTTGTCGTTTTCGTTGTCGTTGTTGTTGGTGTTGTTGCTGGTGGTGGTGGTGGTGGTGGTGGTGGCGGTGGTACTTTGTAATTCTCGTCAATGTTGTGTTGTTAATCTGCGAGTCCATTGTGTATAGGGTTAATCAACGTTGGAAGTGCCTATTAATTTCTTCGATCATACGGCAGATCTTTATTAGTAATTTCTTGTTTTTCGTTGAAAGCAGTTGGTGAAATTTCGAAAAAAAGAATTCGCAGATGAATAGGTAATGAAATTCATCTCCTATTTCATCCAGGGTGCATAGTGGACAGATTCTTTCTTCCCGGAGTATGCCTTCCCACCGCCCCGTTTCTATTGGTAGCCGATGATTGCTTGTTCTAAATCTCGTGAATAAGATTCTGTTACGGTCATTTAAGTTCATGAGATAATTTTCCATTTCCCAATTTATTTTAAAAGAGTGGCTATATTTTTATAGAGTCTAGCCATTTGTAGTATGTTCCGTTCTGATTGTGGTCTAATAGAATATGTTTGTATATTTTGCAAGCGAGTTTGGTTTGCTTACCTGAGATGAGCCTAAGCCAGTACGTTATCATGCATTTTCTTATTACAATTTTGATTGGCGTTTCTCCTAACTCGCCGTATATCATATACTTTGGGGTGCTATTTTTTATTTTTAGGATGTACCGGAAAAAATCTAAATTTGCTTTCTCTAATAGGTTACAGTTTTCTATTCCGATGACTTCGCACCCGTATAGTAGGATTGGCTCAATTATTTGGTGGTACAATTTAATATGGCAATCCGTTGGTAGGTCCAGCTCCCTAGCTCGGCGATGTAGTGCAAATGTAGCTTTGCGAGCTTGTTCGGAAATCTTTTTCTCCGCTAAAAGGAGGCGGCTATTATATGAAAAAAATATTCCAAGATATTTGTAGCTATCTACTATTTCAAGCTCTATTAATTTAAGACGAAAATGTAGTTTTTCATAGAATCTTTTTGTACTGCCAAAGACCATGACCTTTGTTTTGTCTATATTAATTTTGAGTTTCCATACGTCGCAGAATTCATCTAAAGAATTGAGCGTTTCCTGTAGGTCGCGTGAACTATTTGCTAGTACAGCAGTGTCATCAGCATAAAGAAGGATTAGTAGATTCAGTAAATTATTTATTTCTTCTTCTTCGCTATAGAGTTCTATTTGCTTACTGTTTCGGTTCTGAAGAAAGTTTTCTAAGTCATTAAGGTATATTGCAAATAGAATAGGTGAGAGATTTTCTCCCTGTCGCACTCCTCTGATACAGGCGAAGGGCTGTGACACTGCATTATTGAACTTAACTGCTGATTTTATGTTGTTATACATGCTTTTAATTACGTTAAAAATCTTGCCAGAGATACTATGCTGTCTAAGTTTATACCAAAGTCCATCGCGCCAAACCGAGTCGAAAGCTTTTTCAAAATCTACAAAGCAGCAAAATAGTTTTTTCTTTCTTCTTTTAAATATTTCTATTAATGTATAGAGTGTAAAGATGTGGTCAGTAGTGGAATAGCCATTTCTAAAGCCTGCCTGATTTTCAAACAGTTTGTCAGAGTTTTCGAGGAATTTATTTATTCGACTACTCAATATAGATGTAAAAAGTTTTCCCAAACAGCTAAGTAACGTAATTGATCTGTAGTTTTTGGGGGCGTTCGGATCGCCTTTTCGTTTGTATATGGGGATAATGGTGCCTTCAGTCCAGGAATCTGGTATTATCGCAGAGTCTAGGACTAAGTTAAAGAGAGATTTGTATACGTCTAGCATAATATGATCTGTTGATTTTATGTATTCATTTAATATTCCGTCTGGTCCTGCAGCTTTGTTTGTTTTGAGTAGTTTAATGGATTTCAGTATTTCTTCACATGTGATAGGGGAATGTTGTTACTGTGGATGGTTCTAATGTATTTTTCAGTTTTATTAATTTCCAGTAATCTTTTGGGTTACTGCTAACTCATTGCTCTAATTTCCATATGGCGATTACATTTGTATCGAGCAATTGACTGTTTCATGATAGTTTTATAATTCCTGCTGGCGTCTATCATGCGTTGTCGGTTTATTTCTATCTTTCGACATCTGAGTTCATTTCTGGACCGATGATATTCTATACGCGCTTTTTTGCAGTTTTCGTTATACCATGGACGACCCGATTGTTTTTTCTGGGGTATACGAGTGGGCTTTATATTACCAAAAGTTTCCGCAGCTGATTCCTCAAACATTTTTGAGATTGCGTTCGTAAGCTCGTTAATGTTTTGCGCGCCAAGTGCACCATTTGCAATCTGGGTTTTTACGTTTGCCAAAGTGTAGTGGTGTAGTATTTTATCGATAAATGCATTTCTTTGCTCAAACTTCCATTTTCGCGTTGTTAATGAGTCGGTGTTGTTGGTATTATTAGATTCTTCTACTGTTGATGTAGTCTTTAAGACTATTGATAGGTTCAGTGCGGAATGTATATCAGATATGATAGAACAGTAATCAGAGACTTTGAATTTTGATATGTATTTATAAAGTTCGGCTGAGGATATACCGTAATCTATAACGCTACCATACCTCGATGTTAATTTACCTAAGTTTGCGTCTGTACCTGCTCTACCATTGAGTATGAAGAAGCTGTTGTATTTACATAGGTCATGTAGTCTATGACCATAATTATTAGGACGATTTTTGTCCTGCGATATGCGTTTTGGTGCATCAAATTGCGTGCTTCCTTCTATATCATTTGGATCGGTGCCTACAAAATGTAGCAACGTTTCGTCGCTGTGTAGAAAGTCATCTAGTATGCCGGTTTTCGCATTTAGATCGCCTATTAATAGGAATAATTTACTTCCGTTTGAGAATTTAATAATGTCACGCTCCAGTTCTCCAAAAGCCTCTATAGTTGAATAGTCTGAATATTCCGGTGGAATGTAGACACAGCCAATTATTATCTCGCTATTTAGGTTTGTGTATGTCTTAGATATCGATGCCCAGAGGACATATTCACTATCTGTGTCCAGTTGTTGAATGTGTTTAGATATCGTATTGTTAATTAGTAAAGCAATTCCCCCAGATTTACGTCGGGCGTTTATTACGTAGAATGGCGAGTATGGACGATAATATATTCTTGTATGCTATGCATCGTAGGAGAAAGTTGAGGCGCAGGAATAGGCAATGGTATATTCGTCCGGTAAATAGTTCCCGAAACATAAATGGAGATATCCCTCTTTATTGCGGGATATTCAGAATTTTAATGACGATGAGATTCATTTAAGATATTTCCGGATGGACAGAGAACGGTTTGCTGATTTGCTGAGCAAGGTTGGCCCTCAGATCATCTACAGAAACACGCACAAAATTCCAGTTTCGGCTGAGGAATGGTTGTCACTGACCCTGCGAATACTTGCAAGTGGAAACTCACAGCAGAGTGTTGCAGATAGCTATCGGCTAGGCAAATCAACAGTGCACTAAGCATTCCATGAAACTTGCAGTGCAATCTGGGAAGCCTTGAAAGAACAATATGTTCCCTTTCCATCTCGTGAAACATGGATTCGTAATGCATCTGACTTCTGGCTATATTGGAATTTCCCTCTATGTCTAGGCGCTATCGACGGGAAGCATGTCGAGATAAAGGCCCCACCCAATTCTGGAAGCGACTTCTTTAACTATAAGAAATATTTATCTGTTGTACTGATGGCCGTCGTCGATGCCAGATACAAGTTTTCTGTAGTAGATGTGGGCGCTTTTGGTAGAGAATCCGACAGTGGTGTGCTTGGCCAAAGCGAGTTTGGGCAGCGACTCGAGAATGGCACATTAGATCTGCCAGATGATGCATTCCTGTCAGGATCCCAGGAGAGATGTCCATACGTATTTGTCGGCAATGAGGCGTTTCCCCTACAGACACATCTTATGCGGCCATATCCTGGTAAGAAGTTTAATATAATCTAGCTTGTTGGTTCTCAAATCCAACCGAAACCATACTCTCCAAAGTTAAATCGGTTTGCAAAATCGAACTCATAAACAGATAATTAGTATATATATACGGGGAGGCAAACAAATAGGTGAGCGGATGATTATCAAGGGGTTATTTGGCAGTGGCGCCGGTAGCAAATTTGATGGGCGCTGTCAGGATGTCAAAAAGAGCACACTAATTACTGCAGGCTCATGGATCATGAGGGTGAGATAAATTCTGACTGTTATGTTAAGTTTCACACATTGATGATATTCAGTAGCTTCATCATCGTCAGCAGTTGTAGCCGCAGCAGCAGTAGCAGTAGCAGCAATAGCAGCAGTAGCAGCAGCAGTAGCAGCAGCAGTAGCAGCAGCAGTAGCAGCAGCAGTAGCAGCAGCAGTAGCAGCAGCAGTAGCAGCAGTAGCAGCAGCAGCAGTAGCAGCAGTAGCAGCAGTAGCAGCAGTAGCAGCATGAGCAGCAGCAGTAGCAGCAGCAGCAGCAGCAGTAGCAGCAGTAGCAGCAGCAGCAGGAGGAGGAGCAGGAACAGGAAGAGGATGAGTAGGGACAGCAGAAGCAACAACCGTGGTTCTTGTAGCAGTTTTGTTGTTATGAACTTATGGTGGTGGCGGCTGCTTTTATGTAGGCTAAACCTGATACATCTACATTGTCAACTAAAGTCAGTGCATATTATATGTGTCATCTACCTTATTTAGTTTCTAGGTATTGGCTTGACGAGGGACAGGAGCATATTCAACTATCGACTTCGCAGAGCTCGAAGAACATCTGAAAATACGTTTGGTATCTTGACATCCCGTTGGCGAATTCTTGGTAAACCAATCGAAGCCAATTCCACCAACGTAGATGGTGTAGTAAAAGCTACGGTAGCACTACATAATTACCTCAAGAGTACAGATAGCGACAGTGTGCCTCAAGTTCGCTATGTTCCTCCAATGTTCGCAGATTACATAGGACAAGATGGTATCCTACGCCCGGGGCAATGGAGAAGGATAGCTCGTGATGCCGGTAATCCCAGGCCTGTGGGACGCCAGGGAGCGAATCGGGCTTCAAAGGATGTAAACATGATTCGTGATAGATTCATGATGTACTTCTTGTCCAACCATGGAAGTGTTCCGTGGCAGGCTGCAGTTGCTGATCGAACAGCCCCACATCTTCATGAGGATGACAACCATTAAATAAATTGAACAAAACTCAGTAGCCTTATTTAAACTGTTGTCTTTTTATAATAAAGAAGTATTAGTTACCTCTCCGGAATGATTGCGGTTTTGAGTGTAGCTTTTGTGACCATCTCGGTCACTTCTTCAGCAGCTACACTCAAAACCGCAATCAGCCCGGAGAGGTAACTAATATTTCTTTATTATAAATCGTCCTGGGATTGGAAACAAACATTTTCGGAAATATGTTATCTTTTTGTTTTATTACTTGACGCCAGTCACAGTCAAACCTGCCTCATGTATGCAATAGACTGGTTTGTACATGTCATTGAAGCTGCATCTTCACACAAACATGCCCGAAACTAAAATTATTTCAATTATATAATGTTATAACCTGAGCTCGTGTATCACTATATAAAATAGATCTTAACATAACATGATAATTTCATTCCATATAAATTAAGGTAGATTTTATATCTTGAAATTGAAATAGTGGCTCACGTCTCTATTTCAATTTCACATTTAAAAAAATTATATCAATTTAAATATAATGAAATTACCATATGTTAAGATTTATTTCGTTTACTTTTATGTACACAATTTATAAAAGTATGTAATTGCAACAATCTTATTTTCACATATTTTGCTGTGAAAATGCAGCTTTATCCATTTCAAACGATAGAATACATAATGCGGTTATTCCTCAGTAGCAGATCCACAAGGAGCAGGGGTACGCACCACCCCTCCCCCCCCCACACCCACCCAGCACCACCACCCACCCACCCCCCACCCTCCCCACCCTTCCCCAGCAGGGGAGCTTTAACAAGGTAAAATTTAATAATTTAGCAGCCAACCGAGGATCCACATTTACCTCTGGAAATACAGGAGAGACTCTCTGAGAGCACCTATGTTTCAAAATTTTACCGGAAGGGCCCCTTCTGGTTTAACTACCCGTACCCTTTTTCTGCACCCCTTCCATATATAATATATTCATGATTATCTTATATTGCGCAATAATTTTGATGTTCTATGTATGGTATTTCTGGCTTGTGCAATACTTCTGTGTAAACATTAACATAAATCAAGCACTTATAGACACATGGACAGACATTGAGACGGATTGGTTTTTCTCTGTCCAACAGATTCGTCAAGTGGGGACTAGAATTATCAGAGAATCAGCTTATTAACTTAGTTATTAATCTATAATTTATCTATATTCCTCACACATCAGGACTAACTCCATCTGGACGACCGGCTTTCTCCCTTTTGGCGCTCACAAAGTACAAGTCATTAGCTCGAATCCATCATGTACCAGATGAACTACATGGAGAAACCGAATGTGCAAATAAATGACATCTATAAGAAACTCGAGTTATATATGTGTGTATAATATCTAATCACGTCTCACATCTCGGGCTTGAGAACTATTGCGAATTATCACCGGATGTTTTATCATTGGAGGCACTAGTGGTTACTGCTGGGGCAGTTTCTAGATCACGTTGCTCCATCTCATATAGAATCTGCTGGATTTTCAGCTTCGCAAGCCCCCTGATTCGCGGTGACAGTGTCGTCAATGACGAAGCAACCATTTTCCCAAAAATAATCTCTGGGTTTCTGTCATCCTCTTCAATTACTTGAGACCGCATTCTCATAAACTTAATGAAAACCTCGTCCACTTCATCAGTTGGCGTCTTCCTCTTTGATTTGCCAGAAAGTGGTTGATCCGTCGGTGAGGTCGAACGTGAGACACCAGATGCCCTTCCTTTATTTGCACAGAGCTCCTCGCAGTTGGCAGAATCTTTATTCTCATCAGCTTGGATGTTGCTCTCCGCATCTCTCTCGTCTTGGCACTCACCATCTCCCTGGTTACTTTCATCTTCGAGTTCAACGGTGCATCGGTTTGTAGTGTTGCCATCACCTCTCTCATTGGTGTCATTTTCATCCTTAGATGACCTGTTGGATCAATAAAACTCTTCGTGAAAACCAAAATATGTCAACTTCAAATTATGATATTATTTTGAATAAAAGTGGTGTGAAAATGGAAAAACAAGTAGCTCTGACCTGATTTCAAACGTTTTGTATACAATCAGCGAAATCAGTGTGTAGATCTCTGCATCATGGACTATAAGTATATCAACATGACCTATTTTTATGCTTCACTGCACATCAATGTCAACTTTAACCAGAAATATTAGCTGTACCCATGATGAAGCTATCCATATACCAAGTTCGTTGATTGTATTATAAAAGTTGGAGAAGTTAAATTATGAAAATGTAGTTAAATATGGAAACATGGCCTGTTGATTTTCTTTTAATTCATGACAAACACATCTGTCCTATGGTAAGGTCCATACACCAAGATTGGATGAGTTCAAAACTATTTGAAATGGCATGTGCGCAAAATGAATGCACAGACGGGCAGACAAATGAACGATACAAAACAAGGCCAACCCGAGATCACAAAACAATTGCCATTTTCAATTTATTCGGATCAGAATCCGGATCCAGATATTTTAGAACGGATCACTGTGAAACTTTGGAAATCATAGACGGTTTGGCCGGACGATTGCCAAGCTTTGGAAGTCCTAGTCTAGTATGATGGCGTTGATTCTGTTAAGATTTGAAGCAAATCGAGCAATTAGTTCGTGAGAAACACGTTCAAATAGGCAAATATACAAACAAACAGACATACAAACAAATTGCACTATCATCTCCTCTATTTTTGATCGGATGAGGGAAATAAAACTTTTTAGCGCAGGTTAGTAAAATGAGTAGAAATTTGTCGATTAATTATTGATATAAATAGGACAACTATATATCTCAACATTTAGAATAAAATCCACCAAAATACTGGCTACATGATATGAATTAGCTTTCAAAAGGAAGGGCATACATGTGTGTCGGCGGGAGTGAGGGTAAGTGTGAGTGTGGGGGGGGGGGGGGGGGGGGGCCAGGCGTATGGGAAGGGGTGAAGGCGGGTGTGATGACAGGTGAGATTGTGTGTGTGAAAGCGGGTGATGACAGGCGTGATTTCGGTGATGGGGCAGGCGTATGGGCAGGCATGAGTGTGCGTGTGAGGACAAGGATGCAGTCTGAATGAAAGGCAGACAGACGCATGGAGAGAGGGGAGGGAGGGAGGGAGGGAGGGAGGTCGATGGAGGGAGAGAGATGGAGAGGGCGGGTAGGGAGAGGGAAGGAGAGCGAGAAGGAAGGAGTGATAGAGGGGAGGGAGGGAGGGAGGAGGGCGAGAGAGGGAGAGAGATGGGGAGGTGGAGGGAGGAGGGAGAGAGAGAGGGAGGGCGAGGGAGTAGGAGAAGGGACGGAGGGAGGGGGCCACGAGTGAGGGAGGGAGGGAGTGAGGGGGGACTGACAGACACTGATGACCGAACGGACAAGCCACCACACAAATAGACATATAGAAAATCAGGTACGATCACAATTTGTAGGGGTGGGTAATTAAACCGTATTATATTAAATTAAGTATTTTTTATTAATATAGTCAAATGCCAAATTAACACTCGTTACCTTGGGGCATTGGTTTCTGTTTCACGGTGTTTGATGCAATCACTGAGAAAGAACATCTGCTTGAAATATTAAAATGTCGAGTTCTTGCCTCCAGCATCGATCGCCACTTTTCCCATGTAGTTTTTTCTTTTCTCTTGTGAAGGCGTCTCGTAGACTTTTCCACCCGGCTTTAACTTCATTGACTGACCTTTCTACGGCATCTTCAATTAATTTCCAGCAATTTTCTGCTCGTTCTACATCCTTGTATTCATGTATCGATGAATCATAGAGATTCCGATATTTCCTAACTTCTTCTATCAGTTTTTCGTCATCTATTGATCCAAATGAACAAGATTTTCGTACACGTCTTGCTGCCGACATCGTGCGTTGCTAGCGTTCGAAATAAAATTTATTTATATGACGCGAAAGGCATGCGAATGTCCGCGAATTGTATACGCGCATGTTGAAATCGACATCGCTTAACACGACCCCCTGAAGAGCGGTCATGAAGTGTGTTGAACAGCGAGCCTCGTGTAGGAAACGTTACCAAGTTTTACGCCCGTATACCAGTTTCGCGTGGAGTATGAATCAACCTTAAGTCGGCTCGCTGTAACTGATCTACTCGCCAAACTATGGCGTATTTCATAAAATCAGATTTGTTGCCAAGCTAGACGTTTCTCTCGCTCAACAGGCGAAGTCTTAATGATTATTTGTTTACACTAATGGTATAAAACTCGCATGCGGTGTTCGTTCTACACGATGTAATTCAACATGGACGTGTTCTTCTATTCTCATCTACGAGGATATGCATATTTTTGTTTTAACTATCAAATTCCTTTTTAAAAAAACAAGGAATCCCAGAAATTCCTTTTTAAAACAACATTCACTTGAGTTAAAAAGGCGAGATATTTGGTACCATTTATCAGTCGTCAATACGACGGATGCGTCGTCACCCCTTAACACAAAATGGTTGGGTTATTTTATTTTTTGTAATTAAATACCATTAGTGATTATTGATTATATCCCAAAAACAAAAAATAATGAATGCTGTTAGAGATATCAGTTGTATCTAATCTGATTCCCAGATGTTGTTTCAATCGTATAAAAAAGCTTTTCTAATAAACTGTATGTAGTTGCACTATGGAGAATTACCTCCCTTGAAAGTTTCAACAGTAGGCAAAATTTGGTGGCCTTATTTGAAAGGCAATAACAAACTGGACGTTGATCTGTTCCTATCCGAAATAAATAAGCACGATATTGTACTGTTGGCTGAAACGCATATGGGACCAAAAATGTTGAGGGTTATAAATATGTATCAATAAATAGAGCGGTCTCAGAGAATAACAGGTTTTATGGGGTCTGCTTGTCCTAGTCAGACAAAAAATCCGCCCTTATATTACGTTGTTCTGACAAACAGCTAATTTTAAGACAAAGGGTGGTGTTATGATTGGTGGAGACATTAATGCTAGGACTGCTTCCTTGATAGATTTACTGAGTATGATGTAACAGACCCACCCCCATCCTACCCCCCAACTCAACCCAGAGTTATATGGAAAGTATGTAATGCTGTCTTAAATGAAAGTCTTAATCATAGACGTAGGAACAAAGGGGGTGGGGTGGGCAAGGGACACCCAAGGTTTTGCCTCTCCCATAGTGTATTCTCATAGCGCCCCTAGGTTTTGGCCCCACCCATACTTCAGCACACACCCAGGTCTAAGTACCCTTCTAGACCCTGTTAAATATGTTTCTCGAAGATATAATTAGAATGCGCAATAACCAATTTGACCCGTTTGTAAATGATGCAGGCCCATATACCAATGTGTTATTGGAGCGCCCGTTTGTAAACGGCGCACGGTCCACATGCGCAGTTGTTATCGGCGCGCCCGTTTGCAAACGTTGGAACGGCCCATAAGTCAATAGAAAACTTCCGCCAATAAGAAATGTACATATTTGTAAACGAATTTTGATTTCTATCACTCCCTTCGTAGATCAATGATTAATTTTCGGTCACTGGGTTACTTTATTCGAAACGTCTTAACCAAAGAAACACCGTCTATCAAACAATGTGGTGGTGGTGGTGGTGGTGTGTAGCGCGGATCGACCGGATGGGTGCGAACCATCCCAGCTAAGCTGGGTACGGGACGACCGCTCCGGGTGCGTTCCAAGCACGACCCCTGTGTAGGATAGTTTGCGTGTATAGAGCCCTATGAGAGGGGTTTCGTTGAAGTCCGAAAGGACGCGTAGTTGGCAATACGTGTCAGTGTTGGGAGAGAGTGTATGCGTATAGTGTACCGAGTTGGTACTGGTGGTTTCTTTAAATGACTCCAGTCTCGTCGTTCTTGATACCAATCAGGACCAGAATGAAACGAGGATTTCAGAACTTTTTACCGATTTAAAATCGGACCAGAAGTGGCTGAGTTATCGTCCAATGGCTCACTTAAATTATTTTCAAAATATTGCTCGAACGTCGTAATCGCGTGGATGTATTAAATGAATGGGGAATGCACTGAGCACGTGATCGCCACGTCACCCCTTCTAGCTGCACGCTAATTGGCTACTGCTCACCTGTTGATTGGATGGAGGGTCCTGCCTGTGACGTCACGAGTAGTATAAAAGGAGCCAAAAATAATCGAGAGCACTACAGCGTGGAAGTCGACACACCAGCAAGGTTGCTGAACCAGCGCAGCGCTAGACGTGGGACAACTGCTGACTGACTGTGGTACCTACACTGCAGCAGTGCCCTTCAGAATTCGGATCTCCTGCGCCGGTGAGCAGCCTTGAACATCCACGATTAAATTTGTGCACGCTCTCGGACGGCCATCCGAGGACAAATTAATTAAATAGAAGAACTCCCTTTTCCAGAACACTGTAGCGCGGACCGACCGGACTGGTACTGACCGTCCCAGCAAAGCTGGGTACAGAACAGCCACTCCGAATTCATTCCAAGCACGTCCCCCTGGGTAGGATAGTGCACATACATAAGCCCTATGAGAGAGGTTTCTCGTCGAAAATCAGATAAGTCCAACAACACGTATCGGAATTGGATGCGAGTGCATGTCTATAGTGTACCAAGTAGGTACTCATAAATGTTTATAATTCATCTGTTCTCGTTGTTCTTAGTACTGACAAGAGCTTTTCAAAAACTGTATACCATTTTAAAATCGGCCGAGAAATGGCCGAGTTATCGTCGAAGCTCCCCGCTAAATTATACGTAGAATATTGCTATAACGTCGTCATCGTGTGTATATATTAAACTAAATACAAAGTGATTTGTACATGTGGTCGATACATCACTAGTATAACAGCACGATGATTGGCTGGCGCCCGGCCAATGATTGGTTGAGGCGCCCAGCTCTGACGTCACAGTGAGTACAAATGGGGTGAAAAATCGAGGATCAGGAGCATCGTCGGAGTGGAGACCGACCTGCTGAGAACTGACTGGAGGTGCGGACTAGACAAGTGGACCGGAACACCGACGGACGATACAGCACATCACCGCGGTTCCTTGCGGCTTTCAACTCACCCGCACGTAAAAGCAGTTCTCTGACTTTCCACATTACGCAATTTTGGATGCTCTCGGATGACCATCTGGGAGCAAAATAATTGATTAAAGTAATGTAATGGTTCCCACATTCGAACTTTTCTAAAGGGAACACCTGCGAAAAGGGCCCTTGCAGCCCAGGATGTAATCCTACGCGATATAGAGCTACGGTGATTCTTGGTGGACGACTTGCCGGATCTGCCAACCATGCTGACAAGTGGACTCTAATTTCTGCACTGCATGTTGTGTGTGTTTTAAATAACCTTTTGACCACAGTCTGGTGGACTTTGCTAGGTGCACCGCAAGAGCTATGCGATGCATCCCGCACCATGTGCCAAAGTTATGTAACTGCTTAACATTATATATGCCCTTAATGTTAATGGGCAGCCTTCAACTTTACTACTTCTGTCGCTAGACGGAAAACTTTCTCACTCCCGCATAAATTGTGATTTAGTTACAGACTATCTAATAGACGTCACTTCACTGCGCTACTTCACTGTCCTGAGGGTGTACCGTATCTACCCTGCCTGGAGGAGTCAGCTTGTGGAGCCAACCTGCGGAGACCAGCTGCGGAAATTGCCTGCAGAAATCTCTCCAGCTCCAGAGAACGTGTCGACTCGCACTATGAATTTGTTAGCGCCTCAATTTCAGTAACATAGTAGCCTGTTCCATACCGATGACTATTAGGTACTCAACTAACTATACTATTGTACATCTAATTATTATTTCCGTATTTGGCACTGATGACTAATAGGTGCCTTCCCGGTCTTAGGACCGCAAGTTATAATTTCTTTATTACTGTTCATATTATCCTTATTTACTGCTTGTGCTTTAACTAACTACACTGTTTAGGTCTTTCAACCTGATACTTACTACCTCATTAATTATTATATAAATTGTCACTGTTCATTGCATTGGTTAGTTGTATATGGCAGATAGCCATTCTGTTGATCTGTTTTGTTTAATTATAGAAAACTTAGACCACAGTATGCTAGGAAATACTAAACAGCAACATTTATATCCGCATCACTTATTCCCACCATCATCAATTTTACACTGAGGTCGCTGACCGTGCTCTAATTGTTTGAGCCAGGCATGTTACCAACTAAACCTTACTATTTATCTCGATAGGATAGGTTAAAGTGGTTAGGGACAATTTCTTCGTTAGGAGACATATAGTGTACGCCTCTCTTCCAGTTGTTGCGATAATGTAGCCCCGCACGCCGACAAGGTTGTGTAAAATTAGCCAAATACCTATAGGGCCTCGTATATATCAAGTTATTGTCTCTTTCCACGATCCCCCAGCAGTATGGCTTTATAAATGTGTGGACGTCCCATCAGCACGTTGCTCTGATCCGACCCTGTGAAACTATCAGAGGTTTCCGAGCGGTGATGGTTAAAGTGCTGATTTACATACATCTCCCCTGTATCCTCGGATACTTGACCGAAAGTTGTTGCTACCATACGCAACAACAACTTCCAATCAGATTATCCCCAAAACATTCAACAAGATGATTTACATAAGAAGGAATGTAATGCATTGGCACTTACATGACATCATACGCTATCGCTTGAGTAGACAAAATGTTGGTGATTACTGTTCAACGTTTACAGCATGTGACAGGATGTGAATGATATGGAATCTAAAAACTATAATCTATAACATTTGAGATGAGATTAGCATCGCTTTAACAATGATGACGATGGATGCTTGGGTTGATGTGTACCTTGGGTGTATGGTTGGGTGAGAGGATGGATGAATTAGTCTAGCTGTTTGATTTTTTTTATGCTAACAAGTATTTGGAGAGTTTGATAAGGAGCGGTTTATTGCATATTGCAGACACTCATTTAGCTTTCTCGGTATTAGGGTTTCTGTATTGAATCGTGGTATGAATTTCTGCCTTTGTCTTGTGAATTTAGAGCATGAGAAAAGAAAATGCATCTCATCTTCTATGCAGTTGCATTCAGAACACAATCTTTCTGATCTGTCAATACCTAGCCATCTTTTGGATTTAATCTCTAGTTTGTGGTTAAGTGTTCGGAAATGACATAAGATAAGAGTTTCTCGGCACGGTAGTATACTTAAATATTTCTCAAAAGCTATATTCTCTTTGATCTGTCTAAAGAATGTCAGACGTGACGATTGGTTTATGGTTGCTTTCCACTCAGCGGTATATTGTTGTTCAAGGACTCTCTTTGTTTTTGTGATTACTTATGCGGTGCTTATTTCCTCCTGGTAGAATAGGTCTGCCTGACCAGTTGTTTCTAGAATGAATTTGATAGTTTTAATCCATTTGATTTCAATTTTCGTCCTCTTGAGAATTCTAATGTTAGGTAGTACATTGTTGATAAACGTTTCCCATACCCAGCGTTTATTATCCCCGCCCAGAACCTGACCATATTACATTTTATAGTTATATTGAGTGGCAGTCGGCCCAATTCGCCATACATCATGGCATTTGGAGTGGATTTCTTAAGGTGTAATGCATTTTTAAAGAATTTTGTTTGGCAAGTTTCTATCTAGCGGTCATTTTCAAATCCCCACACTTCCGAGGCACACAGTAAGACAGGTGTTATCATTGTGTTGAATAAATAATTGTGTAAGTCTATTGGGATATCATGTTCTTTTATTTTACTTAGTTGCCTGTTGTTTTGGTGCGACCGCGTTCACAACAAAGCCCGACTGTAGTTATCTTGATTAGCCAACCAAAGAACCGCCTCAACTCACCTGCCTCGCAAAGGTTAGTTATTACGGAAAGATGCTATTGATCATGTGAAAGTGATTAACGAATATTTCAGTATCGAAAGTCACGTTGATTGCTAGAACAATTTGGCTGAAATATGTTGCCATAAGCAGCAACAAATTTCAGTCAAAGTGTTCTCAAAATAATTGGTAAAACTCACTTATGATTGCACGAAAAATTAAACAATTAGGCTTCAGTGAACGTTGGTGCTGGCATAGGCATCAACAACTTTAACTCAACTGATTATCAAAATGTTTAGCATGATCCACGACCAGGCCACACCAATACGACAATGCCAGATCTGACACAACTCAACAGCATTTCGCCGATAATCGTGTTGGTGTGGCATGGCAGTATTATTTTACCATTATTCTTTCATTAATCTCATTTTTAATGTTTATATTAGGAACTTTTAATCCTGAGATTTATAAATCTGCATCCCCGCATTACCGCTATAGGACAATTCTCCTGTAGCGGTAATGCGGGGATGCAGATTTGTAGGCAGGATTATAATTATATATATATCACAGTAAGGTGATGACAGAAACCAGCACGATTATCGGCGAAATGCTGAAACTGTGATAAACTGTGATATGATCGAGTGAGTGAATGTTCTATTCCATCTACGAAAACGTCAGAGCTTAGACAGTGTTTAATTCGATGAGTAATCTCCAATTGACCTTTCCAAGTTTATCCATCTATCATATGACGTCATAATCAACTACGTGACGTATATGATGACGTCATAATCATGAAGTCATCAATTATTCGAAATAGTCCGTCTTTAACGCTTAATAGTCAGACACGTTGTACGAATTGTATGGCTTTACCATTTAATAAACATTTCGTTGAATATTTTGGAAAATAATTTGACTGGACGCTGTTGATACCATCGGCAACAACACCGCCCAGCCAAATCAGTTTCAAAATATTTAACAGCTTACCTGTATAGTTTTCTGGAAATTAATGTCAGGGAGTTTAGGGAACGATCGATCCCAACAAGAGCGAGGTGTGGGTGGAGCTTAGCTAGTGATGGGCGGGGAATAACTAAAACCGGAAAGGTCAATTTCAAGTGTCCATTTCCATTTTAGCCAGCCATTTTCCAAGGAACGTCTTTAAAGGCCATGGTTTGCTAAATAAAAGTGTCCTTTTAAAAGAGTTGTAGGCACATAGATGGGTCTGTCAAAAGAGCAGTTTGAGAACTTAGCGAGATTTTTGTCTTGTAATTTAACACGAAATTGTCCTGCTGGCTGTAATCTGGCCGCTCGCTATGCAGAAAATAAGGAGTTAACTTGAGAAAAACGTGGTCACTAAAAACAGGTGGTCAGATAATGCTACTCATTTGGTATGGTAAGTCGCTATTGAGTGCCAAACGATGATGGTTCCTTAAGTGCGCGTGTGCGTGCGTGCGTGCCAGTAAAACAATTGTAAATGAAATGAGTGATAAGTATCTGTGTGCATCTTTCTTTGTCATCCTTTTTATAATTTTTGCGTATTTATACCAATTGAGTATTTTATCCATAGTTATCCCCACGTTTTAAAAAAACGTCGGAGATATTGTAATCGTCCCGTCCGTCTGTCAGTCTGTCTGTCTGTCCGTCCGTCCGTCCGTCCGTCACGCTATCTCCTCCAAAACCATTGGGTGGCATTAAATCTAATTTGGTATGTGGGTTACCCACATGATTCCGCTTTGCAAGACGATATTTAGATTTGGATCGGCTCCCAGGGGGCATGGCAGGCGTCAAAAGGTCAAATCAGTTGTAACGCAACTAGTCCGAAATCGTTAGAAGGAACTCAACCACATTTAACATCTGAGTTACCCATATGATTGCGGAGTGTAAGAGGCCATTTAGATGTGTCACACACACGCACACGCACACGCACACGCACACGCACCACCTCCCTCGTTGGGGGAGGGGCCAAAAGGTCATATTTTAACCAGAGGAAATTTATTGTAATGCATCTCCTCCGAAACCGTTAGACAGAAGTACAAATTTGGTCTGTGGGTTACCCATATCATAGCGGAGTACATGAGCACATTTACATTTGACCCGGCCCCCAGAGGTGGGTGGGGTGAAAAGGTAAAAAATGGTAGGACATAGCTCTAATGAAGGTATGTTTAGGTGAAGGTGAAGATGGTATTTCATTGTACCGCTGATTAAAGCGTGAGCGTGTATGCTAGCCATTGCCACGCAGTGTGGAATCGGCTAATGGTAATTACGTTGAAAATGTATTATTAGCTATGAAGGGACATAGTAGGGAAAATCAGGACAGGACAGGGTTAAGATTGCAATGTAGGGCAAGGCACCCTATGAGATACACTGCTAGAGCCAGATGTATCGAATACAAAAAGATGGAATAGTAGTACAGAATAGCACCGGGCTGGATCATGCATCATATGTAGACCTGCGCATGATTGATTATGATAGAAGGGTACATGATAGAGTCACGTCAGATATTGTAGAGAGAGGAATCTGAAAAGTGGCAGCCGCGTGGCTGAGATGTGACGTGGCGTGATATGGTAAGCTAGTGGAGAGTAAGTTAGGATAGGGTGAAAACAGTAGTGTATTGTAGAGTATGACAGGGCTATCCTATTCCTCAACAGCATGTGGAAGATGTTGTCAAATCTAACCATGTACCGCATTCCTCAAAAGATTGATATTTTATTTCAGACTGTCAAAACAGCTTTACACGAGTTCACAGCATCGTATGCTCAAACACGGACTCTTACCAGATGGGCATCCATTGATATGTGACGGATCTTCGACACCATGCCATGATGTAAGAGTGTGGATCTACTACACCAGGCTGGATGCAATGATGATGAGCTGTAAGTTTGCTATTAGCAGACACAAAAGTGAACGTACAAGTAAAACTACGCATTCAATTGAATTCGAGAGCTCGATGGGCCTATCTTTAGCGATGCCATCCGTGCGGGACAACATTACAAGATTAGAGTTCGCTCCGAATATTCGAATATTCATTCAGCTCGACCAATATGAATGAATATTCGTAGAGGATACGAATAGGACATACTTGAATATTTATGAAAAAGTACACAATTATCTTAAATCGGATTGAAAACTAAATTTCTTTTTCCAAATGATTGCCAACATGTTGTTTGGTCTGATCAATGTTAAGCTTGTTCAGTTTCTAGGTCCTATATTGACTTGATTTTATATTAAATTTAAATTGGAGTCAATGGTTTTCGAAATACCCATGACATGCATAGGAATTTGCATTATGGATAGTTCAACAGCTACTACGCGTGCAGATTTTATTAAGATCACCGCTATGTGGGTTGAATGTTACCATTGGCTCCTGAAGATGTTTGCTGATGTGGGTGCCAACGGTAAAAGGGAAAGGTTACCCTTAAAGTCAAAGTTACCAGTTTCGATGTTGGTTAGAAACGAATGTCTGTTGAAAGTGCAACCCCTGTGACACTAAATTCACCCATTTAAGGAACATGTTCACCTGTGATTGCGCCCGCAGTTTTTATCCCAAAAAGCAGGTTGGTGTTTAGGTCAAAGGTCAATGTCATTTCTTAGTGTCAAGATAACACTTTATGTCATCAATGTTAGAAGTTTCGATTTGAGCAGAAATGAACTCCCCTTAGTCACACAAGTTCACTGATCATATTAGAAGATACAGTATAACATGTATAGGTGCCCATGCAGAAGTGTACATTCTTACAGGGAGAAATTGGAAAAAAATTTCTAAATGCCCGCCAAAATTGTTTTTCATCCGATCGACTAAAACCTTTTAAAAAAACACCTAATTGCTATAATTTATTGATTAGGTATAAATTTTATATTGGATCCCTCGAACATTTTTTAGAAATCTATATTTCTTTATCCAAGGTGTCTCTCATAGCAAATAGAGGAAATATATGATAGCAATATTTCTTCTTGAGTTTTAAACAGAATGACTGGAAACGTGGCAGATATCTAGCACATGGACCTATTGGGACCTTGCTCTTAAGCTGTCTATCAAGCGTAGTTTTCTTCCAACAAAACATTCCAGGTTTTACACACTTACCGACAATAGTTCATTTTTATTTCGCTCTCTTCTGACTTATTTGAATAATTACAATATTCAGTCATATAATTATACGAATATTCGAATACAGATTTTTATACGTACACGATACACTATAGAAGAAGCCCCACAACCCAACCCCACCCCAACCCCCCCCCAACCCCCCCCCCCCCAACCCCACACCCCACCCCCCCCCCAACCCCAACCACCCCCCGTCCGCTCCCACCCCATCCACCCCCAGTCAATTCACTAGGCCTCTTGCTAAAGATGGAGTGCGCATATGACATAGACTTCATAGATGAGGAAAAGAGACAGTTAGATGACCTCCCTATAGCTGCCAGAATATCTCAAAAATGTGAATTTCGTCATGAACGAGGCCAAGACTGAGTCTCCCCATGTACATCTATCAGTAACAGACGGGGTTGACAAAAGCATCGCATTCCGAAAAGGGAAATAATGACAGAGGAAACAAATCCTCGGCTCACTGATATGCATCTCCTGCAATAATGATGCACATTGCGACAATGGGCCTTTCCCGTTTCAGCTATGCTCCGCCCATCAGTACCTAAGCTCCACCGACACCTTGCTCGTGTTGGGATCGATCAATCCCTGAACTCCCTGACTATCAATTTCCAGAAAACTATGCAGGTAAGCTGTTAGATATTTTGAAACTAATTCGACAGGGTGCTGTTGCTGCCATAGCCGGCAACAGCGCCCAGTCGAATTAGTTTCAAAATATTCAGCTGAATGTTTATTAAATGGTAAAGACATACAATTCATACAACCTGTCGGGCTATTAAGCGTTAAAGACGGACTATATAGAGTCATTCATGACGTCATGATTATGACGTCAGCATACATGTCACTTAGTTGATTATGACGTCATATGAGTTTAATTGATCGATGGAAAAACTTGGAAAGTTGTATTGAAACATATTCCTCAGTCATTTAAGAAACTGGATGTGTGATTCAAGGATACATTTCGTATTTTAAAAATCCGCTTTATGGTGCAACCTGTGTATCACTGGTGGGGTACAACTGTAGCATCCGAGAAGCTCCAAGGACAGTTTTAGATCAGATTGTATGTTTATTGTATTCTGCGGCTGTATTAGTAGAAACATGCTACAGCTGCAATCAGTCCTTCTTCGCTTTGCCCACCGTGTCTTGTCCTCAGCCGAAACCCTTAGCTTCCTCAGTTCCATTCTTGACTTCATTGTACCGAGTCCTGCTTTCTTGAGGTCACCTCGTAGCACGCTTAGCAGATTTATGCAATGCCGTTCTCTTCTGGCTTTGTATTTGCTGGCTCCCGGTATCGTGAATTCCAAGGCTCTCTGTGCTGGTGTCTCTTCTGGCATGCTTAGCACATGGCAAAACATAGACCATCTTTGCTGGGCGACTTTTCCAGACAGCGGCGGCGTATTACATATCTTGTATAGTCTGGCCATCGGTGTCCATTGATGGTGCGTAGGTGTTTGCGGTGGCAGGCAGCGAGTTTGTCGAGAGCTGCCTTTGGAGCTTCCCAGCTGTTACAGTTATACAGCATCACTGATACGGAGGTTGCATTATATAAACGTGGCCTTTTTATCAAGGGCATCCTTGATCTACGAATCCATAGCTTCTAGAAGGACTGAAAAGCTATGTTCCCAATGACACAGCGTGCAGCAATGTGAGCAGTACTCCTGACATGAGATTAATGTCTGTTACCAAAGACACCCTCGTACTATCCATCATCTAGCATCGCAAGCCGGACAACAGAATTTCTTACTACATATATGTACACTATGCTCAATAAGATCCACCTCTACCAACTGTCAGTAAAATAGTCCAACAAAGATGATAAATTGATCTGAGAATGCCACCGGAAATCCCTGCATAGAGAGAGCCTTGAAATTCGTTGTAAACTTTTAAACGTGCGTATTCACAGCCGAATGCTTGAAGACAATATTGTCAAAATTTTATTCTTTTACAGGCTTAAATTGTGGGCCTAGATATATTTAAACGAAATCAATCTTGATATATAATGTTTTAATTACGTATGAATTAATATAATTTTTAGGTTGTGAAATTGAATTAGAGACACGAGTCCCTAATTCAAATTGACATTTAAAAATAGTATATTTATTTATACGAAATGAAATCAACATATGTTAAGATTTATTCCGTTTCATTATATCTAGGCCACACTGTAAGCATCTAAAGGAAACCAATTTTAAGAATTTTATTTTCAAGCATTCTGGTGTGAAAATGGACCTTTAAGGCTTGTAGACGTCGTCACTGCAACCCCGGTTAATATGCTACGTACCAGTAATGACTTAAAAGAACTACGTTCACTTAAGAACAAGACGAATCTCATAGAGCTAAGTACTCTGGCTGAGGGCAAGAAGCGGTTACATGGTGCATTGCGAATCATAAATAACAAAAACAGATGTTTCGCGAATTATTATTATTATTATTATTATTATTATTATTATTATTATTATTATTATGCAAGATATACATATATAGAGTGTCGATGGAGCTGAGCTTTCCTGATAATCTGTCTACATCATCCATACTCCAAACAGTAACCCTTCACCCTTACAGACCATAAATACCCAAATTCGTTATGACGGCGGGAATATTATGTTCAATATTTTTTTTGACTAATTTGACTGGATGTCGTTGCTGCCTATTGCAGCAAAGATTTTCATTCAGATTAGTTTCAAATTATTCAACAGCTTCACTGCATATCTGTCTTGAAAACTGAGCTACTGCCATACTGCACTTCCAAGGTTTAGAGGTAGACAAGTAGTCGTGTCATTACGGTATTTAAGCATTGACAGGGAATCGAACCCACAACTGGCGAAAGCGCCAAGCATCATAGCCCACGAACGTTTGTGGGCTATGACGCTTGACTCTTTCGTTGGTTGTGGGTTCGATTCCTTGTCAGGATTTAGAGGATCCACATCGTAGATTTCTGTTAATTAAAAGTGACGTACGAAGATATGTCCGAATGCCATAGTGTAATGTAAAATGGTAATGTGATACCAGCCAGGACTTCATTCGTCATTTTGGTTCAAGTATAGGTCATAAGTTTGTCTCCGTCGGTCTGTCCGTCGGTCTAAAATTTGTTGTTTCAAACAACAACAGCAATCACATATTGCATACCCTCGCATTCTCGTTTATCTTACATTTTTAAAATCTTTAGAATACACCGGGTTTCTAATATCTTGATACCACGACCACAGTTGCAGAATTCTAATGCACTGTTGCATTCGTTCCTGTGTTAAATTTTGAGCCAAATCTGACCAGGAGTATTCGATACAGGGTTATCCGGGTTTTGTTTATTTGGATTACAACCAATAAATCTTGAAATTAGCTTTCCCAGTAAGATCTTTTATTGTGTTACAATTTGAGCCCAATCGAATCAGCAGTTTATCGATATATCTCCGGACAGACACGCACACATCACGAATACAATATCCTCTTTCGATGGTAAAAATCTGCCTATGTCGCCGAGCACTTGTTTTCACACCAAAGTGCTTCAAAATAAAATTCTTAAATTGTATACTTTTAGAGGTTTAAATTGTCTACGTAAATATAATGAAACGAAATAAATCGTAGCATGTGATAATTTCATTCCATATAAATTAATATAATTCTTAGTTGTGAAGCTAAACTAGGGACCCATGTCTCTAATTTAATTTCACAAATTAAAAAAATTATGTTAATTTGTGAGTAAATAGATCATTGTATGTTAAGATTTAATTCGTTGCAATACGTCTAGCTACATAATATAAGCCTCTGGTGTGTACCTTTAATATCCAATTTTATGCTATCATAATGCTATGCTAACAGTCATGTTTAATGGTTGGGTATAAAATGCGAGCCAGATCGGGAAAACGATACTAAAAGAAGTTTGCGGCAGCATGCCTCCATAACCGCCGGTAATTAAGTTATTGTCACCTTATTCTTGAGTAGCCATGTGTTTACTGTTCAGATTTGCTGGAGTCGGTCGGCCGATGTCAAATTCGATAGCAATAACTAATTTCATTTTTCAAGGATTTTCGCTAGGGAGTGGTCGTGGCCAGCAGGCTGCTGCTCGTCAAGCACCGGACTGGATTTGAAAATTTTTAGATCACTATATTCGCAGATGAATCTTACATTTGCACAGTAAATCCAGTTACTTGCAACCATGTAGTTATTTATATATCTTTCTTCAAATGTGCATAAAGGCCTCTAAATCCGGCAAAAATTGCATATTTCGCTAGAAGGGTGGTCGTGGTCAGCATGCTATTTCTCTGGAGTGGGTGGGCATAATTTAATGATTTCACATGGTCCAACTCATCAATGGACCTCACAGTAAATTTCATGACTGGCGACCAGTTTTGAAGATATATTATACTGGGTTGGAAAACACGCTTTCAAAGACCGCTGGCTCGCTAGGAGGTGGCCGTGATCACCAGGGCATTGCTCACAACTCACTGCGTATATTAAAAATTCTTTTAGGCCGTCATATTTAGGAGTCATTGCCACATTTGCACAGCAAATTTGGTGACAATCGGCACAGTAGTTATGGATATAGTCTGCCTCAAACTGTTTTTACTACCGTTTTTCCCGATCGGGCCCGAATTTTTTACCCAACCATGTTTAATTGTCATGTAACATATTAATATTCTAGTAAAATACGTCAATGAAGGATGATACAACTTGATCAATATCACTAGCATACCTAGATATACAATGCTAATATTGAGTTATTATGTATGTACGGGACATTCTCTATTTACAAAAATTTATAAAATTTACATTTATATTACATAAATCTATTTACAATTTTCTGTACACGTTTTACATGAGAATTAGTGGATATTATTTATTTACAAAAATAAATTTGACCGTCATATCTGATCGAGAGACTGTCTACATTTTGAAGCCAAAGAAGGATGGTGGCCCTTTAAGATTACCAAACAGAACCATAACATGTAATTTAAATGTTCACATGCAACACATCAGACGACAAGATATTGTAGAAATAACCGGGAACGCATATTCTCATCCATGGACGTAGAAAAGGCATTGACATTTTCAACAGGCGTATGAAAACAGATAGGCTCCTATCCAGAACCAACACGATAGATAGAAGAGGGCGGAGCTTATCTAATAATGGGCGGGGCATAGCTAGAAATGGATCCCTCGACGTAACTATGTCCATCTTCATAAGCACTCGCCTATCAATTACATACGTTTTAGTGATAGCTGTTGATAAGTCTGTTCAGTTATTGCTTATAAAGATAGAGGCGGGTTTAAACGAGTGAAGAGTTCCGTGCGTGTGTGCGTGCGTGCGTGCGTGCACGTGCTTGCGTGCGTCTGTGCATGGGAAGTCATGCGGTATACAGTGGCGATACATAATAGACTCAAACCTGTTTAAGATCCACCTGCATATAATGGGGTGGATAAGATGGTGGTTCTTTGAGACATGAGATTCTGACCACCTGTTGTAATGAAACATAATCTTATGGCCAGAAAATCCATTTATTGTTGTGTACGACTGATTTATATGGAGAACGTGTCCGTCTTTGAACTATACTGCTGATCCTCCCTGAAGCGGTCGCCTAAGACAGGTTAGCTGCATTTAAAGCACTCCTCTAAACGTCTTGTGTACGCTGACATATTGAACTTAAATCACTCCTCCGATCGATTGTCGTGTGACCGTTGACATATTGAACTTAAAACACTTCTACGATCGATCGTCTTGTGTACGCTGACATATTGAACTTAAAACACTCCTCCGATCGTCTTGCGTGCGCTGACATATTTAACTTAAAAGACTACTACGATCACCGCGTGTACTCTGACGTATTGCACCTAATTATTCATTCACCTTGTGTCCTCCGATCATCTTGTGAATATTGACGTATTGCAGCTAAACACTTCTTTGCCTCCTGTACTCTGACGTATTGCTTGTTCTGTTTATTATATATGTACACTAATATGAGCTAAGAACGTACTGCGCATGACAATCCGAGCCAGTTCATCACTTCCGGTTCTGAGGAACTGTGACGTTTGTGCAGTGTTGACTGAAAACAAGATCATGATAAATATTTTTTACGTTAGTCATGTAATTTTGCCATCGCGGGTAGTGCCATCATTGTTGTTGTCTTCGTCATCTTTGTCATCGTTGTCATCGTCGTTGTCATTGTCTTCTTCGTCACTGATATTATCGTTGTCGTTGCCGTTAGTTACTGCATTTGGTAGGCTGGCTTTCTTGTTGTTGTTATTGGTGGGGCTAGTAGCGGTGGTGCTAGTAGCGGTGGCGCTAGTGGCGGCGGCGGTGGCGTGATAGTGATTGTGCTTGTAGGAATGAGCATGGCGGTGTTCGTAGTAGGGGTGGGGTGCTGTTGGTAGTTGTGATGGTGGTGGTTGTGGTGTGTAGTATGCAGTGTGTTAACATGTCTGCAAATTTCCCCTGTATGGACAGGACTGTGATGCATGGGCCTATATGCAAATGAAACCAGTTACCATTAATTCATAAAAGACAGGTTTCAAGAGTATTAAATCTAAACAATGTTGATTCTTCTAATATTCTTTTATAAAAAAAAGCTCGACTCTGGAGTTTGTTTTTAAATTAGCCATCTAACTCTTCAAATTCAAGTGTCTCAATTCCAAGACAGCTATAAAGGAAAGTAGCTCAATATTTTGAAACCTATTTGATTGGAACCTGTTGACGTGTTAATCAACATGAGCTTAAAACATACTGTGTGCATGAGTTCCTTGGAGAGTTCGAGAAATTCTGGTCTACTATCCGGATTCTGCATCCAGCATTTCTGTATCAACGTCTGAAACACAAACACAACTTCATACGGTATAACATCCGTATCAGCTAATAGATGGACATCAAAATATAATTTGTTTGATATATTTAAAATCAATTTTCAATTTAATCCAATATGCAGGAATCAATGCCGAATGAAGATGAAGGCCAGATGAGAATTCTGTTATAGGGAGTCATCTGGAACATTACATAGACACGTGAATGAGTTCTTGCTGTCCCTAAACATGCATAATGGACCTTTCCAGTTTTAGCTATGCCCCGCCCATCTCTAGCTAAGCTCCACCCACACCTCGCTCGTGTTGGGATCGATCGATCTATGAACACCCTGACTAACAATTTCCAAAAAACTACACAGGTAAGCTGTTGAACATTTTGAAACCAATTTGAGTGGGTGCTGTTGCTGTCTAAGGCAGCAACAGCGCCCAGTCAAATTAGTTTCAAAATATTCAACAGCATATTTATTAAATAGCAAAGAATTACAAAGACATACAATTTATACAACGTGTCAGACTCTGAGATTTGATGACGGTCTATATGGAACCCTTTGTGACGTAATGATTGTGACGTCATCATACACGCGCTGAGCTGATTATGACGTTATACGATGTCAGATGATGGATGGATACTCTGGAAAGGTGAATTGTGTATACAAGTATCGTATTATATTGAATGATTACTACTATTAGTTATATAATGTGATCTTGGTTCATAATCAATATAGGCATGTGTTTCAGCATGCAAAAGATTAATAAAATAATAAAAGCTGTCCGTTACAAAGTCCCACGCCACTGATGGGACAAAAAAAATGCAATCAAAACAAACTTATTCTGTCGTTATGACATACTACCCTAGCACGCTATTCCCTAGATGTCGGATCATCTTCGGTTTCAGACTGATCACACAAACGATAAAGACGATATCATCTTGAAACTTACTTTATGATGGCCATCGGTGCCTGGCCGCCATCTTCGATTTAAGATCATTGAAGATTTTGATGGGGGTATTCCCTCAGGCATATTCCAATTAAGGAATGAAGTTTCAAAGCAATCCAACAAACGGTAGCAGAGTTATCATCAGGAAACTCATTTTTTTTTAAAGATAGACGCTGGGGCCTGGCGACCATAATGGATTTCGTGTCGTTGTCCGCATAGATAGGTTTCTTCATCCGATGTAATCCAATGAACCAATGCAGTTTCAACCCAATCACATAAACAATAATGGCGTTCTCATCTGGAGATCAATATTCAACGTAGGCGCCGGTGCCTGGCGACCATATTGGATGTCGGATCATCATCCGCGTTGATAGGGTTCTTCCTCCGATCTAATCCAAATGAACTAATGCAGTTTGAAACCAACCCCACAAACAATAAGGGAGTTATCATCTGAAAACCGATTTCAAGATGGCGATGGCGGAGAGTACCAGATCATCATCAATTTCATTGATAACCGAGCCAGTCAATCAAGTGATAAATTTTCAAAAAATATTATCTTTGCTAGCAAATGGACACTCAATATGCAAATATTTTGATATTCTTTACTAAGTTTTGTCAATAAAATGTTAAATATAGATAACGTGAATACTTACACCAACTGACGGAAGACATCTTGGCCGGCAGAGGCTTTGTCTCTGTCCGGAACACACCCTCCATATTAGACTCTCCAGGGAATTAGATGTGTATGGATATTGCACACATGCGATTTCGTATAATATAGTCCTAAAGAAGAAGCAAATTAGCAGTTTATCAGACTGTATCTTGACAAGGTAATATAACTCAAGCGTACAAACACACGCATAAACACAACCGGACACAGTGATTGTGCACGGGTTTCTATAATAAACTGGTCTCTGTAACATTTTAATGCGAAATTTTTATTCACCACTCAAACGTATCAAGAAATAACTGAGGTGAAGTGACAGTCATTAGATCAGTAGATATAAATATGTGTGATATTTTTTTTTCAGATTTTTTTTTTTACACCCAGGCAACATAATGGCATATGGGGAACAGGAATTTACAGAAATTATAAATGTTATGGCGATCAGACATTATATATCAATTCATAATTACATATTTTGGTATTTATCTAGTTATATAACCACTGTTTGTGCTTTCGGTAGTAGTAGTAGTAGTAGTAGTAGTAGCAGTAGCAGTAGCAGTAGCAGTAGCAGTAGTAGTAGTAGTAGTAGTAGTAGCAGTAGCAGTAGCAGTAGCAGTAGCAGTAGTAGCAGTAGCAGTAGCAGTAGCAGTAGCAGCAGTAGCAGTAGCAGTAGCAGTAGCAGCAGCAGCAGCAGCAGCAGCAGCAGCAGCAGCAGCAGCAGTAGCAGTAGCAGTAGTATTAGTAGTAGTAGTAGTAGTAGTAGTAGTAGTAGTAGTAGTAGTATTAGTAGTATTAGTAGTAGTAGTAGTAGTAGTAGTAGTAGTAGTAGTAGTAGTAGTAGTAGTAGTATTAGTAGTAGTAGTAGTAGTAGTAGTAGTAGTAGTAGTAGTAGTAGTAGTAGTAGTAGTAGTAGTAGTAGTAGTAGTAGTAGTAGTAGTAGCAGCAGCAGCAGCAGCAGCAATAGCAGTAGCAGTAGTAGTAGTAGTAGTAGTAGTAGTAGTAGTAGTAGTAGTAGTAGTAGTAGTAGTAGTAGTAGTAGCAGCAGCAGCAGCAGCAGCAGCAGCAATAGCAGTAGCAGTAGTAGTAACTTAGAATTATTATGAAAGTTACAGTTATTATTTACACGTACTTCATAATTAGTAATGACAGAATTATTACTGTTATTGTACCGCCATCTCAATAACAAAGTACTAAAATTATAGTGGTCATATTGTGGGGGTCATCAGGATTTAGATTATAATAAATATATAATAACTGATTATAAAAAATGTCAGATTGGTATTCTTAGAAATGGGTTATTGCTGTACATAAGGTAGTCATTTTTTAAACTAAAATACAGAACAACCTTATTTTCAACAATAGACAATTATATCCATTCATATCGCGACAGAGACTATTTTGGGTATTCACCACCGGAGTGACTTGCTCGATAACCGAACCAGTCATTGCTGTGTTAAATCTGCAAAACAGCCTCTCATCGTGTTACTCTATAATTTTTCTACAATTAGGTTTCTTGTTATTGTTTCTTGGATAGCCACAGTGTGGGGCAACAAACTGGTTGTTAAGGCAGGTGGTTGTTTGCATTATGTGATTTTGGCGTCGGCTAAAATGTGACGTGTTTTTTATGACAACAGATACTTGGGTAACAGACGGGTCAGTTCTTAGTTGGTTTAAGGGAAATCTTTAAGAAGACCACATTATAACGTTACACTATAACGTTAGCCGACAGCTGACGCATTTCTATTATGACATCAGATACTTGGGTTACATAGGGTCGGTTCTTAGCTAGCTTGGGGGAGATCTTGAATAACCAGTGTGGGACACCAAGCGGGTTACTAGGGCAGTTGCCTGCTTACGTTGTATGATTGTAACGTCAGATAAAAAGTGACACATTTTTATTATGACATCAGGTACTTGAGTAACAGATCGGATCGAATCTTAAGTAGTTTATGGGGAATCTTGTGCACCCACCCAGTGGAACCTGTTCACTAATGCGGTCAGTTTGTTCCATTTGGGTTCAAAAGCATGTGGTCCGACTCGAGCACTAGTCTGAATGGAGCGACATCTAGCGGTAGAGTAGTTTTCTAGACATGGTTGACTACTATGTTTAAACCTTACTATTATTAATATTGTTGAAGGCAGATTATGACAATTTTGGTTGGAGCTTATGAATGTCACGCAACACCCCCACCCCACCCCAACCCCACCCCAAACCCTCCAAGCCAATCAGTATATCAGGTTGTGCAATATACTACCCAGCTCTAGTTCATACCAGAATTTTGAGAAAGATGCTCCGCAATACACTAGCGCCATCACAATTCACAAGGTCGATACACGGTAGTCATAGAATACAGGTAAAATCAGATTTTTGCGACCACCTTATTTATGGGTGATTAGGAATTAGTCCTCCATGGATAGACGCTCGAGCATGTCGGACTGTATATAGTTCTTACCTGTTAACGCTGTAAAATGTCAAATCTGGTTTTAAAAAGATAGGTTTTCGCCCCTTTGCAGAGCAGGTTATACCGGAAAAGTTATTCCAGTGGTAAATTTCCTGAAATATTTTCTCTTGATTTACAAATAGACATTCGCTAGGAACCATTGCAACGGGTCATAATATGTTCTACAATATAATGGAGGATTCCAGTTTATCCATCAATCACATGACGTCATAATCAACTGCGTGACGTGTAGGATGACGTAATAATCCGTCATGAATGACGTAGCTATGTTCGTCATGAACGCTTAATTGATGACGGACTCAGCCGTGTTGTACAAATTGTATGTCTTTACTATTTAATAAACATGCTGTTGAATATTTTGAAAGTAATTTGACTGCATGGGCGCTGTTGCTGCCTTATAGAGCAACATTACCCAGTCAACGTAATTTCAAAACATTCAACTGCTTACCTGTATAGTTTTCTGCATATTGATAGTCATGGAGTTCAGCGATCGATCGATCCCGACACTGGCGAAGGGTCGTTGGAGCTTGGCTTAATATAGACAAGGCATAGCTAAAATTGGATTCCTCCATTTTGTGAGACACGGGGAACATCGTGGTCTGTGAACTGTGCAGTAAACTCACCCGAACGAGAACACATCTGTCGCCTTTGTAAACTTGACTTGGGGTGTCAAACTCGGTGGCTCCACCCGAATACTTGAAAGTACTTCCGGGGCAATGTAGGTAAGATAACCTCTGGGAACACAACCCTTGTCTGCCCTAAAAGACGATAGATACACAGGTATTTATAATGAATAATATATACCTCCTATTCACGTGTCCTTATATATAATACATAGCATGAGAAACAGGGTTCATGTACCTTAGACTGCAGAAAGAAATTACATACGTCTTCCTACCTTTCGAGAAAAACGTTACTGTGTTCCTCATTTCATGATGTCTCCAAACTATAAAACTTCTATAATTGTGCAGAAAGAGGTCAGAATTAGGAACCGAAATCGACTGTTTCGAATTTTAGCGCCATTGTATACTAACCCTACCATAAGAAATACTGTATCCATCACCATCGTGGTCGCGACAGACCTGCCCGATCTTTTAACCATTAACAATGTATAGGTAAAGTCCGCCAAAGACGTCCTAAGCAGTTATCATCAAGACAATTTTTGAAAATTTACCACATGAATGCCTGGCTCGGTAACCGAGCCAGGCATTCCAGTGGTAAATTTTCAAATGTAATCTTTTCTTAGCCTGCAAATGGGCATTTAATAGGCAATTACTATGATTTTCATGATCAATTCTTAACAAATAAAGAGGTAATGAAACTAATCTGCTATGGCGGATATTATTTGGGGTTGAATAATGGTTGTTCCTTAGGACCAAAGCAAATATTCCTTAGTGACACATTTGCATTTCTAGCCGTGCACCTCCCATTTCTAGCTAAGTTCCGCTCACAGTTTACACGGGTTGAGAGCGATTTATATACTTTGAAACCTCAGAATCCCATTGTCAAGATAACTATACAGGTATTCTTTTTTAATTAATTTGAGGGTGTGCTGTTTTTACTATGACAGCAACAGCGTCCAGTCAAATTAGTTTCAAAATGAATAAACTGAATGTTTATTAAATAGATAAATTATTCAATACACATTTTGATTATGACATCAGTCTACGTGCGATGTAATTGATTATGACGTCATATACTTGAATGGCAGATCAGGTACTTCAACTGACATATATCATCCATCACGCGACGGATGGTGTTGTTCTCATTCGGTTTTCATTGGTCTATCCGTCTTGGCGTAGCTCACCTGTCGTATTTTATTTCAGGTATCCCGTGATCCATCACTGATATTTTCACCTTTGAGTCCAAGAATATGTTCCGGGTCGTGATCATGCGCAGGATAATCCCCCGCGCGTGTAGATATCCCATTGCTTGCGCTATCTGGCGGATAATTGAGAGTTTGGCGTGGTGTGAGCTTTTCTCAGATGTAAGGTGAATTTGCTGGTAGAGTGTCATACCACGAGGTACACTGATGGCAGAAGGAAATACTCGATTATTTATCAACAAGTACATGTGAAACTGTCTATAAAAACCACCCGCTTCGCAACCGAAAGATCACACTGAGGCAATCACTTTCTAGTGGTAGCGGTTAATACATTGGGCCGGCAGATTCGTGCCTCGTGACTACTACTACTACTACTACTACTACTACTACTACTACTACTACTACTACTACTACCACTACCACTACCACTACCAGCACCAGCACCAGCACCAGCACCAGCACCTCCTCCTCCTCCTCTCCCTCTCCTCTCCTCTCCTTCTTCTTCCTCTTCTTCTTCTTCTTCTTCTAGTTTCAGGGAATTCAATTATTTTAAATATATAAGCATGCGTTTATATGAGAGTTAAACTACCATATGAAAAGGCTGTTCACTACATTTTGTGTTGGCTACTATGGAATTTGGTGTTGTGTACGCACTGTTGTTGTCTGATAGCAAAAGCTTCCTATCGGATTGGCTTTATATTGTTCAATAACCTCTAAACTAACTAACTGCATTCACGCATCAAGATTAGTAAATTTTGTAATGTTTACAATCATCAACCGGTTCTCTGGGAATATTATTTTTAATTATATTTGTTTCCGGGGAATTTTGGAAAACCCTCTTCAAAGTAAATTGAGTCAGATGTTTCACATCTATGATTGGAACCTTGGGTAAATTCGTACTCACAGAATATCACAGTCAATATATCCTTATTGGGTAATTTTAGAAACCATAGTGGAGGTTCATGTGTATAAAATTTACACTAGGGTGATTTTAGAAACTGAAAATGTGTTGAATAAGTGGTGTAAAATGATAGCAGATAATTCATTCGCAAAATAACTTGCAAGATGGTGGTGTGCGTTTTTGTGTGAGTGATGGTGGGTGAATGGTTGTGGTGGTTGGGTGGGGTTGGCGCCATCCTTTATTCTCCATATCCAGTTTTGGAACGCCTTGTTGAATGTGACAAGGGAGATAATTCTGCATAGTGCGTATGTATCTGGCCGGTTAATTCTCACCGTCAATGTGTTGGTTATTTTGCCATTTGGGCTCGCATTGCTTTAAGCCTGGGTTAAAACTGGTTAAAAACTGAGTGGCAATTTAATTACGTGACGACGCTTCGGCCTTCAAGCCTGGCAAAATCTTAGGTGGGATGGCGATGTACTCCCGTCTCGTACTAGAGGAGAATGTAACATCATAAAACATTTGTGTATTTTACGATATCATGATATGTTTAAAAACCCATTGTATTTAATGGATGAATCCAATCTGTTGATCAAGTACATGACGTCATAATCAATTACGTCACATGTAGGTTGACGTCACAATCGTAATTGACAAAAATATTCCGTCATTAACCTGGAATAGTCCGCCAGGTGTAGCCTACGAATTGTATGTGGTGAATTTACTATTTAATCAACATTCTGTTGAATATTTTGAAACTAATTTGGCCGAGGCTATTGCTGCCAATGCACCCAGTGAAATTAGTTTCAAAATATTAATCAGCTTACCTGTATATTGAGATTTTGGGAATTGAGGATTCGATCAATCTAACACGGGCAAAGCACGGGAGGAGCTTAGCTAGAGATGGGTGTGACGTAGTTAAAAGCGGATTCATCCATTGAAATAAATAAAGCAATAATTTTATTTTCAGGACTGATGGTCTCTACCAGCAGTATTGCTAACTATTCTGTGGCAAAGAAAAATAATTTCCTCTTACGTCCAGCCACTGAATCCAATTAAGTCCCCGTCGGCGCCGTCACCGTCGCCGCCAACGCCGCCGCTGTCATCGTTGTCGCAGTACGAAAATAATCAACGAAATTCATTACACCCCACATAAGAGAATTATATTTATTTTTCGCTTCATCAGGGGTATGAGAAACATTTAGCATTATCTATTTTTAAAATATGACAACCATTCGGTAATCCCGTATTTCTCTCACAGAAAAACGATTTAGAAGATTTATAAGTTGCTATGATCGAATAAGCATATAGGTCTGAAATTCTAAACGCATTGCATTTAGATATGCTTACTATACAGAGTAAATCCACGAGGATGCGTTTGCCTGATCATGGAGTGCGTTGTCTTAAACCTAGCGTTTATCTCAAGATTTTGAGCAAAATCTATTTAGGCCTACTGGGTTCGATATTGATATTGATTTAACAATGAAAGACATTAGAAATTCCTTTCGTCACTGTTGTAAGATAAGAAATAAAATACTGACTAGGGGTGTAAATTATCCGTTATACTGACTATAGCACAGGCCTTTGAATTTGTGTCCATCCATCCCTCTACCACATGTTCCCCCTACTATATATAAATATACACAAGGTGTGAAACCTTCATTTGTGGGCACCATTGTCAGGAAGCTGATTGGTTGGGTTGTTGTCAAAATCCGCTGACATCACGTTTCTGACTACAAACCACTACAAACCAACCAATCAGCTTTCTGACAATGGTGCCCACAGATGAAGGTTTCATACCTTGTGTATATTATATATAGTAGGAGGGATATGTGGTAGAGGGATGGATGGACGAAAATTCAAAGGCCTGCACATGGAGGGATATGTGGTAGAGGGGTGGATGGACGAAAATTCAAAGGCCTGTGACTATAGGGGTGTAAATTATCCATTTTATACTGATTATATGTGTAAATTATTCATTATACTGACTAAGCGTGTAAATTATCATGTAACTGATCTCGCTAAACTTTGGCGTATTTCATAAAATCAGATTTGTTGCCAAGTTAGATGTTTCTCTCGCTCAATAGGCACAATGTTATAATGATTAGTTGCGTACACTAATGATCTAAAACTCGAATGCGGCGTTCTTTCTAGTTTCTACACGATGCAACTCATTTCTACGAGGACAATTTAATCGATTGCCATCCGAGGAAGTGATTTGATAATCCGGTTTTCTACACATTTCTACATGAACTCAATTTAAATTGTATAAAGGAGAATCTGCCTGACATTTTGATTTTGTTCTTAAATATTAAATTCCTATTGAAAAAATAAGGAATCACACAAATTCCTTTTTAAAACAACATTTACTTGTATTAAAAAGGCGAGATATTGGTAAAGTATATTAATTGTCAATACGTATCATAGATCGTCGATCCTTAACACAAAATGGTTTGCTTATATTTATATTGGATAAATACCATCATTGGCTATCCATTATATCGTAAAAATTTAAAATATTGTATGCTCGTAGCAATTTAGGTAATTGTACCTAATCTGATTCGAATATATTATCTTAGTCGTATAGCAAAGCTTTTCTACTACAGTTTATTTATCAAATCGCACTATAGAGAATTACCTCCCTTGTAGATTTCAACTTCTTGTTTCGTAGATTCCTTCGTAGGAATGTGAGACCCACGAGGAAAAATAAATAAATTTCCCACGTACTTATATAACGAATGTTACAAGTTAAGTTGTTTGATAGTTCCACACGTCAACTTATTGATTAATACGGTATGTACACGTTGTGATGATGTAGTAGTGATGTATTGATAGTAAAGGTTGATAGTTTGTTGCAGATTTGCTCTTATGATGCGTATTGAAGCCTTTTTCTATGGGGGGCGTGTACCATAGCGCGGCTTAGGCTTTCAAAGGTCAGAAAGGAATGGTTTTCAAGTGGTAGACTATCAGTGTTTCCCAGTTTTCGACAATCTATATTAAGCTGAGTAATAGTTTCCTGATTTCTGAAGATTATGTTACTGTATGTTGGGCTAAGTTCTTTGAAGATGAATTCTGAAATTGATGTAAGTTGTCGCTGTCTAATGATATTTGTTGCTGGACACGTAAGGAGGAAGTGGGTTATTGATTCATCTTCGACTTCACAGGCAAGACAAGTTGCTGAGACAGTGTAGTTAGAGAATCTTGATTTCAATTATTGTAGCATATATATGCATGTTAGCAGTCAAGCTTTTGTAATTGCTCTTCTTACTTCTGTTGTTGATTGGACAGATCCCCAGACTGGGTGAATAGCTCCAATTTGGCAGCCTACTTTGTCCAGGTAGAGTAGACTTAGACCGGATGTGCGCTCACATTGCTGTCTGAAGTTTGATGTCCAGAAGTTATTAATAGCTGTTCTTATACTTTTCTTCCAACTTGACTTCAACAGTAGGCAAAATCTGGTGGTCGTGTTCGAAAGATAATAAATAACAAACTGGATAATGATCTGTTCCTATCCGAAATAAATAAGCATGATATTGTACTGTCACGAAAATCCACGAGGATACGTGAGGGGTGTGCGTTATATTAAACCTAGTGTTTATCTCAAGATTTTGAGCAAAATCAATTTAGGCCTACTGGGTTCCATATTGATATTGATTTAACAATGAAAGACATTAGAAATTCCTTTCGTAAAATAAGAAATAAAATACTGACTACGAGGTCTAGATGTTAATCCATTAAAACGGCGCAAATTCTGTGAGTCATTCTTGAGTGGCTTCCTTGTAACTGATCTCTTCGCTAAACTATGACGTATTTCAGAAAACGGGACTCGTTTTGGCAACTGACCGGGCCAGTGGTTCCACTTTTTGTGCCAGAGAAATGGTACATGGCTCAATAGGCACAATGTTATAATGATTATGTGCATACACTAATGATCTAAAACGCATATGCTTTTTTCACGATGTAATTCATTTCAACGAGGAAATGTTTCTCGATTGCTAAAGATGTGTCATTCCCGAGTAAGCGATTTGACAAGCGCATTCTTCTACAAAAAATACTATTTAAATTGCATATAAGGGCAAACATATGAGTATTCTTGTTTTAAATATTAAATTCCTTTTGAACAAATAAGGCATCACATAAATTCCTTTTTAAAACAACACTTGTAATAAAAAGGCGAGATATTGGTCAATTGTATTAATTTGCAAGCATATTACGCGGGAAGCGGACGACGCCCGCATATAAAGGGGCGTATTATATAATCTGTTCTTTATTGGGTTTTCAAAATTATTATTTGAACCGTATTTTGTTTGTGCCGTCCAATTTCCTCATGACCAGAATCATAAAAAATACAACAGGTTATGATTCTAAGTTCTAATCTCAGGATATTTCGTTTATATACACGAGATTTTCAGTTCAATTTTTCTCGTTTCTTGATCTTTTTATTCACATGGCATTAACTAAATTTATTTCTTCTTCATTTTATAGCGTTACTTTTGATTTTCATCTCACTTTAATATGTTTGTTTCAATTTTTGCCTAATTTGCCTTCTAGATTTAATTTCACAGACTTTGTCCTCCCTCAGACCAAAACCCAAGTTATATCGTTACCCAATAAAAGGTAACCCCGTCCCTCTACCCCACCACCCCTCCCCTTCACACCGCAACCCAAACACCACCACAGCAACACATGAAAATGCCTTGCGATAGGCAGCAACAGCCAAATTAGTTTAAAATATTCAAGAGGACGAGGTTAACTGTAAAGTTAGCATGAATTGTGATTCTGCGAATTTATGATTCAAAGTATATAACTCGGGCCAACACGCGCAAAACATGGGCAGAGCTCAGCTTGGAATGGGCGGGTCATAGCTAAAACTGGATCATCCATTAGCTGCCATTATCTTAGAAACAATATAGATTTCAGCGGATAACAGTGGCGAAATTACAGTTGGGTCATAGCCAACGTATGTTATAAATGTTGACAATGTATTTAATAATTATACACACATGCGTTGGGCCAACGTTAGCGTAATAGCGGCAAAGTAACAGTTGAGTTAGAGTTGTCCAGAAGTGTATCTTGCATTTAAAAGCTTTAAAAGCAATTGAGAAATCCGACCTGTCACTCAAGTATGACGTCATAATCAACTACGTCAAATGTCGTCTGACGTCACAATAAAAATACCTATCTAGCTCCACCGTGAACATTTAAAAGTCCGTTAAGTGTACGATTGAATTGTATCTTTTTGATAGATTTGCGACTTAATTAACAATCTGTTGAATATTTTGAAAGTAATTTAACTGGGCGCTGTTGTCACCATATGTTTCAAAATCTTCAGCAGCCTACCTGTATAATTATAATACCTTGGAAATGGGATTTTGAGAATTCAAAGTTCAAAGTCTATAAATCGCTTCCAACATGCGCAAAACTTGGGCGGAGCTTAGCTAGAAAATAGCTGGGCGTGGCTAGAAATTGGCTGGAAGTTGGCTGGACGTGGCTAGAAATTGATCCCTAGCCTCAAAGCGCTCAAAATGCTACCTATATCAATTAACCCTTTAAAGCTCTAGATATCTCAAAGAAATTTGCAATTCTCACTCTGTAAATGTAAATATAGAGAAGACAATGTGTGTAAATTTGCCACAGAAATTTACAAAAACAACTTTCTGTTGCCACACGTTTTGTTCGGCTTGATCATTAAATGGTTAACATTCAAGAAAATGTTTACTTTTTGCTTTGACAGTGTACATGGGCAGGCCAAGAGAAGACTATTTTTGAAATTTTACCACTGGAGTGACTGGCTCGGTTACCGAGCCAGTCATTCCAGTGATAAATTTTCAAAAATTGTCTTCTCCTGGCCTGCAAATTTACATCAATCAAGAGCACTGCAGGCGCCATTTTCAGGCTTAATTATTATAAGATTAAGCTGAAACAAGATGGATTAAAGTTAATTAATAAGGATGGTGGTTCCAGGAGGTAGGGGTAGGCATACGTGATTTCAGAATTTCTTGGAATATCTTAATGAAAGTGTGAAGACACCTCCAGTTACCCAGCTAGGTAATGTTTGAATAAACGTTTGTCCTTTGAAAAGTCGGCACGATACGGTTGACCATTGGTAAAGTAACCGTGATCATTGCGAAATAACGAGCCACAATACTCGCTGAATTTGCGTATTAAGGCGCTGTGTGATGGTCACTGGCTATCCACTTTAATCAATGTGTCCGACGATATGTCAGTCAGTCAGTCAGTCAAATCTCCTTACCAAGCCTCGTAGCCACAACAATACCACATGCACACACTATACAGGTAATGCGAATGTGATGTAAATAAAACTTGAATCTACCAGTTACGACATTGCATAAATACTTAATTTGCAAAATAATTAATTAAAATTTATTCTCACACTATACATGTTTTCAGAGGTCTGCTCACTGTGTATCGTGAAATATCATACTTACTACTACTACTACTACTACTACTACTACTACTACTACTACTACTACTACTACTACTACTACTACTACTACTACTACTACTACTACTACTACTACTACTACCACCACCACCACCACCACCACCACCACCACCACCACCACCACCACTACTACTACTACTACTACTACTACTACTACTAATAATAATAATAATAATAATAATACAATACTACTACTACTACTACTACTACTACTACTACTACTACTACTACTACTACTACTACTACTACTACTACTACTACTACTACTACCACCACTACTACTACTACTACTACTACTACTACTGCTGCTGCTACTGCTACTACTACTACTACTACTACTACCACTACTACTACTACTACTACTACTACTACTACTACTACTACTACTACTACTACTACTACCACTACTACTACTACTACTACTACTACTACTACTACTACTACTACTACTACTACTGCTACTACTACTACTACTACTACTACTACTACTACTACTACTACTACTGCTACTACTACTACTACTACTACTACTGCTACTACTACTACTACTACTACTACTACTACTACCACTACTACTACTACTACTACTACTACTACTACTACTACTACTACTACTACTACTACTACTACTGCTACTACTACTACTACTACTACTACTACTACTACTACTATACCTTGTGATGACGGCGAGCGAAGGAGGCTCAATGCACGCGCCCATGAATAGCGTGACATTCTCGTGCCTAATCATGCGTAGTTTGTTCACCTCGGTCAGAAAAGGCTTGACCTCATCCTCCGCAAGGTCACTGAACACGTGGATAATCACATCACCAAACCAACGACCCCTGCAATGGCATAAGCTTTTACATTAGGTTTGTTGATGTTACGGACCCCGCATTGTTAGCTAGAGTATCACAATTAAATTGGTTGATGCGCGACAAGTGGTTTTCCATGAATAATGGATCAGCCACCTATTCCATTTATCCATTAAAGGATAAATAATCCGATCTTTTGATAGATATTCAGGTGATCTAACACGCCGGTCATAAACTATCCAGGTAATTTCAAGCTTTTTATCACACCGCTAAGGAAAGATATTCAGGATTTAGTAGATAAATGTTGGTACATTTCTACACCCTATGATGGCTGTCATGATTTACTTTTCAACCAATCAGAAAACCCCTAGTGTGGCTGCCTCGGTATATACGCTCAGTCATAGAGGTGCTAGCTATAGTTTGGCAATGTGGTATAAAAGCAAACCTACAGGTAACCTGTTGAATATTTTGAAACCAATTTGATTGGAAGTTGTTGCTGCCATAGGCAGCAACAACTTCCAGTCAATTTAGTTTCAAAATATTCAATGGGATGAGCATTACATAATAAACAATGCGATGCATTGGCGCTTACATGACATCACGCACAATAACTTGAGGAGACAAAATGGTGTCGATCACTGTTCAACATTTACTCGATATTACAAAGCAGATAATTGCGATACAGATCAGGGAATGTGACAAGATATGAATGATATGGAATCTATAAACCATATTCTATCGGTGCCATACAACATTTGAGATGGGATTACCGTCGATTTAAAGGACTGCTCATCTTATTTGATACTAGTTACTCACGAAATGTAATATGCTAGACATAGACTATGCCATTACTGTGATGCCACGATATTTACAAGAGATTGTCTGGGCTTTTCCTTTTTTTCAGGAATGTCGTTAACCATCCTTCCTTTATCATATCTGGAACTGCGTTGGTGAGCAATATCATGTTTACTAGTTCTGTAGTGTATTTTAAGAGCCTTGTCACCAGCTCATTGCAGGCACGTGCTCTGATTAATTCTCATTAAATCTGCAGCTTTCCTATTGTTTAATGTTTCAATCATTCCAATGACATTACATATGTCTAATGAAAACCTACTGGTGTACACTATGCTGCTCCGCCAAATCGTTATAAATAATGTTATCATATTTTATCCTATCATTTATACTCCCGACCATTAGAGTTCCCCATCTTTTGGATTAGCTAAGTACTGATGGTGATTTGCCAATACGTCCAGAATTGCTCTTATTAACTTGAAATCTTCTCTCCAAAATCAACACCCACATTAGTAGGAATTCTTGACGTATACTTTTGTGCTTGTTGACCAGATGGTAAACCATCTTTTGATAATGGATGGATCCGGTCTGTCACTCAAGTATATGACGTCACAATCTATTGCGTCACATGTCGCAGTCAAAATGCGTAACGAATGAATATCCAGCACCGTCATTAACATTGAATAGTCTGTCTAGTGTACGAATTGCATGTCTGTGATGGATTTGCTATTAAATAAGCATTATGTTTCATATTTTGAAACTAATTTCATTGGGCGCTGTTGTTGTCACTGTTGTTGCTTTGGCTTGAAATTGGGATTCTCAGAATTCATGATTCAAAGTATATAAATGTATTCTAACACACGGAAAAGTGGGGAAAGCTTAGCTAGAGATGGGCGGGCCGCGGGCATAGATTGAAATGGACCCCACTAGTGGGTGCTTGATTGTCAAATAGTCTTCTAGTTACAGGAAGGGGAAAGGGAAATAACAACTGATGTTTATTGATAATTTCATACAATAATAAATAAACTACCATCGGTAAAAAAATGGAAATGAATTGGGATTATTTGAGAAAAAACATTTACTAAATCTAGGCCTGCTTAACTTGGGGCCAATTAGTGACCTCGCTGGTGCTTCGTACTCCGACGTGTGTCAACTGTGTGCGTGCAGGTATAACGCATAGACCTACCTGAATATACCGAAGGCACACCTGAATATAGTTTTGTAAGCGGTATGGATAGTATTCGCTATAGGCGCCGATGTAGAGCGATTAACTCACTACTGCTAATTCACTATTGATCTTTTTGAAAACGTTATATTTGAAAGTAACTTTTTCTGGTGAAAGCGACATGTTTCGGTCAAAATTATTTTTAAAAACAGTGCCGGTTTCCAAGGTAGCAATATGACGCCTAAAGAACACTTTGAAATTCGTGTGATCGAATGTAGACCCTGTCTCTGGAAACAATGGCTTTCAGTCAAATTGATTTAAAACAAACAGTATTTTACCTGTAGGACGTAGTGGCTAATCAGCTCAACCTGAATATAACTGAGCTTATATGATCGGCTGCAGTAGGTATTATTTATTCACTCGGCATACTCTAGAGCACATAGGACCAGCCGCGTCACTAATTGATTCCCGCCAGAGTGACATAAATGGTATTTAGCTGCTTTTTCATAATTATTCTGATTTCTTTCTGTTTTTATACCATGGAGGGGGAGGGAGGGGGGCTATAGGTTGATTATTATATAAAGCTTTCATTCAAGAACATACGTCGGTTGCCTGATCCTTTCCTTTAACATTGTTGCTATAGCATCTGCCCATGGAAACTAGACACCTGTCCGTGAATTACAATAATGTCGTCCACAAAATGAACATAATTGAATACGCTAATGATAACCACGTGGTATCCTTGTGATGAGTGACCAATAAATATATGTCAAGAATATTGGAACTCTCATAATTAACTAGCTAACTTAGAATACCTTATATAATTTTATGAAAATTAATTCAAAATTTGGACTCTTTATTGGGCATCTTAGGCAAAGGAATGGGTTAACACATGAATTGATATGGCGTTTGACGCTAATTTCCATTCCGCCGATCTCACATATTTGGCCGGTTCGCTCCCTCCCTCTCTCTCTCTCTCTCTCTCTCTCCCTCTCTCTCTCTCTCTCTCTCTCGCTCGCTCCCTCCCTCCCTCCCTCCCTCCCTCTCTCTCTCTCTCTCTCTCTTTCTCTCTCTCTCTCCCTCTCTCTCTCTCTCTCTCTCTCTCTCTCTCTCTCTCTCACTCTCACTCTCATATTTTACAGTAACATTTGATGATGTCAAGCCCATTTTCACACCCTTGTCCCGATAAATTGGCAATGGATGTACAGTAATTCACGTCTACGGTCTACTATTATCGGACATACTTGTAAATCTCTTGTCTTCGGCCGACCTTTAGGCAGTCTCGAATCTCCAAATCCATGAACGGTATAGTACAATCCCCTAATGAATAGTGCAGTAGGCTGATGCGGCTGCAGAATAATCAATACAGGAATAAGGGAATAAACGAATGAACGAACGAATTCACAGATTCATTGCAAAGATATAATAACCCATTTATGAACAATTGTACACAGTTCTGTGGAAATATTACATATGAATGATATATTACCCAGATAACGCAGCTCACTGTGCCAATGCTGGGCCGATACCGGGCCGATAGCTAAGCTGCATTATCTGTGTACAAGTGGGCGTCAAACGACAATATTGAATTTTGATTGTTTAGCAGCTTTATGGTAATAAATGCTACCGACATACCTCCCTCTCCGGTCGTCTTCCTCATCTTCAAATACAGACTCCTCAAAGTTCGCATCAGCTGAAACAAATAATGTGTATTATATATATGTTTTATTAATTATTACTTTTATTATCTCATTGACGCTTTTTCTCCACCAACATTTGCAATTAGATCTAATCATGCCTATCACATAACAAATTGGAGCCGATACTCTTTTGAGTTAATTCTTGGTAAAATAATATTTTTGGTTAGTGTAGAGTGGGAGGTGGATTGTGTGGAAAACATAATGATCCTTTGTTTCATCCTGGTAGTCACATGAACACCTAGGAGAGGCTGACAAAAATTGCCATAAAGATGGGTGTTTAAAGTTGTTACAGTTGTTCTGTGGCCTATACAGCACACGATACTGGCAGGTCTTTGGCGCACATAGTCCCACCTAGGTGGGGCTCGTGTATAAGACATTCCTTTTAATTAATTTTTAATTCCTGTATGGTTGGAAACATTGTAACAGGGTTGAGGAGGGTATTCCACTCACGCACTGTTGCTAGAAAGAGAGCTCTGCGATACAGCTTAATTCGACATCTAGGCGGAGACCCTGGAGTGTGTGTGTGTGATACAGTGGCGGATTTGCCCTTTGTGAACTGGAAGATGATTAGATAGCGACTCACATCGCACGCCACGTGTTATTGTGTATAGAACATTGCAAGTCTATGCATCCTACCTATGTTCGAAATTGTTTCCATACAGGTTTCAATATACAAGTCTCCTGTACTGACGCTGCATGTGACTCAAGTAAACAGTCCATAGAGCGGACATGTTCCAGTCTAGTAGCAAGGCATTGTGAAAGATTATCCCGACCCTAACAACAACCCATGAATCCAGTTTTAGTCATGCCAATCTCTATGGCTAAGCTCCCCCCCCCCCACGCCTCGCCCGTGTTGGAATCGATCGAACCCGAACTTTCTGAATCTCGATTTCCAGAAAACTATACTAGTAAGTTATTAAACATTTTGAAACCAATTTGACTGGGCGCAGTTACTGCCTATGGAAACAACAACGCCCCGTCAAATTAGTTTCAAAATAGTCAACGGAATGGTTATTAAATAGTAAAGACATACAATTCGTACGACTTGGCGGACTATTAAGCGTTTATCACAGACTTAATTACACCATTCATTATGACGTCAGTCTACATGTGACGTAGTTGATTATGACGTCATATGATTGATCGAGAGACTGGACTCGTCTATTGTGTTCTGGCGTAAACTCTCTCTGCCAATCACGCAATATTACATAGACGTATGACACGACTACTTATCACAGTTATATTATAACTAAAAGGCATTACTTAAATTACCAGATTCCTGGAATACCCGTCCGTGCCTCAATAATGTTTTTGACAGATACATCTTGGACCTATTGTCTAGGCATGAATATGAATGCCAGAAGCAATAAGATGTTGACATTGATGATGCTGCTGATACTACATTATCAACATATCCCGGATATTGGCCTCCAGACACCAAATATTTAATTTCTCTGTCTATCTAATGTACATGGAAAACAAACATGTCTCTAAAGGATACCTCGCTTTGGGGGCCAGATGATGGTGGTTCTTTAAGACGGGTGTTTGTATGACAATACCGCTTAACAAATTATTATCATTTGACACAACCCCTCGCCCCAAAGCTATTTACCATAGCAACTGAGTTGTATTATGCGGACATTTGCCGTAATAACATAAACATTGTCCCTACTGTAAAATAATCTATAACGAAACCTGAACGGGCATCAAAAAGTGGTTTCTAATGATATATCACTGGTCAATATAACTCCTTTGTTATATTAAATAACCTTTGGTGCCAAATACTGGCGTTTCCTTAAGATAGTTCGTCTGGCGAACCGTTTTGGCGATCCACCATCGCGGCCTCGAAACGCACGCGTCCGACTATTCCAGGAATTAGTATCGGCGTATCCGTACTAGCATATAATACGACCGCGACAGTGGAGAAATACTACAATGTTGTTGTATAATCATCATACGTAGAGTGCATTGGTATCTATTCAAAATATATCTAGATAATGAATCTTGGAGTAAGTTCAATCCCGCGTATATACCCGTTTCAAAACAGCCATACTATTCGTACAACAACGCTTAGCACCAATTCACCTTTCCAGAGAATCCACCCATCATATGACGTCATAATCAACTACGTGATGCGTAGAATGACATCATAATGAATGACGTCATGAATGATGTCGATAAGTACATCACGAACGCATATTTGAAGACGGTCTATGCGTTGGTGTACAAATTGTATGCCTTTACTATTTAATAAATATTGTGTTGAATATTTTGAAACTAATTTGACAGGGCGCTGTTGATGCCGCAGGCAGCAACAGCACCCAGTCAAATTAGTTACAAAATAGTCAACAGCTTCCCTGTATAGTTTTCAGGAAATTGCTAGCTAGGGCATTCGTGGATCAATGAATCTCAACACGGCAATGTGTGGGTGGAGCTTAGCTAGTGATGGGCGGGGCATAACTAACAATAGAAAGGTCCATTAAGCATTCGTGATGAACTTATCTACGGTATTCATGACGTTATTGATTATATCCGATAATGTTGAACTGTCGTAGCCAAAGCAGCCGATTTTACTTCTTATCTAATAATTATCATGTTGAATATTTTAAAACTAATTTGACTGTACACTGTGGCTGCATAACGCAACAACAGCTTCCAGTCAAATTGGTTTCGAATTATCTCATAGCCTAGACGTGGTTGCCTTTACATTACTTTGCCAAATTGTAGCTTCCACCTCCATGATTGAAAATACATATCTAGGTAGATGACTATGTTTTCCTGATTGGTTGAAAAGTTTTAAAATGTATAATTTCTATGGTAGGCTATCGAACCTGAATACATAGTAAAAGATGGGATGAGTTTTCCTTTAAGTTTTTTAGATAACTGTACATAATTACGCCATCGAGAAATGTTTAATTGGCTCGTGGGAATGCTTCTAATTATGACCATGTCGATACGCGGCAAAGACTGTAAATATTAGATTCTATTAATGAATGCATTCTTCCCCCCCCCCCCATCACCCTCCACACCCACCCCAACACATCATCTCTCTCTCTCTCTCCCTCCTCTCTCCCTCCCTTAGCCTCTCTCGCCCTTCCTCCCTCCCTCCCTTACTCTCTCCCTCCCCGTCTCTCCCCATCCCTCACCCCATCCCTCTCTCCATCTCCCTCAACTTCACTCCCTCTCCCTCCATCGCTTCCTCCCTTCCTAACTTATCTCAATTAATTCTCGTGTATAATAATCATATATGCGTTGTTATTCTACTGGCAACAGTCACGATAACGTCATATCCTGCTACCTGATCATCGAAATAGATTATGCAATTCAATACATAACTATGTATCTGATAAGATTTCTAAATATATACGATCCTATTCTAGCTAACTAAGGAAACACCGAGTAATGATCAATATTTTAATCTTTTAAAAACACAAGTAGTTGCTTGAAGGTATTATGTTGCTGTTTTGTAATGAGTTCCCTCAGTCAGGTAAATGAAGCAGTGTTCGCATTCATGATACGAGATAAAAATAGATATCGTTGTGTAAAAATAGGATATTGATAGTCGATAAATCACTATATTTAGTAAGGAACAAGTTTATTCTGCATGGTCCTACATTCAACTAATGTATTATGAGATCACCTTTGCTCCTATATTAAGGGAACAATATTAAATTCGAAATGCCTGCTCTTGTTGGTCAATGGCGCGAGGACCAATATCAAATTTTATATCTACGCGTCCATTGGTCAATGGAAACGTGGACCAATATTGAATTCGATATCAGCGCACCCGTTTGCCAATGGCGCGATGACCAATGTCAAATTATATATCGAACGCGCACTGGTCAACAACGCAGAACCAATATTGAATTGGATATCAGCGCACCCTTTTTTCAATAGCACGGGAGACCAATATCTGATTCAATATCGGCGTGCAGATTGATCAACGGCGCACGGAACCAATGTCGAATTCGCTATTTGCGTGACCGTTATTCAATGGCACAGAGGACCAATATGAATTGCTATAGTTGCGCCGATATGAAAAAATATTAATTCACACCCTGCTGTCCTATTAAATGTGCGCAATCCTTGATTAGCCGCTGAGTTTGTGTGTTTGAGTGAGATTGAGTGACAGCTAGCGTCGCTCTTATAGTGATTCGTTATAGTGACAGATGATAAACAAAAGTCTGAAGAACAGACATTACATCCGGGAGCTCGACATCTGTTTCACACTCGTCTCTCAGCTCGTGGAGCTAAGCTACGCCCTTCTACATATTGTTAGCGTGGTTTCGAGGAGATTTTAGCAACGATGACCGCCAAGTGAAATGTATTTCTTCTCTATTTAACTGAAACCTTTATCGCGAAATAATCAATTAAAATAATCACATGATTTGCTAATAGCACAAATTTCAATCCAAAACAATAATGTAATGATCTTTTTGTCTATAGATGGAATACTATTTCCAGTTAACGCTTTATTGCGTCAAAGATCCGCAAAAGAATTCTAGTCCGACTTGCTATCCCGTGGTGATCGAAAGCCATATCTTGACAGCCACCATACGCCATTGACAAAATATGATATTTCTAGAGGAAATTATAACAAGCTATAACGCCACTATGTCTCGCTTGATATTGTAGCGGAAATAGGGCGAATTCAAATTCTCGAATTATAAAATGACCAGAGGGCAGCTAAGATAGAAATTTTGTATAATAATAAAAGCAGTGCATATCCGCGTGAATGTTGCTTCCAATTATCCATAAGTACGACGCTCTGAAAAGATGTGTGTGGATTAAAAACCGGTTGTCTCCCCTTATTGATGATGCTTGGAATAGGTCAAACGACCCGGGGAGTGTTATCTCCCCTTATAACATATAACGAAGGATTGGGAAAAGCTGCTCAGAATCTATTTGGAAAGAGTTATCACCCTTAGGAATATGTTGGGTTTTAGACGTACATTAGATTATAAAAAGTAGAAGCTATTTCCCCATAAAGTTAGGTATGTTATCCTGGTCCCCTGTTGGAGAAGCATTGGAAAGCTGTTTGCAGAGGGAAGAGCAGTACTCCAGAACATGATCAATGAATTCAAGTTGATTTGCAGTGTGACTACCTATGGCAATGCGCCTTTCCAGTTCATCCATCCATAATATGACGTCATAATCACCTGCACAACGCGTATTATGACGTCATAATCATTACGTCACTGAATGGCTCGATTTAGTCCGTCTTAAACGCTTACTAGTCCGATACTTTGCGCGAATTGCATGGCTTTACTATTTAATAAACATTATGTGGAATATTTTGAAAGTAATGCCATAGGCAGCAACATTGGCCAGTCAAATTGCTTTCAATATATTCAACAGCTTACTTGTATAGCTTTCTGGAAATTGAGTGAGGGAGTTCAGGGATTAATCGATCCCAACACTAGCGAGGTGTTGGTGGAGCTTAGCTAGAGATGGGCGGAGCATAGCTAAAACTGGAAAGGTCAATTAGCCCTTTAATGGTTAAATTTGGTGCAAAAATTAAACAATTTGCTTATTGAATCGCCATTTGCAGGCCAAAAGAAGACTATTTTTGAAAATTGCCACTGGAATCACTGGCTCGTCCATCGAGCCAGTCATTCCAGTTGTTTACTTTTCAAAAGGGTCGTCTCTTGGCGTGCAGATTGGCATTCCTTCAGACCACTGAAGAGGCCGGGTCTGGTAGGCTTTGTCATAAATGGGTTAAGAATGCGAGCCGGCTTAAATATCGGCTTTAAAACATTATTCGATGTTGCTTTGTAATGGTCCGCTCTAAGTCCCAGAGCACGTTTCGCAAACGTTATTGGAACCAAGTCGATGTCAGAATTACATGAGATTAAGGTCATCACGAGATCTGGAAATAGCGTGTTCAAAAAAAATCTGTGACATAAGTCAATGATGATAGTAATGAGTTAGCTACCAACATCTCGACTGACAGAGACAGTGAGTGAACAAAAAAACTGTTATTGCCAGAACGAATGATTGCAAGAGAACCGACGTCTGTATACTTGGTCATGCCCAGACATGTTTGCAATGGAGGAGTCCAGTTTATCGATCCATCTATTGATGTCATAATCAACTACGTCACATGTAGGTTGACGTCATAATCAATTACATCATGAATGACGCGATTTAGTCCGTCATAACGCTTAATAAGCCGTCAAGTTGTGCGAATTGTATGGCTTTACTATTTGATAAAGATTCTGTTGAATATTTTGAAATTTGACTGGGCGCTGTTGCTGCCATGGGCAGAAACAACACCCAGTCACATTAGTTTCGAAATATTCAACAGGTTACCTGTATAGTTTAGTGGCAATTCAGATTCAGAGTGCAGGAATCGGTCGATCCGAACACAGACAAAGCGTGAGCGGAGTTTAGCTAGTGATGGGCGGTGCATAGCTAAAACTGGATTCCTCCATTAGATGGACATAGTTACAGAAACACTAAATTCTTCCCGAATGTTTCATTGTACTGATAGACTATGGTATATACATTCCATATCACTCACTTCCCAGCGTCTGCCTTTATCTCTATCACAATGCTTGTCCATTTAACTTCGCGTTAATGTTGAGATGTACTCGTCGCCATTATGTCTCCTAAGATAGTAGTGTGTGACGTCTTGTAAGTGCCAATACATCACAATCTTTATTATCAAATGTAATATCAGAAAATGGCTCAGGCACCTGTCTCATTTAAGCCCACGGCTGGTGAGAGTGTGTGTAGTCAAACCTGTCTGTGAATCTATGATAGAGATTTGGTGCGGGGGCCAGCGATGGCAGTTCGATAAAGCCGGCGGTCATAAACAACTACCGTCAATATAGGGATCGATTTCTAGCTACGCTCCGCCCACCTTACCTGAATCCTGAAATTCCAGAATGCCAATTTGGAGCTTCTTATATAGATAAACTGTTGCATATTTTGAAACTAATTCAACTGAGCGCTGTTGCTGCCTACAGTGCCCAGTAAAATTAGTTTCAAAATATTCAACAGAATGTTTATTAAATAGTAAATCCATCAACGACATACAATTCGTAGGCTAAGCTTGGCAGATTTGTCAATGTTCATGACGGTGCTAGATACATCACTACGTCTTTTGACTCCAGCCTACATGTGACGTCATGTAGTATGACGGCATACACTTAAGAGATAGATTGGATCCGTCTTTTGTCCCGAAATCTATTTACCGACTTAGCATTGTATATGGGCTGCATTAAGTGACCACCGGTCCCTCGTATAACATTTGCGGGGACCACATAGTGTCCATTACATATCTTTGACTGTATCTTGTTATAGTCAAAACTTAGGCTTAGGATTAGGGTTATGGCTAGTCAATCGATCAAACTTAAAACTGGGCGTATTGTTGTATATTCCGAACATTAATAACATTGCATTCTAATAGACTTACCGTATATTGGTAGTTGCGCTGCTTTGCCGGTGGGTGGCCATGTAGAACAAAGCGCATGTTCGGAAATTTTCTCGCGAGATGTCGCAGATTTTTGCGGACAGCTGATTGTGCACGTCAATGGCGAATGCCCAGACGAGGTAATGGACACCGTGTCGCTGTGGTTATCCGATTTGTTCAACTTTTTACTCCAACTTGGTGACAACAGTTTATCATTTTGCGAGATAATACTCCATGACGTGTCGGACGCCTGTAGATACATACTTTCGTCTGAAAGGTGTTGAGTTTGTGACGTGTTGTGTGACGTGTTGTGTGATGTATGCAGTTTGGAATCACTTTGATTCGATGACACGGTAGAACAGCTACACCACGACGTTTGGTCTGACATCCTAGATGGAACGCTTTCTGGATTCAGAGAGGTGTGGCATGAATCTGGCTCAGATGTAACCAACACACACGGCACATCCAGGTTTAGGGACTTCACCTGTTGATTCCGTATGCAGACAATTTCTGGTGGCAGCGCGCTTTCGAGGGTATTCGACCGTGTCCAGTAATTATCTGGCGACCCCACGATGTAATAATCGCTTAACCGGAGATGTTCCTGAGGCATGCTGGGAGAATACTGAAGCTTGGCTTTAGGTTTCAGAAGGAGTGAGTCTGTCTCGCTTCCAGGCGATATGATCATATGTTGGAAGTTTGTATGCTGGAAATTAGTACCGGGAGTTCCTCTGTTGTGTTTCCTTTTCGTGGCAAGCCATTTTCGTAGTCGAATGAAGAACTTGGAGAGAAAACCACTATCCTTTCCTTTGTGCTGTTGTTCCCGCCGACATGCTGAGCAGCTCTCAAAGATCTGAACCTCATACGCATTAATGGCATTCGGGCATGGAAGGAGAGACACGTTGGAATTGACTTCATTCGCCTGCAGAACTTTCGTCCAATGCTCCTCACCTGTAAATATATAAATCAATCAGTTAAGACAAAATACTAGATCCGCGTGACGGGTACTTGCCTGTTATTTTGCTAGTCTAAGGCCGTGTTCTCACTAGAGACTGATGTATGGCGTCATTCCTGATTAACTCGCTAGTGAGAGCACGGCCTAAGTCTACTTTGACTAGCAAAGCCCTGTGATAGATATTGGGTAGGCCTGGGCGGTCCGTCAGGCGTCATGTCTATCCCATTATCTACCACACGGTCGATGGCGAGTCATGGTAGACTCGAACTAGCATTTTGTATTTGTTTCATTGGTTTAAATTTCATGGTCATAAAATCATAATGCTTCCAAAAATATACCCCGATATAAGATGTATTTTAAAATGTTTCTATATACTAGTTTTCCTGCTGAATGCGCCCGCGTTGATAGATTTTTTCGAACTGGATCATTGCATCCCAAATTGGCTACTGAAGTGATTGGTCTCCGATTCCAGAAATGGGACACATTTTCATATAAATGCTGTATAATTCTTGGTGCACACGACCACCTTTCCCCCGCGTTACCTTGGTTTGTAACCATAGCTTTATAGAAAACGTGTGCGGCTCAAAGAAACATGGAACCAGTGCTCCCCAGAACTGTTTCTGATATCAAATGTGTTTGATTTCTCCATCAGATGGTGTTCATGTTCGATACTACAGCCACGAATAAAACACTATTGACCATCTGTGATGCTTGGGAACAAAACAACGAAACATATTTCAGAGTTGACCAATAAGTGCTCTCATCTTTTGTAAACCCACGGTTTGCTCCGAAATGCGAGGGCCTGTGTAAAAGAGAGGTATACCGTTGGTGGTTCTATTTAGTGCAGAAGAATTGTCGTTCAAATTGTATACTTTTAGAGGCTTAAATGGACATTTCCAGTTTTAGCTATTCTCCGCCCATCTCTAGCTAAGCTCCACCCACACTTCGCGTGTATTGGGATCGATCGATCTATGACCTCCCTGACTGTCAATTTCCAGAAAACTATACAGGTAAGCTGTTGAATATTTTGAAACTAATTTGACTCGGTGCTGCCATTGCTGTTGCAACAGCGTCCAGTCAAATTAGTTTCAAAATGTTCGACAGAATGTTTATTAAATGTTAAAGACATACAATTCGTACAACGTGTCGGACTATTAAGCGTTTAAGATGGACTAAATCAGAGTCATTCAAGCTATATTTGATTATTACTTCATTCTAGTTGTTTATTGCGTCATATGACGGATAGATAAACTGGAAATGTCTATTGCATAGCCCAGCGTAATGAAACGAAATAAATCTTAGCATATGATGGTTGGATTATATATAAATTAATATAAGTAATCTTTGCCTCTTTGATGATTTGAATTAGGGATACTTATCTCCAATTCAATTTCACATCGTAAAGGAATTACATTAAGCTATACGAAATGAAATATAATATCTTATTTTATTACATTGAGATACATAAATTAAGCTTCTAAAAATATACACGTGCAACAATTTTTTTTTCCAACTTCGCCAGGAGATCAGGTTCTGATTAACCAATTGGTCTAGCTCAACACGATAGTACCTTTTGATGTAATTATTATAACCTGTACAAGACACACCACCCAACACCTTTGACATTGCTGTTTACACACGGTCTGGTTAAATCGTTTGAGCAGAAGACTATCGTTTCAACAACAGGGATGTGCATAATAGTCACTTGCTATGAAGCAGTACAACAATCGGCATATCGGAGAATGGTTCAGTGAGAATCACACCCCACCCCCAACCCAGATTCTGGTCTACACGACGAGCTGTTAGAACTAAACTAAAATCCAGGATTGCAACCCCATATCACCAGTTCAATCCTACCGGAGACTCCAGAGGTGTATGTGAAGCACCTCGCACCAATCGAGCGGTTGTAGACCTTCTCTCCCCGTTACGGACAGGACTGGATCGTAATGATCATCGTTTGGAGGTGGACCGCGCCCCTTGAACTATTGCTCAAAATAGGGGCAGTGTGTGTTGCTTGAAAACGGTGATGCACAACCCAGTTCTTCAACAACTTCCTATCGTAAAGGTTCTGATTAACGAATTGGTCTAGCTCAACACGACAGTACCTTTTGATGTAATTATTATAACCTGTACAAGACACATCACCCAACACCTTTGACATTGCAGTGTGTGTTGCTTGAAAACGGTGATGCACAACCCAGTTCTTCAACAACTTCCCGGATAATGCAGGTAACTGGGACGGTATTGGACAAATTCAAGGTCACTACGGCCTGATATTGGTCCAGTACCGGACCAACGCGGCCTGGTGTTGGCCCCATCCAGGACAAGTAACCTATTTTATCAATGCAGCATTTATTTTGATAATATAAGATGAGGTGACTCGAGTTTTGAAAGATCAGTAGGCCTAGTAAAGCTTCATCGAAGCCGTTTTAGGCGAGCAGACGAATTATCTCCGTACCCTTTGAATAGGGCATGTAGAAAGTTGACACGGGAATCCAGTTTTATCTTTTGGGCATTTGCTATTTTACATAGGCTTAGAAGCCAGCTGGAAATGTCGGTGAATGGGAGGTAAAAGCAGGCCCTATGCATGCCAGCATCCATCGCGATCGCCGCTTGGTCTGTGACTCTTGCACACGGCATCCCCAGAAGTTCCATTTCACTGGCACCGACAATCACTTTGGAATAGCCTTGATGTACGCTATTGGTGGCATAGAACAATCAGCACTATCATATAGCAACAACGTTTTCTAAGTGTAATCTAATTAAACCGTGTCGTTGGGATGGCATGAATATGTACGACTACGAAGACGGGAACAATGATAACGTAGACGATGATGAGAATGAGGTAGAAGATAGCGATGAAGGCGAGGATGAGAATAAGGATGGTGATGAAAATGAGAACGCGGATTAAGATAGTGGTGATGACGATGCCGACGATAATTACAGCGATTGGTTATAATACGAAGCGGGAGACGACCATGCTTATAAATACGATGGAGAGAAAATAAATGGCGTGGACAAGAATGATGGTGATGGTGGATTTAGAATAGATGGATACTATCTATCAATCAAGTATCAAATCAAATACGTCACACGTTCACTGGCGTCATAATCAAAATAACGTAGCCCCATTACAAAAAAAGTGAAATCTAGGAATGTAAGAATTGTCGTTGGTGAATTTACAATTTGATATAGAATATGTTCAATATTTTGAAACTAATTTGATTGGGAGCTGTTGCTGCCATTTGCAGCGACATCCCTCGGTCAAATTAGATACAAAATAATCAACAGCTTACTGTATATTTGCCTTGACATTTAGACTCTGGAAATGCATTTTTCAAATCGATTCCAACACGCGTCAAAAAGTGGGCGGAGCTTAGTTAGAATGGGTTGGGTATAGCTAGAAATTAATCCCTCTATTGACAGACTTGGCTAAAACATGAAAATGGTTGTCAAAAGTGCCTCATCTTTTGGCCATGAGAAAGCACGTGCTACAGACATGATTGACTGACATGTTCTGTTCATTTCCACTGAGATGCTTGTACATAGTATCAAGATGATATCTTAAGATCAATAGGCAAGTCGTTCGAAGGACAAGCGTGTCACGACTTTTCCAATTCTCGGTCAAATTCTGATTAACGGGAAAGATTATTAATGGATACCCGGTGGTCTCTCACTCTCAGTGCATATAAATATTGAACTGAAACTAGTGGCTTACCACCATAAGACCTGGCATTTTGGGAACATATCTGAGCTAGTTAAAGGGGGAATGAATGGCAATTCAGAACACTGTTACTGTAAGGTAATGTTGTCTACGACAATAGCCGTTTAAAGCAAGGAATTTAAACCCTTTGAGCCCGAAAGACTGGTGTTATTCGAAACTTCGTTTAGAATTTAACAAATAGCGTGTTGAATATTTTAAAACTAATTTGACTTTGTGTCGTTACCGCCTATGGCAGCAACAGTGTCCAGGTAAATTAGCTCCAGAACATTCAATAGAATGTGTATTATATAGCGACACACATTTCAATGCTCGTGACTGAGATATAGATATAGTACCATTTATTGTGATGTCAGCAAAGTAGTGACGCAATGGGATTCCAGTTCCTCAGTCAATCATATGACGTCATAATCAATTACGTGACTTGTAGGATGACGTCATAATGAATTACTTCATGAATGGTGTAGCTAAGTTCATCCACAAACGCTTAATTGATGACGAACTAAGCGTTGTTGTACTAATTGCATGTCTTTACTATTTAATAAACATGCTGTTTAATATTTGAAACTAATTTGACTGGCCGATGTTGCTGCAGTTGGCAGCAACGACACCCTGTTAAATTAGTTTCAAATATTCAACAGCTTACCTGTATAGTTTTCTGGAAATTGATAGTCAGATAATTCAGGGATCGATCGATACAAACACGCGCGAAGTGTGGGTGGAGATAAGATAAAGCTGGTCTAGCAAGATTTCGTGCAACATTGGCGCATGCGATATATTATTGCGATTTTCTATGTATCATATATCGCCGATTATCACGATATTGTCACGTTCAAGTTCAATGTCTTATATGTATTTTCCTCATATGTCACATTGTGACCTGATGTAATAAATGAACTTGAACTTGATATATTATTGCAATTTTCTATGTATCATATATCGCCGATTATCATGATATAGTCTTGGCGATATGTTGCATTGTCTTCGGCCTGCAGTACTATGTCGGTGTTTTATTATCTGAACACCGTCGAGTGAGAAACTACTTTGAATGCATAAAAACGCAATTCGTTTTTGTTTGGCCTATGTCGATTCTTATTCAAATTTCAGGCCCTATTCAGGCCCTATCTAACTAGGTTTTATTTAAATCTATTGCAGTTATCTTCCCCAGTATTTTACATTGGTACTGGTTTATGCACCTGATTTGTAAGAGGTGGCGAGAAGGTAACTTCACATGTTTCCTATGTCGGGGAGATAGTCAACCACTGAGGCGCGAACCAGGTTCGCCCATAAAATAATTCCGAACATTCACTGCATACCACTACACCAAAGCGGCAACTCATGCGCTAGTTAACCCTTTCATGACGAATCCGCCAAAACCCCGCCTTTGCAGTGGTCTTGGGGAATGTCCATTTTTAGGCCAAGAGGACACTATTTTTGAAAATTTACTACTAGAATGACTGGCTGGGTAACCGAGTCAGTAATTCCAGTGGTAAATTTTCAAAGATACTCTTCTCTTGGCCTAAAAATGGATATTTAATAAACAAATGTTTAGATTTGCTTGACCAAATTTAGTCTTTAAAAGGTTAACGGTGTATTAGAACGTGCATTGATCGTTGGGAGTTATTGCCCCTAGCTTTCGGCATATATATATACAATATTCAAAGCTACATTGCTTGCGCAAATTGCTTAAAAGCTTTACCTATTATTAGAGTTGGATACTTTTAAGGTCACTAACCGTCTGGAAGAACGCATTAAAGTGATGGCCTCTGGCAGCCACACTGTACCAGAGAGGTCGTTTTGTCGTACATTAACCATGTTCTCCCATCGGTAACAGAATTGATTTTAAGCCTACTACACGTTTTAAATTTGAAGTATTGATGAATATTTTGGGAATAATTTGACTGACGATTTTGCTGTTTCGCGCGGCTGTAACTTTTGCCCAGATTGTCAAAACAATATTAAGAAGATTTCACGTTCACGGTTCTGGCAATCATACTGATCATGAGATTGTAATACTGGAGGAAATGCATTGGCGCCGCTGGATGATATCAAAAGATAAAGACGGCTTCCTGGAACCACAATTCTTTTGAAAATAAAGTATCTTTGCAGTCATGGCAACATCAAACAATCCACTCTTTGATCGAATTCTCCACTGGCTATGATTCCATTACATCGCATAGGAAACTTGATAAATTCTAGACGGATGTTTGGTCTGATGATGAGGCTTGTCACGAAATTAGTTCCCCCATGGGGTCAGAGAACAAAGAATGAAATGTATCCGTGAATCGTTACAGGTATGAATACTTAGTGCTTATGGGCGGCTCTCACTTCGAACAAATTTCAAGTTCCCTTTGTTTACGCGCACCATGTCCCCCACCTCCCCCCCCCCCACCGTGTCTAAATTCAGACGCACACGCACGTGCACACACGCACGCACGCACTGAATCCTGACACTCAAATGAATATGTTAGTCAGGATTCGGGTCACGACTGCAGTATGTACATACCTGACTTCTTACGGTCACACTTCGAGCAAGTTGATCCACAGACACGACGCTTCCTAAAATGGCTGCAAAGAGATAATAAGGAGATATATTAACCCAATCGTGCCACAGCCTGCCAAGACTATTTTTGAAAATTTACCACAGGAATGACTGGCTCGATAACCGAGCAAATGATTCCGGTGGTAAATTTTCAAAAATAGTTTTCTTTTGACATGCAAATGGACATTCAAAAAGCAAATATTTTGATTTTCGTGACCAAGTTTAGCCATTAAATGATCATGTCGATAGTCACTTACAGGACTAGCGGTATGATCAGCGAACGAAAAGAAGACGAAGAAGGAGAGACAATAGCTGATCTTTAATGTTATAAGCGACATTAAAATTAAGATTAACGTCCTTGGTAATGCAAAGGAGGTAACTCGCTACTAGCAAATCATTAATCCGGAGTAGTTGTTGATGTCAAATATACCGTTTTAGCACTGTGGCATCCGAAGTTTTGTCAGAGCAACGTAAATAAGTGCTACCATTCATTCTTTTGTTAAGTCAATTTTTCTAACGAGTCTACGCCTATCTTGCCTGTTCTTATATAGATTGCAGCCCCTCACACCAGCAGTTTTATGTTTGGGCGAGAATGTTTTTCAGAATTCTGGACATTTTCGTTCCGGAAATTTCTCGTCACCGGATCATCGATGTAAGCTCAGTAAATCTGACGTCTCGCTTCCATGTGAAGAACGACCGTCCAGCGGAGATAAAGGATTGTGTTTCGTTACCACAGGTAGTCACTAGAACTTTACAGGTGGTCGCTAGAACAGGTAGTCGCTAGAACAGGTAGTCACTAGAATTGTATAGGTGGTCGCTAGAACAGGTGGTCGTTGGAGCAGGTAGTCGCCAGAACAGGTGGTCGCTAGAACAGGTAGTCGCTAGAACAGATAGTCTCTAGGACAGGTAGTCGCTGGGACGTGTGGTCACTAAGACAGATAGATGGTCGCTAGAACAGGTAGTCGCTAGGGCAGGTAGTCGCTACGACAGGTGGTGGCTAGAACAGGTGGTCGCGACGACAAATGGTCGCTAGAACATGTGGTCACCAGAACAGCTGGTCGCTAGAACAGGTGGTCGCTATGACAGACGGATGTTAAATCAGGTAGTGGCTAGAACAGGTAGTCGCTAGGACAGGTGGACGCTAGGAGAGGTAGTCGCTAGAACAGCTGGTCGCGACGACAGAGGTCGCTACGACAGATGGTCGTTAGAACAGGTAGTCGCTAGAACAGGTAGTCGCTAGAACACGTAGGCGTTACGACAGGTGGTCGCTAGAACAGGTGGTCACTAGAACAGGTGGTCGCTAGAACAGGTAGTCGCTACAACAGTTGGTCGTTAGATCAGGTAGTCGCTAGAACAGGTGGTCGCTAGAACAGGTGGTCGCTAGGACAGGTACTCGCTAGTCGCTCGGACAGGTAGTCGCTAGTCTCTAGGGCAGGTAGTCTCTAGGACTAGAACACCTGTTTGGATGTTTTACCGGTTATATCAAGATGGACTGGCCAATGGGTATGGGTCATTCCCTTTTGTCGAAATCATGTTTGTGGTTATCGCGGCGAAAATGACTGAGAGGAAGGCCTAGTTTTAGGCCTAGTTTTAGGCCTAGTTTTAGACCTAGTTTTAGGCCTAGTTTTAGGCCTAGTTTTAGGCCTAGTTTCTTGTATTTGATTAATAACAACAACACAAAGTCTGCTAATTAGATTAGCGTACATAAATGTTTCCACTTTTAATTAAATTGAACTAACATTCTAAACTGGATGAGTTCAGTAGGCTCCCACTGGCTCCTACACTGTTCTCAAATCCATGATTCTTTCTGCAAACAATCGCTCTGGTTTCTAGCAACACGCGACCGCACTTTAATAATGTTCGCTGAACTTGCGGTCTTCTTAGAACAAATAAATACGCATCCTTCCTTATTATTTTACTGTCTATTTCTTTGATTTAATTCAGTCACAAATATAGAATCGGAACTCGTGTAGACATAGGAGTATAAGTTATCGAGTATTGCCAGAAATCAATAAAACCTGGGCTTCAAGGATCCAGCCATAGGCTAGTCTATTGTGTACAATGCGGACCGTGATAATCAATGGCGAGTTGTACCACTGAATATCCATATCTTTCTTATGTAAGTTAAATGTATTTATTTTTAAAACGATAACTCTAGAAAGCTGGGGCTGTCGTAGATATCAAGCAACGGGGTCTTCAACGTTAACACCATAAACTTATTCCACCCGCCAGGAGGTAGCAAGCAAACTTTTATGTTTACAATGAAGTCTGCGGTAGCGGGCGTTGACTCGTACGCCGCCGAATCGCCTTGACCCATAAGTATTTTCGCGTCCAATAAACCTGCCTCTATTGGACACCTGGCCCATCAGTAATACCAGTATACGTCATGAGCGATGGTGAATTGAGTTTGATGACAATGCTCGTCATGATAGCGGGGGGAAGAGGATGGGGAAGAGAGAGAATGGTGAAGGGGAGAGATAGTGATATTCATCATCAAAAGCGTTTTATGAAATGAAATGAAATGATTTATTCACACCCAGACCACGTTCCATGGTAGTACATACAGCGCATAATCTCTCTCGTGATGGGGTACTTGATCTTCATATCATCCGAGTTTGTGATTGCTCATTCAAAATTAACATAGTAGTCAAGAGAATTATAGTGTTAGAGAAATCAAATAATTTTCATTTTGGATTCTTCCTTAAGGTCCTATATTGACAAATGTGTTGCTGTAATAAAATGTCCCCGCTTCATTGTTTATCTATTCATCCTATAGTTGCTGTTTGCTGTTAACTTTAACCCGTCTGACTGGCCAGGATTTGGTTCAGCCATATATCTCAGAGGTCGGGGTTTTCTAGAGACATTTTTATGAGCAAACCATAGTCATTTAACCCTTTAAACCCGCTTGTGTCAACTTAACCATTTAATGGTCAAACTCACCAAAAACACATTTGCAGTGGTCTTCAGACATGGCTATTTGAAAGGCCTAGAGAAGAGTATTATGTAATAGTTACCACTAGAATAACTGGCTCGGTAACCGAGTCAGTCATTCTAGCGGTAAATTTTCAAAAATACTCTTCTCTCGGACTGCAGATAGACACCTGCTAAGTACGAACTTTAATTTTCTTTACAATTACCCCTTTAATGGTCAAGCTGGAGAAACAAAATTCAGTGGTAAATTTACAAAAATAGTCTTCTAAAATTAAAATATCTTGAAAAACATTGACCATCAAAATGTTTTGTTGATATATCAAGTACTATTTATGAGCGCTTTGAGGCGCTGTTGGCACAAGAGAAGTTAATGGCTACATTTGGTCAAGAATGTCTAAATATTTTCTCATTGAATGTCTATTTGCAGGTCGAGATTTTTTTAATTTACCACTGGAATGAATGGCTGGCAGCCAGTCACTTCAGTGGATATTTTTCAAATGGACATTCCTGCAAATTGGCATTCCTCAAGAGCGCTGAAGGGGCCTGTTTGAGGCGTCTTCGCCATGAAAGATTAAATTCATTATGTTTAATTAAACAATGCAATAGCTTTTCCAATCTGGCCGATATTTTAGCCTTCTTCCCACAAACTAAGTTCCCTAGTATGTTACCATTCTAACTCTGATTGTTTCTACCGTTATTTGGATTTGTGTGAGCTCGCCATAAACCAAATATGGTGTGGGATGTCATTTTGACACACATGCAGTGTGATTTTGCAGAATCGTTTATGCAATTGCTCTACGAGATGTTTTCAGATCCCTACCCTAAAAACAATTTGCGCAACTGAAGGTGGTCATTGACAAGTGGAAAAGTATTAATGCTTCCCTCACATGCTATTGATTAATAGCCTGGGTGAATAAAGAACACTGGTAGCTGCATACCGCTCAGAAACATTAACCAATGCATCTTTCCATTTTTAGCTATGCCCCGCCCATTTCTCGCTAAGATTCACCCACACATCGCTCGTGTTGGGATCAATCGATCTCTGAACTCCATGACTATCACTTTCCAGAAAACGGTATGGCAACAACAGCACCCAGTTAGATTAGCTTCAAAATATTCAACAGCATGTTTATTAAATAGTAGACATACAATTTGTACAACGTGTCGGACTATTACGAGTTAAAGACGGGCCAAATAGAATTATTTATGACGTAATGATTATGATGTCGTCCTACATGTCGCTTAGCTGATTATGACGTCATGTGACGTTAGATGTGAGGTCGTAAAAAGGTGAATTATCTATGGTTGCGCCAGTTGGTCAATTGCAAATTGATTAGGCAATTGGATATTGGGGCATCGGTTGACCAACTGGACAGAGCCAGTAAGCAACTGTCACACATGTGATTATTGACGCATACCCCCATAACCAATTGTCACATTCAACAGTGAATGGCCACGACGATGACGGCGACATCGTCGACCAGGACCACCACCACTAAGACGACCACGACCAGTATAAAAAAATAATCATTCACATAATGAAATGAAAGACGTAGCCTACTCACCGGCAGTGTTTACAGCGATATACTTTGACTGACATCACTCATATGTTTTTCAGAGGATCTGAAATAAATAAATAAAAAATAATAAATAGATGGACGAACGAACTAACTAACGGTCGAGCGGGCGGGCGAACGAATGAAAGGTAACTCATCCAATCATTCAGTGATAAATTGTCAAGGATTATCTTCTCTTGGCCTACAAATGGACATTCAATGAGCAAAAATATCAATTATCTGCGCCAATCCTGACCATTAAATGGTTACCTAAATAATGTAGAAAACGAGCCAGTCATTCCTGTACTAGATTTGCAAAAAAAAGTATTCTGTATTCTCCTGGCCTGCAAATGGATGAACTGGACACTGACTAAGCGGAAATATGGATTTTCTTGACCCATTAACCATGTAACCATGAAGGCAGCCATAGAAATTTCAAGTTTCCTTAAAATCTTGACCATTAAAGGGTCAATGGACCGTTCCATTATTTCCATAAAAACTATATAGGTAATCTATTGAATATTTTGGAACTAATTTGACTGGGCACTGTTGCTGCCTATGGCAGCAACAGCGTCCAGTCAAATTAGTTTCAAAATATTCAACAGCATGTTTAGTAAATAGTAGAGACATACAATTCGTACAACGCGTCGGACTATTAAGAGTTAAAGACGGGCTAAATAGAATCATTATGACGTAATTATTATGACGTCATCCTACTCGCCGCTTGCTGATTATGACGTCATATGACGTCAGATGATAGATGAATACTCTGGAAAGGTAATTGATAATTATCACTTTGAACACTTTGAGGCGCTCTTGACACAGGAGTTGTTAATAGTGGAGCTAAACGTCCACTGTTTCCTGTTCTTACCGTGCAAAGATATTTCTGTAAAAAGAGAGGCACATTACCAACAAGCATAGCTTGTAATAAAACGCGATTAGAATGCTTTAGCACGATAACATTGTGATGGATATCATCTTATATAAGCTTTTTACACTCGAAATTAGTTTTTGTTGAAATATTTTAACATTGTACAATTTCTCGCTTCAAAATTGGTACTAAATATTCAGTTGTAATAATTTACTAAATGATCTTCAAATTGCTTCTAAATCATGTAAAGTAATCATAGATTCATAATTAGTAAAATAATGCTGATCAGTCAATAAACGGCGAATTCGGTAGCTACTGTGTAGCAATGATTTCAATGCACCAATGTTTAAATCTCGTCAAAGCGCACGCAAATTTAATTACATATGTTTATATAAGCACAATAATTAAACAGAATGTTTTACAGGTAAATTACTCGAAGTGAGCTATATTGTAAAGCTGTGGCACGTTCGTCAGTTAGACGTGCACACGTGACCTACTCGGCGACCATAATTAGTAATAATCGACTATTATTGCTACCTGTACGCTATGTAAACAAAACAATTCTGACTTGTTACTGAATTTGAGGCTTATTTATTAAACGGCAGACAGTGCAAACTAACGTGACATGCAAGTTGCTAGGTCAGCGCTATTTTATTGATTTTTTTCAACTTAATTTGACTGAAGCTATTAGCGAGAATACACCAACACTCTTTCAGATTTGTTGCTGAAACTTTGTATCAGGGGAGGATTTCAGAAAATTTGAAAAGCTTTGAAATTTCGCACCTGATGAATTTCACGAAAACGTACCAGAAACCCAGGGGTGATCAGAATGTCTAATTTCAAACCATTTGGATGAATAATTTTCTATTCGTTTGACCTGTTTGGCGAGGATGATTCGATAACTCGCCTATCTTAAACCATGTTCTGAATAGTATTATAGGAATGGATAAATACATTTGAAAACACTTGGGCAAGCGGTTGGTCTTGACATCTAATCAATATACTATTCTTAGCCTTCGATAACGCAGCTTCCTGGGCCGATGCTGGGCCGATACCGTACCGGCCCATTTCAAAGCTGTGTTTTCAGGGGACGTTCGTTACTCTCAAAGGTTCTGACATGCGTTTCCGAAAATGTTTCTGTCTGCCGCAAATTGTACGATAGGAAGAAATCTTACAGCCTCTGTTTGGTCACTTACACGTACATAGCACTGATTATTCTGGCATTACTGTTAAGAGAGGTGCTTATATAAGTTATATCATCTACACATTTTTATGCTCTAGTTTCTGACATGCCATTTTTGAGGAGGTGACATGATTCACACGTGGTTCTCGCATTCTAATTCACCTTTCCTGATTATCCATCCATCATCCGACCTCGTATGACGCCATAATCATCTCAGCGCGTGCATGATAACGTCATAATCATTACACCACAAAGGGTTCCATATAGACCGTCGCCAAATCTCAAATGATCCGACACGTTGTATGAATTGTATGTCTTTGTAATTCTTTGCTATTTAATAAACATGCTGTTGAATATTTTGAAACTAATTTGACTGGGCACTGTTGCTGCCTTAGGCAACAACAGCACCCAGTCAAATTAGTTTCAAAATATTCAACAGCTTACCTGTGTCGTTTTTGGGAAATTGATAGCCAGGGTGTTCAGAGATCGATCGATCCCAACACGAGCGAGGTGTGGGTGAAGCTTAGCTAGAGATGGGCGTGGCATAGCTAAAACCAGAAAGGTTCATTAAGCACCCACATTGCTTTTATATATGTATCTAATCAAAAGTATAGTTGCTACTAGACGAACTGTTACTGTTTATTACCGAAAATAGTGTAATGATAAACCAATGCGTACGTACAACATAAATATTTACTGACAAAGACCTCTGACACTATTTGGAAATTTGTCCTCTAACTGGCCCATATAGAGACAACTACGGAGGATCTCTTAGCCCCGGTCAGTACCTCAAGATGATGGTCAATTAAGACAGGTGTTCTAACGACCACCAGTCTTATAGAACCACCAGCTTGTGGTCTTAAAGGCATGTGCTCTCTGGGGCATGTTTGCTAGACTAGTGTTAGATATAGTGATCCTGGAATGAACGAAGAGAGAGGGAGGGAGGGAGAGCGGGCGTGAGGAGGGGGTGAGGGACGAGGGACGGAGGGGCGGGAGAGAGAGAGAGAGAGAGAGAGAGAGAGAGAGAGAGAGAGAGAGAGAGAGAGAGAGCGGAAGAACTCCTTAAAGCTGTATCCGACATAATTATTAGCAACAGCTTTTTCTTTGCTATTGCATAGCCTGGATGTAATAAAGAAAACTTGAAACTTGACACGCGTTTCTCTCAGACAAGCACATGACCCCAGCTGGCGACTACTACAATCAACCAGCATTGAGTGAGACCTGGACAGTATTTATAAAATACGGCTAGACAATCTGGAACTATAGGCGCTTGAGCTTTTTCAAAGCCTTTAGTGAAATTTTTTTTGCATAATTGAAACGTAGACTATATAAAATAACATATTTGCCCATATATCACGAAATAGGCGTGTGCTTTGTGGGGCTGTATTATGCCAAATAACACATTTATTATAGATTTATTACTAAACAAACCTCTCTTGGGTCAACTTAACCTTTTAATGAACAAACTGACCAAAACAACTCAGCAGTGGTCTTGAGGCATGTCTATTAGCAGGTCAAGAGAAGAGTATTTTTTAAATTAACCACTGGAATGACTGGCTCGGTAACCGAGCCAGTCATTCCAGTGGTTAATTTTCAAAAATACTCTTCTCTTGACCTGCAAATGGATACTGGGTAAGCTTGAATTTTCTTTACCATAACACCTTTAATCGTTAAGCCGGTCAGTAATTTCAAAGGTAAATTTACAAAAATTATAGTCTTCTAATATTAAAATTTGTTGCCCATTAAAATGCTTAATTGATATAAGTAGTATTTTAGCGCGATTGACACAAGAGGCGTTAAAACGGCGTACTTTTTATTAACACCTGTATTCACTATTCAGTTCTCTTTACTATGGCCAATGCTGTATATTTTGAAAACGACATTAGTCTTCCCATCTAAGATTATAAAAACAGTGACATCTTTAGGAATCCATCATTTCATATAGACCATATATCTGTAACGCGCCAATAACCAATTTATCCCGTTTGTAAACGGCGCAGGCCCATATATCAATTTGTTATCGGCGTGTCCGTTTATAAACGGCGCAAATACATGACAATTTGTTACTGCCGCGCCAGTTTGTAAACGCCGCAAGCCCATATGACAAATTACTAACGGCGCGCCTGGTTGTAAACGGCGCAGACCCATATGCCAATTTCTTATCGGCACGCTAGTTTGTAAACGCCACAGAGCCCATATGTCAATTTGTTATCGGCACGCTAGTTTGTAAACGCCACAGAGCCCATATGTCAATTTGTTATCGGCACGCTAGTTTGTAAACGCCACAGAGCCCATATGTCAATTTGTTATCGGTACGCTAGTTTGCAAACGGCGCAGGGCCCATATGTCAATTTGTTATCGGTACGCTAGTTTGTAAACAGCGCAGGCCCATATGTAAGTTTGCTATCGGCGCGCTAGTTTGAAAACGGCACAGGCCCCATATGGCAATTTGTTATTGGCGCGCCCATTCGTAAACGGCGCACGGCCCATGTGAGAATATCAAACTTGCACTAATAGGAAATGCGCAAGTTTTAATCGAATTGTGGTTTTTACCTCTACCTTGGTAGATCAAAAGTTTCTTCTGCACCGGGTTACCTTAGTTGACATCCTTACGCGGGCTCAATAACGGATTAGCAGCGGCAACGGCAGAAGCCGCTCCAGCTGTTGCTGTCCTTGTTGTTGTTGTTGTTGTTGTTGTTGTTGTTGTTGTTGTTGTTGTTGTTGTTGTTGCTACTGCTGCTGTTGCTGTTGTTGTTGAGATGTACCACGTTCGGTCAGATTAATATCAAAATAATCATCAACTTACATGATTGGCCTGAAGATTGATGAATGCGCATATCAAAGATGACAAATTAACAAATCTAATCAAAACTTTCAAAACTTACAAAGGTTGTTCAGTTTCTAACATCTTTCACTATGAACAACACTGATGTAATTACCACAGATATATCCTCAAAGCAGCATTTTGATGTTCTATTCGTTATTGAGAAAAGTGATTTGTAAATTAGATTCCACGGTTAATTCTAGCTTGGATGTCATTTGGCTCGTCAATTATTGGGTCAAAACACATTCCACGTCATGAAATCAAGATCATCATCTGATTCCTTTGAATCCATCAACACCGAGGGTCTATATGCGTGTCGACTTCCGTTGTTACTTATACCGCGAGTCGATAATTAGCCGCAGCGCACGAGAGATAACACGATAAGCAGCGACAAGAAGCAGATGTAATTACCAGCGATATATCCTCAACTCCTTTGATCAATGTTCACACCTGTTCGTGATATTGTTCAGGGATTCCATGTTAGAGAGTATTCTACTGCTTTATCAGATCACGATTAACTACAACACAGCCATCGATTGGCGGGCGGGCCGGCGGGCCGATGGGCCGGCATTCGGGCGGATGGACGGACGCCTAGACGGACGGACGCATCTAGTATGCATAGCCTAGCTAGAAATGGACGGAGCCTAGAGTTAGAAATCTACAGAGCCTAGCTACAAATGGACAGAGCCTAGGTAGAAATGGACAGCGCCTAGCCAGAAATGGACAGAATCTAGCTATTGGGTTTTTTCAAATGCGAAAATCAGCGAAATCCAATATATTCACCAGAGAAGCATTTTGAAAATATCTATTTCTGTTGATTAACCCGTTAACAATCAAATTTGTGCAAGAAAATTTCAATTACATCATAGAAAATTAAATGTCCATTTGCAGACCAAGAGAAGACTGGGTTTTTTTTGTTTGTTTTTTAATTTGCGACTGAAATGACTGGCTCGGTTATCGAGCCAGTCATTTCAGTGAAAAATTTTAAAAAATAGTCTTATCTTGGTCTGCAAATTAACATTTCTCAAGACCACTGGAGAAGCTAGGGTTAACTCTATGTAGTTTTGGATGATTGACTCAAAACTGTTGGAAGGATCCTTGATAACCTCCAGAAATTCGTCCCAGTGGGAAATTCGTATTGTCCGTCCACCTGAATGAAATATGGTTTCCATGTAATAACTTTAAATAGTTTTGAGCAATTAATTATAAACAGTGTACATTAACTGAGCATAGTAGGGGGGGGGGGGGGGGGTCTCAAGGGTAAAGTTATGCGGACATTCACACCATTGCAGTTCAACAGAGGGATACATTTATAGCTATGCCCCGCCAATTTCTAACTAAACCCCACCGACTTTTTTCTGGCATTGGTATCAATTTGAAATCTGAATTCTCAGCATTCGGTAAGTTGTTGAATATTTTGTAAGCAACAGCCCCAAGTCAAATTACATTCAAAATATTCAGTAGAACGTTTATTAAATTGTAAATTCACCAAAAGACAGACGATAGAAGGACCCGATCCGTCGCTCAAGTATATGACGTCATAATCAAAATGACGTGGCTCCGGTACGAAATTTGAAAGGTCGGTCACAAAGGTTGTGTCTTTGGACTCTACAATAGAATAAACATTTTGTTGAATATTTTGAAACAAATTTATTTAGGAGCTGCAGCTGCTGCCATAGGCAGCAACAACTCCCAGTCAAATTAGTTTCAAAATATTCAACGGCTTACTTGTATAATTACCTTGAAATTGGGATTCTGAGCATTCAGAGCTCAACGTATATACAACGATTCCAGCCCACGCTCAGAGTGGGTAGAGCTTAGCTGGAAATGGTCGGGCATAACTGGAAATAGATCCCTAGTCACAGACTTTTCCAGTCTCGCGATGGAGACTCGTCATTTCGATTGTGACGTCATCTAACAAGTGAACTATTTTAATTATTACGTCAGTTACTTAAGTGACAGAGTGTGTCCCTACATCCAGTACACACGAGGATGAACATTTCCAGTTTTAGGTATGCGCAGCCCATCACTAGCTAAGCTCCACCCACACCTCTCGTGTTTAGATCGATTGATCGATGAACTCCTTGACTATCAATTTCCAGAAACAATACAGGTAAGCTGTTGAAAATGTCGAAACTAATTGGACTGGGTGCTGTTGCTGCCTATGGCTGCCTATGACAATATGTTTATTAAATGGTAAAGCCATACAATTCGTACAATATGTCGGATTATTAACCGTTGAAGACGGACTAGATCGAGTCAGACATTGTCAAGTTCGACTCGCTAACTATAGTCAGTTTGCTGGTTTACTGATCACGCGCAGTTGATATGCCCAGTCGAACTTGATCGTAGTCGACTATAGTTCGTTGGTACCCGGTTCCCTATTGAATTACTATTGCAGAAAATTTGGAGCCCGGTACCAGTCTCCATTAACCCTTTCTTGTCGTCTGTTTTGATGACCTACGAAAATGGGTTATTTTTGTCCGCTAAGACGTCAAAAAGCGTCCATATGGCATAATGTGGGAAGGAATATGGGCTTGGGAACATTGACATACAATGGGAAAGCATAATTTCATCAAACCTAAGTTATTCAGTGAAATATTTACACTTTTATATGCATATATCATGGCAAGCGATCTGTGCCCGCCATTTTGAAATTTACGCAAATATCGCACTAACCATCTGAACCGAGGTCGGGTGCTCGGTTGACAAAAGTTGACTAGCTAGTTAACTATTTGAAGTTCGACTGGTATTCTAGTTAGCTATAGCTAACTAGGGTTAGGCGTCGAACGTGACTCATGCCGTAATGATTTTGATGTCGCCCAACACGTCACGTGGTTGATTCTGATGTCATCCGATGGATGAATAAAATGGAAAGATCTATTGTACACAGGTATGAATACTCCTTTTTAACTCAGACGATGCACTCACGCACATTTTCCTTTACTCCAAACTATCTATGCGGATATTGAAAATGACAGACGTTAGAATTTTTAATCTCGCATCAAAGGAGTCGTAAATGTAGATACTTAGGAAATGATTAAACAAACTCGAGGCAAAGATCTTCTAAAAGAGATAATTAAAAGGAATCGTTAAGCGGAAAAAGGTATATATGGCACAGATAACCAGCCTCGTTGGCATCGCTTATAGCAACTTCACAACGACGACATCAACATCAATCGACAAGGAAAACGCTTACATTTCCTTTTAATGACATTTGGAAATGTGGCATGTATTTAGTCCACGACCGTTTGATAACGTGAAATAGACGCATCAATGGCATGGGTGTTTCCAATAGCCTGATGCTGAGAAGTGTGACCAGGCAAACCAGAACTTGCTTAGGCGTATTTACACTTGAGTTCTGACCATTCATTTTGTTTCATTCATTTGCAACAAAATACCACACAACATGACGCCTACATGCAACATGACGCCTACACGCAACATGACGCCTACACGCAACATGACGCCTACATGCAACATGACGCCTACACGCAACATGACGCCTACATGCAACATGACGCCTACACGCAAAAACAGTAAAAGATCAACCAAAATTAAAAGAAAAAGTACAGATAACTCGCATATTTACCACGCCGCAGTCGCAGTAGTACGTCCACAGGAATAGATTCAGTGTAATTTAGAGATTGCCTTGATGTGAGACATTTAATTACAAAAACAAATATAGCTTACATAGTTGAAAATCTCAGTCACAATAATTGTGCGAGATTAAAATGGACGTTTCCAGTTTATCCATCCATCATCTGACGTCATATGACATCATAATCAACTACGCGTCGTGTAGGATGACGTCATTATCAATTACAGCATGAATGACTCGATTTAGTCCGTCTTAAAAGCTTACTAGTCGGACACGCTGTGCGAATTGTATGCCATAGGCAGCAACAGCACCCAGTCAAATTAGTTTCAAAATGCTGTCCAAATATTCAACAAGATGTATAATAAATAGAAAAGACATACAATTCGTACAACTGACGAACATTTAAACGTTCCAGGCGGACTTAGCTACGTCATTGATTGCGACTCCAACCTACATGTGACGTAAATTGTTATGACGTCATATAGGCCTGTTTGATCGACAGATTGGATTCTGACCAGTCTGCCGGGGGTTAATCAACATTGACCGCGCAAGGATAAATGAACCCAGCAATTAAATTTTAATAATAATTAAGCTCTTGCAGATTGGAGAATCTAAATTTAAGCTTGAGATGTCCGTATTTTAGAGTAAGTGGTCTAAATTACCCCCACCACAAAATTAGGTGCCATAATAAAACAATGTGTACGGGTAACTAAGAATGAAGTGCTAGTCGAAAGCACGACTGTTGTCAAGCGGGTGGGCCATGTGTATGATTGCCTATCTTGAACTCGAACTTCGACTTGTTAGCGAGCGTTGTTTATTATGGAAGTGTCTGGAGTTTAAACTGGTCGCTGGAATAACGAAGTTGATCATTCCACAGCTTAATTATATGAGCTTTCGATGTGTTGTTAAAGTGTTAGAGTATTAACGAGTTATTAAAGTGTCATTAATATGTAATCGCATAAAAATGTGATATTTGAATCTGGTTAAATGTGGTTTTGGGCCACCCAAGTGGTAAATATCTGGTAAATAAGAGTTTCGTAATTAGATTCCGTGAAAAGTGTTCATAAGTAACCCGAAGCTTACAGGGGATTTAACCAGAGAGCACAAAGGACGCCAGACACGGTGCTTCCAAAGAAGTAAACGAGTAAGTGAACTCTATTCAACTACCTGCCAGACCGCTGATATGTGAACTGTTCTCGCGCATTCATCAAATTGTTAGAAGTAGCAAATTCCTGAATAAGGGACCCCTCGTGCGTCAATCAACTTCAATCAACCAGTGACTGTTAAAATCAATTATAACCCATTATAACTGTCCTAACTGCCGTACATTAACTGTAACTGTAGCTATAAGTGGTCAAGTGGTCATCAAGACGGTAAATATGGGCAGTAACAATCGCAAAGGAAAGAAACGCAAGAAGAGCACACCACTAGCGCCCGGTGCAACTGGACTAGACAGCTGTTCAACTACCGAACATTCAACAACAGAGCAATCATTACCAGATGCAATCTCCACAGCATTATGTCTTCTCGATGGCAATAGCCAAACAGTGCCCATTGGTACCTCATATGGGACCCCGTATGGAACCCCAACCAAGGAAGGCGTACATAGCATAGTGACAGTGGGTCGTGAAAATGACGTTTATCAGACCTATATAGGAAGCCCGAGACGTAAGGCCGCAAAGGGCACTCAGTATAATTACAACGGGACGCCAGATCATAGCGATCGTATTCTATTGGATGGAAACGCTGAGCCGAATTTGAACACCGACCCGCAGATTATACAGAAGCTATACACTATGCAAATGTGCCTGGAAAAAGTTGTGTCTCGTATAGATATACTCGAAGACCAAAAGCAACATTCCGAAGAACAAATAGTTATGCTAAATGAAAAAATCACAAATGCAGAGAGATCAGCAACAGAGTCTAACGACATGTGCGATGAACTGATAATTGAAAAGGCCAATTTAGAACATAGTGTGACAGAACTGAAGACACGTATAGAAATGCTAGAGAATGAACAAATGACACAAAAATCATACGCACAGGCCCAACCTAACCAGCAATTCATACAAGAATTACAAGCACGTACACAGAGTCTCGAAAGAGACTCCAGAGCTGTAAAGACACGCTAGTAGACTTGCAGTTCCGATCGATGCGGGGAAATCTAATTTTTAATGGCATACATGAAATTGAGAACCCAACAAAACAACAGAACAAGTGCTAAGTGAATTCATGTATTACGAGTTAGGTATTACAGAAGAGGTAGCGCTGGACCGCGTTCATCGAATCGGGAGACGACTTGCATACGATGATGCTCGACCGCGCGCAATTGTAGCGAAGTTTACCTACTTCAAAGACAAGGAGCAAGTGTTATATGTAGCATCGAGGACACTACGTGGTAACAGATTTAGTGTTCGCGAGCAATTTCCACAGGAGATTGAAACCAAACGATGAGAGCTGTACCCAATAAGACAGGAAGCGGCGAGACGCGGACAAAGAACTGTTTTAACCAGAGACCGTCTCTATATAGATGACATACTCTATATACCAAACGTGGAGACAACACGTTGGCAAAGGCAAAACACTCCCAACCACTTACACTTACCGCGGCAACAATCACCGCCACAGCAATGGAAACAGCAAGCAACAGTACCTTCAGTGCCACCGTCAAGGTCACTAACACCGCGACCACCACCACCTCCACCACAGCAACAACAGAAACATCAATCGCAACAGCAAAGGCAACAGCTACCAGCACCGCCAGTGCCACCACCACCACGACGACGACGACGACGACGACGACGACGACGACGACGACGACGACAAGATGAGTGGTACATAAATGCAGTGGACAGAAACCAAAATCAGACCCATTGGTGGGACAAACAAATATTAGGGGACAATCATCTAGTGAACGCAACTGCGCCCCAGAGTCAAGGTCACCTATCTGGATACGTTGATCGTTCACAACGGCCACCTGTTCCGCATCTAAGAAATGGTGAACAGCACTTCAGATGGGGACGTCAAATACACGCTCCTGAACAGACGAGCGTACCCTACTACACCACGCAGCCAATGTGGGAAGCGTCGTTGCTCTAAACAAAGATTTCATGTCGCCCACACATATGTGATATAACGCTCAATTGTAACGCATTGCATAGTGACAGTGGCAGCGGCGGCGACAGCAGCAGCAGCGGCAGCGGTCACAACAACAACAACAACAACAACAACAACAACATCATCGACGACGACGACGACGACGACGACAGCAGCGGCAGTGGCAGCAGCAGCAGAAACAACAACAATAATAACAACAACAACAATAACAACAACAACAACAACAACAACAACAACAACAACAACAACAGCAGCAGCAGCAACCGTCATCGTACACACGATTTTCATATAAATCACTACTCAGGTGACAAGGCTACAAATGTTCATACGAAACTTACCCCACCCGATTTGGGAAAGATTAGGTGATTCGGTATATCCGTGTGGATTCACTCCCGGATGAGTGAAACCACTCATTGGGATGTGAGTCCAGACGGATGTACAGGATCAACTTTCCCACGAGCGTTGGTGGTCGAGGACCCAGTTGCCTGCGTGCGTGCGTGCGTGCGAGCGTGCGTGCGTGCGTGCGTGCGTCCGTACGTACGTCCGTACGTACGTCCGTACGTCCGTGCGTCCGTGCGTGCGTGTGCATACGTGTGCGTGGGTGAACAGTGACGGAGTCTGAACATTTTGCATTAATAATAATAATAATAATAATAATAATAATAATAATAATAATAATAATAATAATAATAATTTTAATAATAATAATAATAATAATAATAATAATAATAATAATAATAATGATAATAATAATAATAATAATAATAATAATAATAATAATAATAATAATAATAATGATAAAATAATTATATGTTTATAATTTAATTTGTAAACTTACTGTTTATTGTTGTATTCGTATACTTCAAAAGAAGTTTATCGAAATAAAGAAATTGAATTGAATTGAAATATGCTAGATGCACCGTATACTGAATTTCAACTTCTATAAAGAGGAGAGAAACATGATTCCACAATTGTGATGAAGTTTGTAATTTTGCCTGAATCATGACGAGAAATTCATATTTATTATGTCACGTAAAAACAGTGACTCCGAGGTCTGCAAGCCCGTACTAAGATTCAAGATTCAAGATTATTTATTTCATGTTTGATATACAATATACAGACATTACAATTGGGCAGTCCATCAAAGGCAGAGCCTATGAGTCGATGGACCCCCTACACACAAAACAAAACATTACAATTAATAAGGTGATAGTTAATTATACAGACAACTGTGAGTAAACACAGAACACAGGACGGCACAACATCTTTTTTTAAAACCATATTGTCATGATTATTCTAGGCTTACGTGATTACATAATTAAATCGAAAATCGTGATTATGTTTTAAATCGTGAATTTATATTATTGAAAATTAAATGATCGAATAATCGTGAAAATTTTCTATTGCATAAAATATTTCAAAACCTAACTTTCAATTACTTTTTAATGTGATCGGTAATAAAAAAAACCATGATATTTTGTTTAGTGTATGCATGCCCATTTGCATACTAAATTATGTAAGCGAGTGTACAGTTAATAGGCAGAACTTCTTCTCCCAGCAAGCAAACGTAAGCGATGAGCAGTAATGGACCTTTCCATTTTTAGCTATGCCCCGCCCATCACTAGCTAAGCTCCACCCACACCTCGCCGTGTTTGGATTAATCGATCCCCGAATGCCCTAGCTATCAATTTCCTGAAAACTTTACACGGAAGCTGTTAAATATTTTGTAACTAATTAGACTGGGTTGCTGCCATAGGCAGCAACAGCGCCCAGTCAGATTAGTTTCAAAATATTCAACAGAATATTTATTAAATAGTAAAAGCAAACAATTTGTACAACAGCCCATAGACCGTCATCAAATATGCGTTCGTGACGTACTTATTGACGTCATTCATGACGTCATTTATTATGATGTCATTGTACACACTACGCAGTTCATTATGACGTAATATGATGGGTGGGTACTCTGGAATGGTGAATTACGCTCCACATACCCTGATAAGGTGGTCTTTCTGGGATGGCTTCTTTTCTGAGGCTCATCTTTTCTTCACCATCCACGATGAGCGGTGAATAATATGTAGACTCCTCAACGCTGGAGCCAGCCCGGAAATCCCAGATTATCAGTGTGATTAAATCCGGTGTCCAAGCTCATCTTAAATATCCATCTTGTTAATTATTCCTAGTGCTCACCCAACAATTTTCTCCCAGTCCAGTCCGCATGTGCACAGCGATATTTATGTCATCGCATTCCTCTGTGAGGAGCGTCTCAGTACATGTTTATAGACTACTATATTATACTAGTCCACAAACTACACCCAGTACTATGTAATAACCTGAAGCGACATAATTTACCTTAAATATTGTCTACATTTCTCTCTATTGCTAACTGAATATATTGTATTGTTTGTTTGTTCTTGGCCACATCTATACGTGTGTGGCTATTCTGATTCTGATTCCGTCGCTGAAAGCAACTGGGAAGATCAGGATCTCCCCGGCATGGCAGGCGTTTATTACCAGCTACTTCATAGCCAAGTAATCGATGCCGGAGTTGCCGGTGATATAGCATAATAACGATGCGTGGCATTAACCCGTTAACGTTCAAGCTGGACACAACGACTTTTAGAAAATTTACCATGGGAATGACTGACTCGATAACCGAGCTAGTCATTCCAGTGATAAATTTTCTAAAATAATCTACTAATGGTGACCAAATGAATACATTCTATGAGACAAGTGGAATTTTGTTCGAATAATTTGCGGGTCAAAGTCAGGATTAAATAAGTTGTAGCATAGTGATACGGCACCTTGTCGAGGGATTCACGTATCGACATGAAGGTTTCAGGGTTCGCTGTCTGATAATATGTGGGATATTTGAAAATACGCCATCGAACATATGATTTGCGTTTAACCCTTTTATGACTAATTTTGTCAAAAACATTTAAATATTTACGTATTGAATGTCCATTTGCAGGCCAAGAGAAGACTATTTTTTTAATATTTACCACTGGAATGACTGGCTCGGTTATCGAGCCAGTCATTCCAGTGGTACATTTTCAAAAAGAGTGTGCCAGTACTCTCTTAGGCTGCAAATGGGCATTCTTCAAGATCAATACAGAAGCCGGTTTAGGCCGGCATCGACGTGAAAAGGTTAAATAACACTCATTCGACCAATCAGCTATTCTTTACATAGATTAATTCGGTGGCGGGGAAAATTCTAACCCAAACTCTTCATTTATCACTGTTTTGTGATCTGGGTGTAAGTAAATATTGCTATTGGTACTGCCAAACCAGTTTATAACAGCGATCGCTTTATGGCCAAGAAGACAACGTTTCTTTGACCTTTTGAACCCGAAAAACAGAACACCACACCCAAATCATTTCCTATTTAATAAATAAATTTTTTAATATTTTCAAACTAATTTAACATGGCGTTGTCTGTTGCATATGCTAGCAACAGCTCCCTGTCAAATTGGTTTCAAAATATGCAACAGCTTGGCGGGTAAACTACCTTGAAATTAAGAGATTCCGGGGATTGCAGTCCTCAAGAGGGTTTTTAGCCTTGTAACCCGCGAATTTGTTCTAGAAAATTTCAACTTTCTTATAGAAAACGTCCTTTTGCAGACCAAGAGAAACCGATTTTTTTCCCATTGGAATGACTGGTGACTCATTCCAGTCGTAAATTTTTAAAAATAGTCATCTCTTTGTTTGCAAATGGACATTTCACAAGACCACTGCAGAAGCCGTTTTTGGCTGATTTGCGTGTTAAATGGTTAAACATATTTTATTGTAACATCTGTACAATGGGATTGGGCACAAGTTCTAGCAACTTATTTTATCCCGCTCCCAAATAAATTATTATAGGGCAGCATTAAATTAAACTTATATACACAATTTTTATTTATATTTACATAAATCAGAATGAGAGGGTCTCTCTCTCTCTCTCTCGCGAGAGCGAAATCAGAATGAGAGGGGGGTCTCTCTCTCTCTCTCTCTCTCTCTCTCCCTCTCTCTTGAAAGAGAGAGAGAGAGAGAGAGAGAGAGAGAGAGAGAGAGAGAGAGAGATAGAGAGAGAGAGAGAGAGAGAGAGAGAGAGAGTGAGAGAGCAATAATGTTATCATACTCATCACAAGCGTGTCAGTATGATGTATAGCCAAACCTGCCTACACGGACCACAAACACCCGCGGGTATAAGACGGCGAACCTCAAGCCGGGTGGTCACAAAACCACCCGGTCACAAATAATCACGATATTCTGTCCGCAAGGGCTATTTTCCACTTGAAATAAATTGCATTATGTGACCATATATGTTTAGGAGGTTCAAGTTGTTAAGACAACTGCTCATCACACCGCCTGTTTTAACTCCCTATCATCTGCTGGCGACATAATGCACTTTCTTTAGCGAGTCACTTAATTGTATTAAGTTTTGTTGTGATCCATTTTAGAATAAGTTAACCTTTATTCGCAAAATATTCATCGGGGCACTACCTGTAACGTGATTGTTATATGCCTATACATGAAGATCCTGACGAATACCCCTATAACATCTATTGTGCCCTAGATATATGCGGCGCTCAACAAGGTTGACTTAATTATGTCTCGCTAGATGCCATAGTTATATATGGCGGCACTCCCCGAGGAAACACGTTAACCCTTTGACACTAAAATCCGCCAGAAACAGTTTCTGCATTGTTCTTGAGAAATCCAATTTTACAGGCCAATAGAGAACTATTTTTGAAAATTTACGAATGGAATGACTGGCTAGATAACAGAGCCAGTCATTCCAGTGATAACTCTTCAAAAATGATCTTCTCTTGGTCTGCAAATGGACTTTTTCTAGGAGAAAATTGAAGATTTTTTGAATAAATTTAAGGGTTAAATGAAGCAGACTTGATACTAGGTAAAGCTTTTAAGCAATTTGTCCCAGTAAAGTGCCTTTGGTGCGTATATCTGTGTGCCAATAACTAGGGGCAATGATACTCAACCCACCCACCCATCCACTCACCCATCCATCCACTCACCCATCCATCCACTCACCCATCTCGAGACACAGGAACCCATATATTATCCATAAATATTTATAATTCCAACACGCTGTTCAATTCAGAGGGTTCAGTTACGTAAATTACCTTCTGACTCGCATGTTTCACCCTAGAACACTGATATTGCAGGTTCATATATTGCAATCATTTTATCTGATAACTGGAGATCATTTTAAAAACAATGTTGTATTTTGTTGATGTCTAAATGTGAAGTTACACAAACGATACCGTCGGGCAATCCCCGATGACAGTTGATAGCTGGAGGTCGTTGCATACGCTGTTTAACAGTTTAATGACGAAATATTTCCTTATTGAATGTCCATTTCCAGGATAAGGGAAGAATATTTTTTTGAAAATTTACCGCTGGAATGGCTGGCTCGGTTCCCGAGCCAGTCATTCCAGTGATACATTTTCGAAAATAGTCTTCTCTTGGCATGCATATGGGCAATCATCAAGCCCACGGCAGAAGCCGGTTTTGGCCGGCTTCGTCATGAACGGGGTAAATGGCTGCTGATTCATCGACAATGGAAAATTGACGATGTTATGATATTAAATTTTGTTATTCATAGCACACCATATTTCCGTTGCAAATTGAGTTGTTGTACACTTGTCATATGGCGGCAGACCTATCGAACATTCAAGCATAATACGATTAGGTTATTTGTAATTACTCTAGAACATAGAGGCCTATTGCCTACTTATTATACATTAGGCCTACTCAAATAAGTTTTCAGAATACTCACAATAATATGTATTAAATTGCAAATTGTTTTTCGTATTTCTTCTACAAGATTATATCGGTTCATTATATGTACTAATCCCACGGCATATTTAAAAAATAGACAATGACGCACGCGAGCGCTGGAAAAGACAAAAGCATGGGTAGACAGAATGTCCGGAATAAAGGGATACATTTTTAGCCATGCCTGAGAAATCTACTGTCGCCCAAGATTACTCTTTGGTCTAGAAACTCTGGAAATGAACCAAACCAAAATTCTCCGGCAACTCCAATCCCTTTCAAAGTGTAGATCCTCAACAGCAACACTTTGCTTACTGGGCATAAGACCTATATAAGCTGAGATAGACTGCAGAAAACTGAACTTCTTAGGAAACATACTCAGAAAACGAGAGACGCTAGAGTATCAAATAGCTGCGAGACAGTTAGCTGTAAAGAGTATCAGAAGCAGCAACTGGTTTATGAGATGTCAACACCTACTCTCTAAGTATGACCTTCCAAGTATCTACCAGCTGATTGACAGCATCCCTTCAAAACCTCAGTGGAAAGCAGCAGTAGACACACAGGTTAATAAAGTTGTTCATGAAGCCTGGAAGAATGACGCCAGCACAAAATCCACCCTCAAGTATCTTAACGTTCTCGACTGCTCAGTGAACCGTGTCCACCATGTCTGGAGCTCTACTGATAATACAACAAGAGATGTAAGACGTGCCACGATAAAAGCGAAACTCCTGGTTGATACATACATTCTACAGGCTAATCGTAGTCGCTTCAATCAGTTTGCTGCACCTAACACATGCCAGCTTTGTCGACTAACAAAAGAAGACAGAACTCACTTCCTCGTAACTTGTCCAATGCTGATGGAATCCAGAAAACCGTATCTAGAAGATATCCGCTCCGTTGTACTCCAGGAGATCGACCCAGTAGCATATGATAGGCTGATTGCTGACCCAGAAAACGTGGCTCAACTAATCTTAGACCACTCCAAACTTTTCCCCTGCTCCGATATCAACCTGTCTGCAGAGAACTATCAAAAAGTATCCAGAATCACACGCGCTCTCTGCTATGCCCTTCATTTGAAGCGAACTGACCTGGAAAGCCATCTGTATATAACTAAATCTCCGTGAATTTGTACTTTGTGCACATACACCTTTTGCCGCACTGACCTTTGTCAAGCTGTCACACACGAACTATCTACAGCATGCACACACTTCTCAACATGATCGAATTGCTTGCCTGAGCTACGGGTCCTGGGAAATTGATATAACCTGGATACTCTCCCAGGAGTGTCAGGGTCGCAACGGATTCAATCCAGCTTGTGCGCGTGTGCTCGGCAACATCCGTTGCTTCTTCGTGTCTTCCGAACATTAGTTAAATTAATAAAAACTTTAATAATAAACTATTGTGCAACTCAAGTTGCAACTATTCGTTACCCTGCTCGTGCCAGGGGTGAGCCCATCGAGGCTGGCGTTCCGAGTACAGATTACAGATTATGCCGCTCATATTTCTAGCTAAGCTCCGACCAATTCTCGCTTAACTTCGCCCACTTTTACGTGTTCTGGAATCATTTTATATACTTTGAATCACGAATTCCCAGTATTCCAATTCCAGGTGTACCAGTCAATTTAATTTCAAAATGTTTAACAGAATGTTTAGTAAATAGTAAATTCATTAAAGAAATATAATTCGTTCACTTGACAGACCTTTCACTGTTCATAACGGAGATAGATACTTGATTATGTATTGTGACGTCAGCTTACGCGTGATATAACTGATTATGACGTCATATGATTTTAAACAATTTTCATATCTGAAACAGCAGATGCAGGTTTATGTGGTATCATTAGAAAGTAGATGATTAGATGTGTACACAGAGGAAAGGACACTTGTGGAATGATATTCAAATTGGATCCCCACAGTATACTGAAGAAGAAGAAGAAGAAGAAGAAGAAGAAGAAGAATATATAGATTGAATACATATAATCGCATAGACGATCATAATCTGTTACGTACTTCCGAGGTTTGCTCGCATTTTGTAGAATCAATATCAATTCCCCAGTTTAGGGGATATTTTTTTCAATTTATTCTTTAATTTGAGTCAAATCGGATCAATGTTTTCTAAGAAACAGCACTTGGCAGACAAACAAGCAGACAGAGAGCTTCGAGGATAATACCCTCTCTCCACACGAGAATAACATTCCCACCCACACGCAGTGCTCACTCAGACAATGGAATTGATAAAATGGACATTTCCAGTTTATCTATCGATAATATTACGTCATAATCAACTACGTGACGTGTAGGATGACGTATATAATCAATGACGCCATGAATGACGTAGATAAGTTCGTCACGAACACTTAATTGATGACGGACTAAGCATCGTTGCACGAATTGTATGTTTTTACTATTTAATAAACATGCTGTTTAATATTTTGAAACTAATTTGACTAGGCGATGCTGCTGCCATTGTCAGCAATAGCATCCCGTCAAATTAGTCTCAAAATATTCAACAGCTTACCTGGATAGTTTTCTGGAAATTGATAGTCAGATAGTTCAGGGATCGATCGGTACCAACGCGGGAGAGGTGTGGGTGGTGATTTGCTAATGGCTAGAGGTGGGCGTAGCTAAAACTGTATTCCTCTATTGGCCTTCATTTTAAGCCTTTGAGCCCCGAAGTCCCAAAATCTTAATTTCAATGAAACGATCTGTAAGATTATGATATTAATTTGACATGAACCTGTTGCTGTCATACAACATCTCCTAGGTAAATTATATTCAACAGAAATATAATTAAATTCAAAACTATATTTTATGGTTGCCATTTCGGGTTCAAAAGTAAAGGTTCTTGCCAGAGCAAGACGGATATTGTTACAATGTCCAATAAGAAAGTCATACAGATATGGCTTCAAACTGGAGTACATACAGAATACCTGCTTACTCTAGGTTTACCTAGAGCGAATGCACTGCATTCGTACGGTTTGGTTGATAGACGCGTGGTTTCATAATGCACAATGTTAAATGTCACGACTCGTGTAACTGACTGCATCATTCTCACTTGGCTTCAGTACTTTATAAATTTCAAAATGTGTTTAATAGTGGGAGAATTGGCATAGTTTAACATAAAAATAGCATCCAGAATCGAGTTTGGACTGTCTTATATTATATATATATTTATATATATGGGTAGTCTTGTTTGACAAAATATGTTCAACAAACATGCTGAAGGTCATTAACTCATAGTTAGATGGCCTGCTACTGAATTATTAGCTTTCCTTAAACATAATACTTTTGAAAATGAAAACTATAATTTGGAGGTGAAGTGAGGCGAGGTGAGGTGAGGTGAGGGGAGGTGAGGTGAGGTGAGGTGAGGCTGGTGTGGTGCAGTGTGGTGCGGTGTGGTGAGGTGGGTGAGATGATGTGAGTTGAGTTGAGTTGAGGTGATGTGAGGTGAGGTGATGTGAGGTGGGGTGAGGTGAGGTGAGGTGAGGTGAGGTGAGGTGAGGTGAGGTGAGGTGAGGTGAGGTGAGGTGAGGTGAGGTGAGGTGAGGTGAGGTGAAGTGAAGTGAGGTGAGGTGAGGTGAAGTGAGGTGAGGTGAGGTGAAGTGAGGTGAGGTGAGGTGAGGTGAGGTGAGGTGAGGTGAGGTGAGGTGAGGTGAGGTGAGGTGAGGTGAGGGGAGGTGAGGTGAGGTGAGGTGAGGCTGGTGTGGTGCAGTGTGGTGCGGTGTGGTGAGGTGGGTGAGATGATGTGAGTTGAGTTGAGTTGAGGTGATGTGAGGTGAGGTGATGTGAGGTGAGGTGAGGTGAGGTGAGGTGAGGTGAAGTGAAGTGAGGTGAGGTGAGGTGAGGTGAGGTGAAGTGAGGTGAGGTGAGGTGAAGTGAGGTGAGGTGAGGTGAGGTGAGGTGAGGTGAGGTGAGGTGAGGTGAGGTGAAGTGAGGTGAGGTGAGGTGAGGTGAGGTGAGGCGAGGTGAGGCAAAGCGAAGCGAAGCGAGGCGGGGCGAGGCGAGGCGGGGCGGGGTGGGGTGGGGTGGGTGGGATGTGGTGGGGTGGGGTGGGGTGGGGTGGGGTGGGGTGAGGTGAGGTTAGGTGGGGTGAGGTGGAATGAGGTGAGGTGGTGTGAGGTGAGGTGAGGAAGGTGCAGTGAGGCCGATGAGGTGATGTGAGTTGGTGAGGTGAGGTGAAGTGAGGTGAGGTGAGGTGAGGTGAGGTGAGGTGAGGTGAGGTGAGGTGAGGTGAGGTGAGGTGAGGTGAGGTGAGGTGAGGTGAGGTGAGGTGAGGTGAGGTGAGGTGAGGTGAGGTGAGGTGAGGTGAGGTGAGGCGGGTGGGTGGGTGGGGTCCGGTGAGGTGAGGTGAGGCGGGTGGGTGCGGTAAGTTGATGTGAGGTGATGTGAAGTGGAATGAGATGACGTGGGTGGGGTTTGGTGGGGTGGGATTGGGTGAAGTGAGGTGACGTGAGATGAGGTGAAGTGAGGTATGGAGGGGTGGAGTCGGGCGGGTGGAGTGGGTTGAGGTGAGGTGATGTGGAGTGAGGTGGTGAGGTGAGGTGAGGTGAGGTGAGGTGAGGTGAGGTGAGGTGAGGTGAGGTGAGGTGGAATGAAGTGACGTGGGGTGAGGTGGGGTGTGTGGGATGAGGTGAGGTGAGGTGAGGTGAAGTGAGGTGAGGTGAGGTGAGGTGAGGTGAGGTGAGGTGAGGTGAGGTGAGGTGAGGTGAGGTGAGGTGAGGTGAGGTGAGGTGAGGTGAGGTGAGGTGAGGTGAGGTGAGGTGAGGTGAGGTGAGGTGAGGTGAGGTGAGTTGAGGTGAGGTAGTGTAAGGTGAGGTGAGGTGAGGTGAGGTGAGGTGAGGTGAGGTGAGGTGAGGTGAGGTGAGGTGAGGCTATGTGAAGTAGTGTAAGGTGTGGTGAGGTGAGGTGAGGTGAGGTGAGGTGAGGTGAGGTGAGGTGAGGTGAGGTGAGGTGAGGTGAGGTGAGGCGAGATGAGGCGAGGTGAGATGAGGTGAGGTGATATGGGGTGAGATGAGGTGAGGTGATATGGGGTGAGGTGAGGTGAGGTGAGGTGAGGTGAGTTGAAGTAAGGTTTTGTGGTGTCGAGTGGAGTGAAGTGAGGTGAGAGGTGAGAGGTAAGGTGAGGTGAGGTGAGGTGAGGTGAGGTGAGGTGAGGTGAGGTGAGGTGTTGTGTGGTGAGGTGAGGTGAGGTGAGGTGAGGTGAGGTGAGGTGTTGTGTGGTGAGGTGAGGTGAGGTGAGGTGAGGTGAGGTGAGGTGAAGTGAGGTGGCTGGGGTGGGGTGGGTGGGGTGGGGTAGGGTAGGGTGGGGTGGGTGGGAGGGGGTGAGATGAGGTGTGGTGGGTCGGGTGTTGTGGGGTGGGTGGGTGGGGTTGGTCGGGTGATGTGAGGTGGTGGGGTGGGGTGGGGTTGGGTTTGTGGGTGAATGCGTTGGTGGAGTGGGTAATGTGAGGTTAGCTGAATCCCTACATGTACAGCATTATAGAATGATTGGTACCATAATAGAACAGCAACATAAAGAGCACACAAAAAGATTCCAACGAAAGATGAAGTGATGTGCCTGTATACGTGGCTCCGTTGCTGTTGGGTTGACACCTAGCATCTGAAATCTGGATTGATAATATATTATCTTTAATAAAAACAAGAACAAATTTGTTCAACACCTGTGTCAGAGGATAACCAATGTTGCTGAAAGCTGTTGCTATTGCATTTTAGTTTTCGACCGCAAGATTTGGCATAGGTTTTCAGGGCTCTACAGAGAAACATCATCCCAAGTTCGGAAAAGTATTATTGGAAAATGCATTAAAATGTATATTTTGAAAACAATGTTTCTGAAGGCTGTTGCTGTTATATTTTAGCCTTTGGCCACAAAATTTGGATACATGTTTGAGACCCCATTGGCAAGCTTCCACAAAGGTTTGGAGCTGTTGAGTTATAGCATTTGACCACAAATTTGGCATACATATGACAATGACAAACGACGACGACGACGACGACGACGACGACGACGACGACGACGACGACGACGACGACGACGACGACGACGACGACGGCGTCGACGAAGACGACGACAAACAACAACAACAACAACAACGACGACGACGACGACGACGACAAGCAATACACGCTCGCATTTACTCTTTCTTCAGCGACGCAGTTAATAATATTAAGAATTAATATGTGTGATTTATGGTACTCATTAGTTTACATGTCTAAATACAGTATAATCATCTTTATCTCCGTGGCTGATCAGTCAACTAAGTAGAGCTCTATACCTAATCATACTTAATGATGACGCGCCAGATAATTATTATCTCTCAGAGGAGTTACCTGCCTCTAAAGCAACGAATAATGGTTAGTGAAATTCTACGTTGTGCACATGTAGCTCATAATTACCCTCGCCTGTAAGGAGAAGAGAGTAAAGTGGTCGATGTGTGTGCGAATGTGTCGTGTATGCGTGTGTGTGTGTGTGTGTGCGTGCGTGCGTGCGTTCGTACGGGTGTGTATGTGTGTACGTGCAATCGTGTCTTCTGGATCTGTATCACGAAAACTAATGGTCCGAGTTGACTCAAATTCTAAGACGAACGGACATGCAATGCCAGAGAACTTCCTGAATTTGGCCATGATCCGGATAAAAAAAAACCAGGATCGCGATCGGATCCAATTCTGGATCTGTGGAATATCTCTGAAACTGCTGGTTCGATTTTGCAAGAATTTTTATAGCGCGGAGGGTGGGAGTATACACTAGGATTCCACCACTTTGGGCGTGGTCCGAAGAAATACGGAAAATAAGAAAAATCCAGACTCTTTTTACTATGTGACAAACATGAGACGGATGCAATCTGTGATAGTTCTTGTTTTGGTTTATGTTGGTGTAAATTCAGTTGAATTCCATTGCATCTTCCTAACTGTGACTTGCGGGAGTTAAAAGAAGCTGCATTAATGACATCCTTTTGGGGGGTTGTTCCATGTATTGATGATTATATATGAGAAGTAATTGTGTCGTAGTATGCGTTTTGTTAACTTTTTATACAGTTTATAACCGTGGCCCTTGGGTCTTAACTTGCGAGTTGAAATACTTGCTCTACCGGAAGATGATGAACTTGATTTAAGATTTTCTAGGTCTGGATGAAGTTATATCATGTTCTCATATATTCTATGCTCGGAAGTCCTATGTGTAAAAGCCTGTCTGTGTATGCCAAATGCCTAATCGCAGGAAGTAACTTTGTCGAAATGAGATCCGAGCAAAAGTGATTCTAAAATCTTGATATTGCAGTGCAGTGACAACTTGCCGAAGACAGATAAGAATATAGTGTATAAGCAGGCCGCTGGAATTAAGCACAATACTGACAGAATATGTTATTGGTGGCAAAATACTTCAATATATTTTAACTACGTAGTGCATGGGCACGCCAGCTTAAAAGTCTTGCACTTCAAAGTATATTCCCAATAAAGACTTAATTTATTGCGTCTGGGGTGGAGAGAATATTCAGATTTATCGATTGCGGCAGAAAGTAATGTCTCAAGCCATTAAACGTCGTGCCACTGGACTTGCACCAGTTGTATATCGTCTTATTACAGAGTAAAATATGTGATCTATAAGAGCAGTCACCCATTCTATAGCTGCATAAATTACCAAATCAGATTCGGCGGTGGCCTTCAGATATATCGCATACGCTTCCGTTATTACCACACGAATCAGTACTGCGTATTCTAGAGACGGTTGTACCACATGTAACAGCTTTGGTCCAGTAAGTGTAACACTGAAGATACATCCAAACAGAAAGTATTTTAATGGCAGTGAGGCTGGCACCAGCTGCATACCGTGCCTGGGGGATGATAACATCATGGCTAAACATTTCATCCTCTCCTGCACACCAGAGAAGCAATTATTCATAAGGTTATTGATCTGTGCTGTGGAAATCTATCTGGAGTTTTCTTGACTCTAGTCTGCCAGATATACATAATATATGTGCAATTTACGTGCCATTGAATGTGCTGCTGTCAATCATGCTGAATGGCAAGAAACGTTGGCCTAGCATTTTGCGTAAACTGAATTTATTTTAGAAACTAACATCTGAAAAATTAACCGCCATTGATACCACGCAGCAAAGGCGTATACAGTCACGTTTTTCAAAATAATAAAACATCAGCTTGTAACAGATGGACATTGGAATAATGAATATTGCTAACTCAGTCGTGAAGCTGTTAATACGGCGCGAAGATCAGGACTAAATAGGTAGGAAATTAGCAAAATAATGAGTTTTGTGACACGTCCTATAGCAGCGTACTAAGCAGCCAAATTAGATTAACGGACCTCTGGCCGTCTGGCGGCAATTAATTACGGTTCCATAATTCATTTGTTTTAATGATCACATGACCAGAAGAGCCACCGCGCGGCATTAATGAGGACTTTCTGGTACCACACAATGGAGTCGCTTTCTACAGGTTGTGGTATTAGCCTGCCACTTATCATTACTTCGGTAACGATTTCTGGGTGGCATAATGCATGGCGGGAGAGGGTAATTTCCGGACAGTTTTTGTGCAGTTTATCTTCAGTTTGCCCGGGGATCGTTAATAGGATCCGGAAGAGGAAAGCTTTCAATTGCTTGACACTCCGGATGATAGCTAAATTATCCTGCTGGGACATGGTAGTCCTTTAGCCCTTAGAATCCAGAAACTCATCAGCATGTAGGCAATATTCTGGTGAATATATTGACATTACACTACACCTCACAAAGAACTTAACATGTTTCAAAACAAAATAGAACGTACTGTTGAATATTTTGAACATAATTGGATTGAAAGATATTGCTTCCATAAAGCAGCAATAGCGGCGATGTCTTCCAATCCAATGTTATGTTCAAAATATTCAACAATACGTTCTATTTTACGTGTGTGGCTGGGAAGGTGACAGGTTGGCGGGCGGGTGGGTGGGAAGGCTGACAGAGAAATGAAGGTAACAACTTTAACCGCTAAGAAGACTTTCGTCCTACTTTTACTAACTTTTTATTACCTAAGCATGCTAAGAACGGAGGATTTTTGAAAGCTTTTTTTTTTTTTTTTAAACATATTTTATTGCATATATTACAATGGGATTGGGCACAAGTTGTTCGAAACTTAGAAAAGCCCTCTCCCTACAGAAAATTTGTATAGGCGGCAAACATAAACATATACACAAAATAACAAAGTAAACGTATAAACAGATTAAATATTATAATACATGTACATCATATTGAGTATTTATATATGAGAGAGAGAGAGAGAGAGAGAGAGAGAGAGAGAGAGAGAGAGAGAGAGAGAGAGGGCGAGAGAGAGAGAGAGAGAGGGAGAGAGAGGGAGAGGGAGGGGGAGGGGGAGAGAGAGAGGGAGAGAGAGAGAGAGAGAGAGAGAAAGAGAGAGAGAGAGAGAGAGAGTATAGTGAAGAGAGATCCAGAGAGGATAGTGAGGCCCAACAGTAATATTTTCATGATGGCCACCATAACAAAACGCCCAAGGGCCAGTGTTGCTCACCTGGATCATTTGCACCGGAAAATATGGAAGCTGAAATGGGTTGAAAGCTTTAAGGTCATTTGAGAGGAGTATCATTTTGGCAATCTCCGGACGATTTTTTAAAAAAAAAACTAAGATTTTCTAAGATTTTCTAAGATTTTCATTCAGACAATTGTCCGATCAAAACTCCGATTGGTATTTATTTATGGGCTATCCACCATAGGGCCTTTCCACCAAAAATTGGTTGAAATCCGCCAAAGCTTACCACTGGAACTACTGGCTTGATAACCGAGCCAGTCACTCCAGTGGTAGGTTTTCAAAAATAGTCTTGTCTTGCCATGCAAATGGACATTTTTATGAAAAACTAATTTAATATTCTTGACCAAATTTGGGCATTAAAGCGCTAATGGATGTACCTTTAGCCAGCTTATTACAAAAATCCAAGTGGTCTCTAAACACGGTTCAAAATGTTCACCAGAATATGCTTTACATCCGTCACAGGAAGAGTTAGCTGTGCCTGGTTAGTTGGATTAAAAGGTGGTTGTGGTGCTTCCTTCTTATCGGATTACATAGATACATTACAATTATCAAAGCAAATATCAAGAGAAATCGATTATGTGTTCGGGTTTTCATCGCGAATTTCTATGGGTTCCCTGCATTAACCAAAGTTAAATGCGAGATAAGAGACTTATCTCTGTCTATTAAATAGGTTGAACATTGCCAGACATAACGTGACAACTCTGGTTTTATCATTGTAAACAAGAGCAACCAGAGATTTGCAAACCCTTTCCCTTCTGTGGGTTTATTGTCCAATTTCACGGATTTTCTTGCTTTTTTATTATTATTTTAGCCAAAATTATATTCTATATGTACACCAGTATATTCAGGCAAAACGAATTGTATCGCAATCACGGTAATTACGTTGCACATGTAACTGAAATGACACCAGGTGCACGACATTGTTTGACTGTCCGATAGATGAATATCACCAGTCTCTCTTAACATTGTGGTCTAATCTGACGTGAATTACAGAAAAATGGGTGTTTTTTACCATTAAATGTCAACTCGCCATAGAATGCGTGATTTGTCACATATTGAATCAGCTTAAAATCTTAATGCATTACGCAAATTGCACTTCTCAATGGACCGCTCCATGTTTAGCTATGCCCCGCCCATCACTAGCTACGCTCCACCCACACCTCGCCGTGTTGGGATTGATCGATCCCCAAATGCCCTAGCTATCAATTTCCTGAAAACTATACAGGGAAGCTGTTGAACATTTTGTAACTAATTTGACTGGGTGCTGTTGCTGCGCCCAGTCAAATTAGTTTCAAAATATTCAACAGAATATTTATTAAATGGTAAAAGCAAACAATTTGTGCAACAACGCATAGACAGTCTTCAAATATGCGTTCGTGACGTACTTATCGACGTCATTCATGATGTCATTCATTATGATATCATCGTACACACCACTCAGTTCATTATGACGTCATATGATGGGTGGGTACTCTGGAAAGGTGAATTACTGAATGACTGTCTTACATCAAGTAACCCCTTCCATCTGTTGGCATGATCAGTAACACTAACGTAATTAAATGCAGCACACATACTTCGTGATTCCACGCGCACTTCATGATCCCACGCTAAAGCGCGTTTCATAATCAACTATGTGACGTGTCGGATGACGCCATAATCAATGATACCATGAATGACGTAGGTAAGTACGTCATAAACCCATAATTGACGTTTCCAGTTTTAGCTCTACCCCACCCATCTTTAGATAAGCTCCACCCACACCTCGACCGTGTTGGGATTGATCGCTCCGTGACTTTCAATTGAAAACTATACAGGTAAGCTGTCAAAGTAGTTTCAAAATATTCAACACAATGTTTATTAAATAGTAAAGACATACAATTCATACAACAACGCTTAGTCCGTCTTCAATGGTCCTTTCTATGACAGCAACAGTGTCAAATTAGTTTCAGAATATTCAACAGCAAGCTTAGTAAAGACCTACACTTCGTACAACATGTTGGACTATTAAGCATTTAGGACAGACTAAATCGAGTCATTCATGCTGTAATTGAGTGTGACATCATCCTACATGTCACGTACTTGATGGATGGATAGACTAGAAAGATCAATTGAAGATGATCAATTGAAGCGTTGTTGTATGAATTGTATGTCTTTACTATTTAATAAACATTGTGTTGAATATGTTGAAACTACTTTGACTGGGCACAGTTGCTGACATAGGCAGCAACAACACCCAGGCAAATTAGTTTCAAAATATTCGTGTTTCGTTCGACACCATTTCCGGTGACGCGTGGGCGGAGCTTAACTATGAATGGGAGGGGCATAGCTAAAACTGGAAAGGTCCATTAACATGGGTTCTGTGGAAAGATAAACATTTTGCTCAACTCTTTTGCTATCCTGCAGCCATGCCGCATATATATTTCCCCATGTGTTTCCTGAGATGAGCTGAACAAGCTAATTACACAGACAAACGCAGTGAATAATATGGTGAACACATATTGCACCAAGACTGCGGACATACCATGTAGACCTAATTAGATATATTCAGAGGATCCTATCATCCTAAACATATGTCCCAGATATGCAATTTAAGTATATATGTCCGGGTTCAGCCCCATTACTTATCATAACATATACCGTATAGGGCACGATCGTGTGCAAGTAACGGACACCCCATTCAAAAGAGATGTTTTATGCATATTTCGCTGTAATAATCCTACACGCGAATTCGAATAAAATAGGTTTACATGATTTATCATCTTGAACCTACACAATGATTTACAATATAGGAGATAATACTATGAATATTTTCACATAATTTTGACTAGAAGTTGTTTCATAATACCCAGCACATTGCCTGTGCGGCTGTCTTGGAATTGAAAGGTCGTGATTCGAGACTTAACCTTTTAACATTTAGAGACCAGACACGACAACTTCTCTACTATGTAAGCAACATTCTGTTGAATAATTTGACTGGGGCTATGGCTGTCTGTGTCAATACTTGATGTGTTGAGAGTGAAGGTCGCCCAAGGAACCACTGACCAGGAAGCACCAACGTAGAATAATCTAACAGCTAATTGAAGATCCGACAGAAACGCAGGAAATATCCTTTACGATCATATTGATTTCAGGATAGTGTCGCGCTTTTTACTATAAAATAATTTGACAGCAATTTTAAGTTTCATATCATGATATAGTTTTCCATAAATTCAGAAAATGCTCTCTAAGAGCATCTAGATTTTAAAAATGAGACACACATTGTAAAATATAATGATATGACAGCCACTTAAACGTCCATTTAACATGTCCATTCAGAATTGTTGGAAATGCCCGCGAAGAGCCAGAGTTATTTAAAATGTGAGGTGAAGAGGAAGAAGAAGAAGAAGAAGAAGAAGAAGAAAGAGAAAAATAAGAACAAGAAGAAGGGGAAGAAGAAGAAGAGGAGGAGGAAGAGGAGGAGGAGGGGGAGGAGGAGGAGGAGGAGGAGGAGGAGGAGGAGGAGGTGGACGACGACGACGACAACAACAACAACAAGCAGTCCGTGCTCGCATTTACCCATTTCGTCTAGCCACGCGGGTAATAACATTAAGAATTAGTAAGTGTGATCTATGGGTACTTCTTAGCCTATGTACAAGATACAGCATAATTATCTATATCTTCGTGACTGATGCGTCGCATTTTATATTTAATCATACTTAATGATGACGCATCAGATAATTGTACTATCACTCAGAGGAGAGATTTGCCTCTAAAACAACGAATAATGGTTAGTGATATTGTGCACATGTATCTCATAATTACCCTCGGCCGTAAGGAGAAGAGAGTATTGCGATCGATATGTGTCTGCGTGCGTGCGTACGTACGTGCGTATGTGCGTGCTTCCATACATGTGTGCGTGCATGCGTGCGTACAAGTGTCTGTGCGTGTGCGTATGCATGGGTGTGTAGGTGTGCATGCGTGCGTGCGTGCGGGTGTATGTGCGTGTCTTCTAGGAATGTATCTTCAGAACTAATGATCCGAGTTGCCTCTATTAATCCTTAAGTGACGATACCGGCCAAAACAGGCCTCTTTAGTGGTATACAGGAATGCCCCTGTGCAGACCAAGAGAAGACAAATTTTCAAAAATTTACAACTGGAATGACTGGCCCGGTTATCGGGCCAGTCATTTCAGTTGTAAATTTTCAAAAATTAGTCTTCTCTTGGCATGCAAATGGACATTCAAGCAGCAAATATTTAAATTTTCTGGAATAAATTTAGTCACTAAAGGGTTAAAGGGTCCAGATCAGGATGGAATCAAATCCTGCGTCTAGGGATATCTTGGAAGGAGTTTTCCCACCAGCGAGGATTTCACCGTGTAGGGCATTGGTCAAAAGAAATATGGAAAGTCAGAAAAATCTTGAATCTTTTTACAATGTGACAAAAATGGGAGGGCGAGGGTCTGCAATCTCTGATTGCTCTTAACTTGGTTTATGTTGGTGTAAATTCAGATGAATTCCATTGCATTTTCCTAAGTGTGACTTGAGGGAGTTTAATGATATTATATCAATAACTTCGTGTGGGAGGTTGTCCTATGTAGTGATGATTATGTATGAGAAGTAATGGACCTTTTCATTTTTAGCCATGCCCCGCCCATCACTAGTTAAGCGCCACCCACACCTCGCCGTGTTCGGATTGATCGATCCCCAAATGCCCTAGCTATCAATTTCCTGAAAACTATACAGGGAAGCTGTTGAATATTTTGTACCTAATTTGACTGGATGCTGTTGCTGCCTATGGCAGCAACAGCGCCCAGTCAAATTAGTTTCAAAATATTCTACAGAATATTTGTTAAATAGTAAAAGCAAACAATTTGTACAACAACGCATGTTCAATCAAATCTTCAAATATGCGTTCGTGACGTACTTATCGACGTCATTCATGACGTCATTCATTATGATGTCATTGTATACATCACGCAGTTCATTATGACGTCATATGCTGGGTGGGTACCCTAGAAAGGTGAATTGTGCCTCATGGGACGTTTTGCTGACTTTTTAAACAGTTTATAACCGTGGGTGGCACTTAAGTCTGAATTTGCGAGTTGAAATATTGGCTCTATGAGATCTTTAACTTGATTTAAGATGTTGTAGGTCTGGAGTATATCTTGTTCTCCTATATTCTATTTTCGGAAGATTTATGTGTAAAAGCCTGTCTGCGTATGTCAAATGACTAATCGCAGGAAGTAACTTTCTGGAACGTCTCTGAACGTTTTCTCGTTTTCGGATATGATTTTTAGGTTTGGGTTCCAAATTCACGTACCGTTCTCAATGATGGGTACAATAAAGCATGCCAGATTTGCCCTCAAATGAAATCCGAGCAAAAGTTATTCTAAAATCTTGATATTGCAATGCAGTGACAATCAGCAGAAGATGAATATGAATATAGCATAAAAGCAGCTCGCTGGAATTAAGCACAATACTGACCAAATGAAGACTGAATTTATTGCGTTTGGGTTGGAGAGAATATTCAGCTTTATCGATTGGGGCAGAAAATAATCTCTCAAGCCATTAAACCTCTTTCCACTGGTCTTGCACCAGTTGTACATCCTCTTACTGCAGTATATAATATGAGACATGTAGAGCAGTCGCCAGTTCTATAGCTGTATAAATTACCAAATCAGATTCGGCGTTGGCATTCAGATATATCTCATACGCTTCCGTTGTATTGGTCGTTCTAGAGGAGATTATATTACATGTAGCAATTTTGGTCGAGTAAAAGAAACACTGAAGATACATCCAAATGGCAAGTATTTATAAGAGCCTGGCGCCAACTGCATACTGTGTCTAGAGGGGGATAACACCATTGATAAACATTTCATACTCTCCTGTTCATCAAAGAAGCACTTATTCATGAGGTTATTGATCCGTGCCGTGGAAAGTTATTTTGACTATTCTAGACTCCAGTCTGCCAGATATACATAATGCAAGTGCCATTTAAATGCCATTAAGTTGCTGTCCAAGATGATAGAATGTCAAGAAACTATTGCCTCCCATTTTGTGTAATTTGAATTAATTTTAGAAACCAACATCTGAAAAAATAACCGTTATTGACAATGGGCAAGAAAAGCTTATAGAGGCACTGTTTTCAAAATAATAAACACCACATTGTAACAGATGGACATTGAAATAATGAATAGTGTCAAATCAGTCGGGAAGTTGTTAATACGATGCGAAGATCAGAACTAAATAAGTAGGAAATTAGCAAAACAATTAGCTTTGTGACGCTGTCCTATAGCAGTGTACTAAGCAGCCAAATGCGATTAAAGCGCCTCAGATTCCTTAATTCATTTGTTCTAATGACCATATGACCAGAAGAGCCACCACGTAACATCAATGATGACTTTCTGGTAGCACATCGGTCGCTTTATGCAGGTTGGGGTATTAGCCTGCCACTTATCCTTGCTTTGGTAACGATATCTGGGTGGCATAATACATGGCCGGGAGATGGTAATTTCATGACATTTTTTTGCTCATTTGCTCAGTTTCTCTCCGCTTTGCCCAGGGCTCGTTAATAGGAAGAGGAAAGCTTTCATTTGCTTGACACTCCGGATGATAGCTAAATTATCCTGCTGGGACATGGTAGTCCTTTAGCCCTTAGAATCCAGAAACTCATCATCATGTAGGCAATATTCTGGTGAATATATTGACATTACACTACACCTCACAAAGAATTTAACATGTTTCAAAACAAAATAGAACGTACTGTTGAATATTTTGAACATAATTGAATTGAAAGACATCGCTGCCTAAATCAGCAATGTGTTCCAGTCTAATTATGTTCAAAATATTCAACAGAACATTTTTCACTAAATAACATGTTTCTGTTTTTGTTTTGGAAACATGGTAACTTATTTATGAGCTTTACTGTAATTGGACTTGGATCTGTTGTTGACTATAACGGATCGCTTTTTGCAAGCCGTATGTCATTGCGACCACTCGTCTTACGACTTTCCCTATCTGATGATCACCCATCTTATGACCACCCATTTTATGACTCCCTATATTACGACCACTTGTCTTACGACAACCCAGCTTGTGAGGCCCTATTTTATGACTCCCCGTCTTATGCCCACGTATCTTATGACTCCCTATTATGACAACCCGTCTTATGACCACCCGTCTTACAACTCCCTATCTTACGACGCTCCGTCTTACGAGCACCAGTTTTACGACACCCTATGTTACAACAACTCGTATTAACGAATCAACACAGTATGGACCAAAAAGCTGGAGGTCGTTAGATTCACTATGTATGTTATTTTAAACTTTTCCTGGTGAACACGGATCCAAAGTTTATGCGGTGTTTTCTCTTTCCACAAATGCTATTAAATATTTCACAAGATCCATCAATATCACTATTAGACAAAATGCAGTTAACTTCATTACACCGATCCACAACACGGTAACACCACAACACCAGACATGAACAGTTGCGCTCATGTCATACCGCAAATACCAGACAAAGAAAGCAACATTAATATATCCAGTATCGTAGATCCGACTGCCCAGGAAAGCCTAGCGTATACATTTATAGCGCATATCTCATAACAAGGATAACATATAACTCTTAACCTATTGAAATGACAGCATTTCACTTCGAAAAAACATACAAAATTAGCTGTTAAATATTTTGAAACTAAATCGACTGAAACCTGTTCCTGCCAATGGCAACAACAGCGCTCCATCAAGTTAGTTGGAGAATTCCCAATGCAAGATTCCATACATCGTGTAAACTTGTGATCTGTGAGATGTAAAGGGTTGGTGTTAATAATTCAGATGAAGAAAATCCGGATTTCCCTAAGAATCCAAGTCGTGGGTCTAGTCACCAGCATCGTCGCTCCCTCAAACGGAGAATGCTACGTGTATAAAGCAACAGCATTGCTGCCGGGTGTCATAGGTCCGACGGCTCAAGGAATTCTATCAGATATCTCTATAACATATTTCTCATAAACTGTCTCACTGCTGCAAGCCATCAGGTAATAATTTCAATGAGCAAAAACTATTTGCCGACTATTTACCCTTATTCAAAATGGCCGGCAAAGATGGCCGCCAAAATATAAATCGTGACATCGTGCTTATTATGTCACCTAGAATGTTGGTTTCTGTGTCTAAATACATGTTCTTTGAGGTTGCAGACTAATTTCTAAAGCCTGTTTAGTGACAGATGGTATATATTAGTATGTCACTATAATAGACTTTAATGAATGGCTATTGTTTGATAAAAGGAGTTGGTCATAATAGACAGGTTTGGCTTAATTGAAATCAGTAACTATGGTTAATTTAGAATGTAAAAGACACATACACCTAAATCTACTCAAGAAATTCATTCACTGATTGTAAAAACGTATATTTAGACACCAAAATTGTTATTCTACTTGAAATAGTGACTGAAATATGGCCATTCATATTATCGGCGGCCATCTTGGATATATATTTCTCCAAATGCGCCACATATGCACCAATTATATTCAGATTCAGTATGAAAAACATTGTGCAGGCCATACCTTGGGCTTTTCAGTCATAGCGTCGGACTAATCTACAAAATCATAACGTTCGAAGACGATTATATGAACATGAACGAATTGAACCTTGTACATAATTATAAATATCTATAGAAATACACTCATGTCTCTTCCGATAGCCGACGGCAGGCTTTTAGCAAGACATCCTTTGTACTATTACATCGTTACCGAGGCCTATACCATACGGCTAAGTCTATGACAACAACTATCAATACCACTACGACTACCAGCACCAACACCGCTGCCACTACTGTAGCACTACCACTATCACCACAGCTACTACTACCACCACAGCCACCATTACTACTACCATCACTACCACTACAGCTACCACTACCACTACCACCACAGCCACCACTACCATTACCATCACTACCACTACCACTACAGCTACCACTACCACTACCACTACCACTACCACTACCACTACCACTACCACTACCACTACCACCACAGCCACCACTACCATCACTACCACTACAGCTACCACTACCACTACCACCACTACCACTACCATCACTACCATCACTACCATCACTACCTTCACTACCATCACTACCACCACTACCACCACAGCCACCACTACCACTACCATCACTACCACTACCATAACTACCATCACTACCACCACTACCACTACCATTACTGCCACTACCACCACAGACACCGCTATCACTACCATCACTACCACCACTACCACTACCATCACTACCACTACCACTACAGCCACCACGACCACTACCATCACTGCCACCACTACCACTACCACCACTACCACTACCACCACAGCCACCACTACCACTACCACTACCACTACCGCCACTACTACCACTACCACTACAACTACGACAACCAGGTAGTACCACTATCACTGCACTCGTGCGCGCATAAGTAAGTTGTGCATACGTGGGCCCACTGTCCGTGTCTGTGCGTATGTATGTACTGTATGTGAACGTGGGTACTTGCTTGCGGGTGCGTACGAGTACGTCTGCGAGGAGAGCAGGTGGGCGGGAGAGTGGGCAGGCCGACAGAGAAATGAAGATACTCAACAAATGAACCTCTAAGTTTGACTTCATCCTACTTTCATTAATGGATGTACAGCTTATAGCCAGCTTATTACAAAAATCCAAGTGGTCTCTAAACACTGTTAAAAATGTTCACCAGAATATGCTTTACATCCGTCACAGGAAGAGTTAGCTGTGTCTGGTTAGTTGGATTAAAAGGTGGTTGTGGTGTTTCCTTCTTATCGGATTACATAGATACATTACAATTATCAAAGCAAACATCAAGAGAAATCGATTATGTGTTTGGGCTTTTATCGCGAATTTATATGGATTCCCTGCATTAAGCAAAGTTAAATGAGAGATAAGATACTTATCTCTGTCTATTAAATAAGCTGAAAGTTAGTGTCTGGACTTCCACAGACATGACATGAGTTGTCACAACTCTGGTTTACTTTTGTAACCAAGACCAATCAGAGATTGCAAACCATCGCGCTCCCCGGTTAAATTTTCTGGATTTTGTTGCTTTTTGGATTTCTCAGAATCAGAGCCACAATTTTATATATAGGCCTACATCAGTACATTCAGACAAAATGAACTGCATTGCAATCATGTTAATGGCCATTTCCATTTTTAGCTATGCCACGCCCATCACTAGCTAAGCTCCACCCACACCGCGCCGTGTTGGGATTGATCGATCCCCAAATGCCCTAGCTATCAATTTCCTGAAAACCATACAGGGAAGCTGTTTGAATATTTTGTAACTAATTTGACTGGGTGTTGTTGCTGCCTATGGCCCAGAAAAGTATACGGGTAAGCGGTTAAACATTTTGAAACTGCCCAGTCAAATTAGTTTCAAAATAGTCAACAGTATATTTATTAAATAGTAAAAGCAAACAATGTGTATAACAACGCATATAAATACGACTTCAAATATGCGTTCGTGACGTACTTATCGACGTCATTCATGACGTCATTCATTATGATGTCATTGTACACATCACGAAGTTCATTTTGACGTCATATGATGGGTGGGTACTCTGGAAAGGTGAATTTCGTTACACATGTGACTGAAATGACACCAGTCACACTACACTGAAAGCCGTGACCTACATACAATCTCCTCCACCGTTGTACTATATACAGGATTACGGGTAGCGAATATTACGTTATGCAGACTCCGAGGCGTGTGTAGCAACCTAAACTAACACTCGACAACTCTATCATCGTCTTCCTGTCTGCCTCTGGTTGGTGTAATGGACGTTTCCAGTTTTAGCTATACACGGCCAATCTCTAGCTAAGCTCCTGTTGGGGTCGATCGATACCTGAACTCCCTGACTATCAATTTCCAGAAAAGTATACGGGTAAGCGGTTAAACATTTTGAAACTAATTTGACTGGGTGCTGACTATGGCAGCGGTAGAGCCCAGTCAAATTGGTTTCAAAATATTCAACAGCATGTTTATTAAATAGTAAAACTTCTTCAATTAAGCTTTCGCGATGTACTTATCTACGCCATTTATGACGTCATTGATTATGACGTCATTCTACACGTCGCGTAGTTGATTATGACGTCATCTGATGGATGGATGGATAAACTGGAAAGGTCCATTGTGTTTACGCTGACGAAACCATTCAACATTATCTGTTCCACTGCCCACTCTAAGCAGACCAAAGAGACTCTTTCTTTAATAACCTCATCTCAAATCATATCTATATCCCGTGCCTCTAACCGTCTAACATTTATTGTTCGCTAACACCAATTCAAGCGAAGAAACTAATATTACGGTATCGGAAGTTTGACTATTAATATGAACCATGTCATCAAGTATTTGAAAATAGTATACTAATATATGTGTATCAATTTCTTGTTACGCTATGATTTAATTGCTGTGTATTATAGTTGTATGGGAGACGCGGTTATGAGATTTGTCTTATCGCACTTCCTTTCAGAAGAAAAAATCAATTACGTTTCTACTAGAATCGGCTGTTTTGATGGGCTGGAAAAATGGATATTTTTGTACGCTAATAAACCGTGAAACAGCGACAATAGGCCTTAAAGTGGGGAGGGACAGAGCCGTAGTTAGGAGGTGGCGAGGGGGGCGGTTGCCAGGGGCAGGTGGCGCCAACCCAGGTACCGTCACCTCTCATTATTTGTGTCTTACATGTTGCAGGACAGAACGTAGGGCATTCCAAACAGTGTACTTGCATTGGATCCCCAAACTTCCAAGGGCACCTCAGGGGTGGCATCTAGAACATTTGGGTGTTATTTCTGGGGCCCTGCGTAACTTCAAGATTCGTGCAGGGATATCGGATGTCATGCACATATGGCTGGCGTTTGGTGTGGAAAGAAGCACAAACTATGACGGTACCCATTCAGCTAACACATATGTATAATTATATAATAATGTCAGTGGTCCTGAGAAGGAAATTCAATTGCAAACCCTTTCAAATCGTGCTACAGATTTCATCAAACGTCAGCTTATGCAACCCCTATTACAGACAAAATAAAATGATGTTTGGTTGAACATGGACCCAAAAATTGTATGATACTTCATTTCCTCTGAAGGAAGATGGCAGACACTTGTATCAATAATGGGTCTATGAAAATCTTTCTAACGGAGAAATAATTTATAAAAGGTGGCCAATGTATATAACCACAAAACTTTGTTAATTTATTTCCCATGTACCGTGGCCGTTTTCGCCCGATAAAATCATGTAGGCTGTCGGACCAGTCAAATGGTTCTGTACCTAAAATCATTTGTAGTAATAGTGCACCGCACATGTAGTGTTATCTTATGTGGAAGGACTGCAAACGTTTGCATTATGGGAAAGTATTGATGACAACATTCAAAAAGCCATATTTAGATAAACAAAGAAATGGTTTTAAAAATGCTATCATGTTTTGTGCCAAAGATAATCTAGCGCTTAGAGGTACATCAGATATCATAGGAACTCGTCAATGTGGAATATTCCTTAAAGCAGTAGAAATGATCCAGCCATTATCGCCATCTTCTTGAACGACATATTGCGGACATTAAATCTTTACAGAGAAACTAAGTTATTGGCCTGCGAACTTCTGGAGATGCGTCTGCGATAGGAAATATTAAGTAGACTATGTGATGCTAAATATTATTCCATTTAGTTTGATTGTACCGCAGCTGTGTCACACGACGGACGGATTACTGAAATGTTTAGATACGTAAGAGTAAAACATGGACAGTGTTCAATGGAGCTTTCCAGTTTTAGCTATGCCCCGCCCAGCTCTGGCTAAGCTCCACCCACACCTTGCTGGTGTTGGGATCGATCGATCCCTGAACTCCTTGACTATTAATTTCCACGAAACTATACAGATAAACTGTTAAATCCTTTGAAATTAATTTGACTGGGTTCTGATGCTGTGCTGCCTATGGCAGCAACAGCGCCCAGTCAAATTAGTTTCAAAATATTCAACAGAATGTTTATTAAATGGTAAAGACATACAATTAGTACAGCGTGTCGGACTATTAAGCGTTAAAAACGGGCTACATCGAATCATCCATGACGTCATGATTATGACGTCATCATACACGTCACGTAGTTGATTATGACGTCATATGATGGGTAGATAAAATGGAAAAGTGAATTTAAGAAGGATTTCTAGATTATCTTGTAAATCTTGCAAAACAGATACGCTATGGTCTGCCTACAGAGATTGTAGAGAAACTGACTGAAGTAAATATCAAAACATTGCAGAGGACAAGGGTGTGACAATCTGGCGGTTATAATGGTGTGCAAGCGCACATTTGCCAAATAAATTAAATGGCTACATATACACATTCTGCAGCTCATACCATGAATCTTAGTGGGTGTATGCCGACGAAGTGTCAACCATTATTGTGACTGGAGGATTCCAGTTTATCCATCAATCATATGACGTCATAATCAACTACGTGACGTGTGGGATGACGTCATATCAATTAGGTCATGAATAATGTAGCTAAGTTTGTTACGAACGCTTAATTTGTTGTACGGATTATATGTCGTTACTATTTAATAAATATTCTGTTGAATATTTTGAAAATAATTTGCCTGGGCACTGTTACTGCTAAAATATTCAACAGCTTACCTGTATAGTTTTCTGGAAATTGATAGTCGATCGATTCCAACACGGATGAAGTGTGGTTGAAGCTTAGCTAGAGATGGGCGGGGAATAGCAAAAAGCTAACATTGGCACCACCTAAACAACAAATAGTGGACGCGCTGGGAATAATATCAAGCAAATTGATCTTTAGTTGCTTTGCCTGCATGTTAGACAACATACTTACACATATTGATCAAGGCAAAATTAGCTTGCAACATATATACAAACCTGCCAGTCCACGGTGCTACAGCTGCGAAGATATTGAAGGGTGTAGTGGCATTGATTATAGAAATCCGGAATAAGGACAGTATAATTGAAACAGCTAAAACACAACCAAGCATCTTGCCATCAGCAATTGTTTCACTGATAGACTCCTAACTGGCTATAGTTGTGACTTAGGCGTCTTTGTCAGGAATGGCACGAATTTGTCCGACCGACCGACCAAACGATCGACCGACTTATACTAGCTGAGAGTCGCAACTCAAAACGTAAGGTAAAGCGTATGTTCTCAGAAATGCCCGAAGATGATTTACTGACGACCAAAAAGGAACGCAAAGGCGAATGTAACACTGTATTTGGCACATCTTCAGTGGTGGTGGTGGTGGTGGTGGGTATCAGAAGCGCCATGTATATTTTCTGACCGGTAAATCTCTAGCCATGTGCATTTTCCGACTGCATAGTCTAACAAGCTGTTATGTGTGGTTGTTGCCTTACCCGTGAAACAATCTACACCGGCTCTCCAATTTAATATATAGATATTCGTATTTTTACAGAGTTGGAGTAGCTTCGCACCATTTGGATTTTTTCGTCCTAAGCATTGGCTATATCGTTCTTTTGGGAAACCTAATTCAGTTAATAATTGAAGATCAGATTCGGTTGTATCATCTACATGGAAATTTTGCAACAAAAATTCGTCGAATCTTTCAAAATCACTGACAGTCCCCGTCTTTGCATTAAAATCACCTAAAAGACATATCGATTCAAAAGTTTGTTTCAATATAATTAGGTCATTTTCTATTTTTTTATTTTTTTTTTTTAGCGCTTCGTTTGAGTCATATCTCGATGATTCGGGTGGTATATAAACCGCTCCTAATAGTATTGGCATTAGCAATGTATAAGCATAAGCATAACCATATAAAGTATAAGCATTAGCCACCCACTCACCTAATGAACCTTTCCAGTTTACCCGTCAATCACATGACGTCATAATCAACTACGTGCCGTTATAATCAATGACGTCATGAATAACGTGATTAACTTCGTCATGAACGCATAATTGATGACGGACTAAAGCGTTTTTGTACGAATTGTATGTCTTTACTATTTAATAAACATGCTGTTGAATATTCTGAAACTAATTTGACTGGTCGCTGTTGCTGCCAACAGACAGCAACAGCACACAATCAAATTAGTTTCAAGATATTCAACAGCTTACCTGTGTAGTTTTCTGGAAATTGATAGTCATGGAATTCAGGGATCGATCGATTCCAACACTGGTTAAGAGTGGGTGGAGCTTAGCTATGGGCGGGGCATAGCTAAAACTGGATTCCTCTATTATTACTGATTCTAAGTAAAAAATAAATTGATTTGGCATACAGTAGGAAGCTAAAGTTGTATATGAATATGAAAGAGCTAGACATTGTACATAACTATACATACTTAGGAATATACTTCTCTTACAATGGACGGATGCTTTTGGCCGAAAAGCACATCCCTGAACAGTCTAGCAAGGCTATGTTTGCACTAAAAAGAAAGGCTAGACAACTAGACCTACCAAATTGATTGCCAATTAAAGCTGTACCATCAGATGATAGAGCCAATACTACTCTACGCGTGTGAAATTATTGGAATTGAAAAGTGCAATATCCTAGAAAAGGTAAATTTAAACTTTTAGACATGTTCTAAATGTTAAACGCACTACCCCGAAATATATGATATATGGGGAATTTGGGGAACTACCTATAAATGTGGTCATAAAAAACGAATGATAACCTACTGGATAAAACTTATAACAGGTAAAGAAACCAAATTAGCACTTATACTGCACAGGTACGCGCTAACTGGCTACCATCAAAACGGAACACAATATAGGTGGCTAACTTGCATCAAAGCTATTTTGGATAATACAGGACGCAGCTACATTTAGACAAATCAAACAGCCAACGCATCCACCCAAATGCAGACACCGATTACAAAATTACTAGAAGATCAATTCATACAGACATGGCACACAGATAAGGGTATATTTTGGGAGGGTAAAATCTATAATAGTTTCAAACCTAATTGGGAAATCGAAAAAGTATCTTTTAAGACTCGGGGACAGTAGGAGTATAATATTCACACAATTCCGAACAGGAAACCATTACCTCCCAATAGAGAAATGGAGGTGGGATGGAAGGAAGTACACCATTTGCGTAAAAGATGATATAGGGGACGAGTTCAAATACATATTCATCTGTAACTTTTTTAAACAAACCCGACAAGAATTACTACCTCCATATTACTATATAAGACCTAGCTTCTTCAAATTCCATAAGGTCTTCTCCACCAATAATGCAAATTTGCTATCAAAAATCTGCCGCCTTATTAGAGTGATTACTACCTATTTCCAACGTGGATGAAACCACCGCACAAGCGCGGACCGATAAACGTGGACAAACAAATAAGGAACTGATTAATTGACGATGACGACGATGACGACGATGACGACAACATCTTATGTTATCTCATCTCATTATGGCAGCAACTGCTTCCAGTCAAATTAGTTTCAAAGTATTCAACCGCTTACCTATATGGTTGCTTTTATACCACACTGCCAAACTATAGCTGACGCCTCTATGACTGAGATATTTCCCGAGGCAGGCACGCTAGGATTTTTCTGATTGGTTGAAAAGTGAATCATGACAGCCATCATAGGCTGTAGAAATGTAGCAACATTTAGCTACTAAAGCCTGAATATCTTTCTTTAGCGGCATGATGAAAAGCTTAACATGACCTGCATAGTTTATGACTGGCATATTAGAATCACCTGAATAGCTATCAAGAGATACTTTTAACTTCCATAGCTAAATGTTTGAGTAGGCCTTCTCCGGATCTAGGGTGTCTCTGCTTATGAGTGTACGCGTGAGAGATACCGTAAGCTCTGAGCATGCTCCTTAGACGCCGGAAGTCATCGTTTTTAGCTTAACATTTAATCCTTAAATAACTAAATTTAGTCCAGAAATCCAAATATTTGCTTACTAAATGTCCATTTTCAGGCCAAGAGAAGAGTTTGGTTTTTTTATTAGTGGAATTCCTCGAGATCGCTGCAGATGCCGGTTCGGGCTGGTTTCGTTATGTAATGGTTAAAGAGATGCAGGTTTAATGTCAAAGCTTGTTATAACAACACCTCTGAGCACGCGGATGCTGCCGCTAGAATGGCAGTGGCGTCCATATTACACAATCCCCAGTGGTGTAGAACTGCGGCTACACGATTGTCGGTTAATGACAATCCACCGGTAAAATCAATAAACCGGCCGTAGCCTTGTAAAATAATAGGCCATTGATTTACCACTTAGATGCTCGTTCACAGACTCGTTTTATAAACCGGCTACATGGATACGCATGTTGTAATTAACGCCACCATTAGGCCTACATATAGTTCATTATTTCACCATTTGAACACTGAATCTCCAGAATCTTAATTTCAAGGTAATTATAACGGGGCGCGTTTAATATTTTGAAACTAATTTCGCATGAACCTGCTGGTGATATAGACAGCAACATCTCTCAGTCGAATTCGTTTTAATAGATTTATGAAAATCACTGAGATCGACATGATCGCCTGGGACAGATTCGATTGGGGATTGATGCTATGCAAATTCTACACACCATTTTCTGACTATATAGTGCGGGGGGTGGTGGGTTAGACTGGTAAACAGCCAGGGACCGATCTACCCACTATACCCAATTAGCTAAATGCTAGTAAAAGTGAAATCATAACAAAAACTCGTGTTTACCTTGCTGAATATTTTTAAACTAAGGCAGCCTAAGGTAGCAACGGGTTTCAGTTATATTAGTTTCAAAATATTCAACACTTTTCTTATATATTAAGACCCTATTTTATCTGGCCTGTAGATAGTATTAACTGATGATGACTGACTCCAAACATGCTCATAGGTGACATTGAAGTAAAGATGTCGCTAAAATGTGTGCTGTTTGACTAACAAAAATGATAATTGGCCAATCTATTGGCTAGAACATTACAACAGCCAGATCTGTCCCGGGAAGTTATTGTTGGCTAGATAGATATATAAGTAAGTATATATACAGGGTGGGAGGGTGGACGGGCATACGGACGGACGGACGGACGGATGGACAGAGACAGACAGGAAATCTTTCAAAGTATTAATTAAAATGTCAGTTAATATCTACATGATTTTAAGAACCAGGTGCTACTACTGTAAACCGATTTAATCTCTATGTACATGATAGGAAAACGAAGTATTTCAGTAATTTGGACTAATGGTACAACAATCCCCCTCTAATGAGTTTCATAACACGATCATTAGATGCAGTGCTGGAGGACATCTTCCACATTCACAATGCCATTCGTCTGCTGGCTTAATGTCAAGAATAGCCCCTGGTACTGTGAATCCACTTTTTCATACCAACGTAATATAAAGAGTTCGTTCAAATGTCAGGTGGTGTGGCTTTCAAATGAGAGCTCTCTCTCTCTCTCTCTCTCTCTCTCTCTCTCTCTCTCTCTCTGTCTGTCTCTCCCTCTCTCCCTCCCTCCCTCCCTCCCTCCCTCCCTCCCTCTCCCTCTCCCTCTCCCTCTCCCTCTCTCTCCCTCTCCCTCCCTCTCCCTCTCTCTCCCCCTCTCCCCCTCCCCCTCCCCCTCCCCCTCCCCCTCTCGCTCTCTCTCTCTCTCTCTCTCTCTCCCTCTCCCTCTCCCTCTCCCTCTCCCTCTCTCTCTCTCTCTCTCTCTCTCTCTCTCTCTCTCTCTCTCTCTCTCAGAACATCCGTTACCCGTTAAGGTGACAAATTATATTGTGACTGACGCGCAATCTAGCTGCTATCAGTGTGTCCGGGATTGTTGGGTTCTAAGCACACGATGCACGGTCTGAAACAGTATGTATTTATTACAGATATTTGTCAACTACAGTTAAGCAACGGAAACTGCACTACCCGACAGTATTATAAATGCAAAGACTGTATACCCTAAACACATTTAAGACTCACTACACAGACATTGGATGATTGGAAACAAACCAAGTACTCTATCCATACATAATATACACATGGGCCGATTCAGCAAATAGACAATAGCCTAACTTCGTCCAAGTACGCACGCACGCGAGCACGCACGTACGCACGCACTCGCGCACAAACATGAAGTGACATAAATCAATGCATCAATTCATCCATTTCTATCTCTATTGTAAGGAGGCTGGAGGCTGGAGCCTGGATGATGATGTCTTTTCCTGAAAATAGACCGTGATTGAGTGATTACTTACTGATGCTAAGAATAGATGCACTCGTACGGTTACACTTCACTGCGAGTTTTCGTCAGATCTGGGAGGGACGGTGTGTATTATCTTGTGTTTGTCTTCTAATAAGGAACGTGGCGTTCCGAATGCAATGTTGGAAATGCAGCGGTCAGTTGGTATAGATGGTTATTCCTGTATCATAGAGGTCGAGCATTCATACCAGAATAATTGATAATTAAATTGTTAAAATGTATACTTTTAGAGGCTTAACTTTTGCAGGGTCAATGAAATGAAACGACATAAAGCTTAGCATATGCTGGTTTCATTCCTTATACATTAATATAATGTTTAATATGTGAAGGTGGACTAGAGACGCATATCCCTAATTCAACTTTACAGCTAAAGAATTAGGCCCCTATGATAATCTATACGGAATGAAATCACTATATGTTAAGATTTATTTCGTTTCATTAATTGAGGTACGCAGTTTAACCCTATAATACTCATATCAGCCAGAAACGGCCTCTGCAGTGGTCTTGAGAAATGTTCATTTGCAGACCAAGAGAAGACAATTTTTGAAGATTTGCAACTGGAATGACTGGCTCGATAACCGAACCAGTCAATCCAGTGGTAAATTTTCAAAAATTGTCTTCTCTTGGTCTGTAAATGACATTTTCTTTTAGAAAATTGATATTTTCTTGAAAGAATTCAAGGATTAAATGGTTAAGCCTCTAAAAGTATACAATGGCAACAATTCTATTCTCAAGCATTTGGTGTGAATGTGTGCCTTTAAGCGCTTTAAGGTGCTCCAATCATCCGCAATCAGCATAGCCTACACAATCCGCATACACAATCCGCATACGCAATCAGTTTTCTCGTTTCTATTTAGACACGTATGGTTTAGAGTTGATCGTATATAATTTGAATCCGTTGTGTCGCCCATTTAGGCCAGTTTATATTATTCTTGTATGATAAGATGCGATAAAACAATCAAATTTAAATATCTGTATCAACAAACCGAATAATTTGGACGAAAAAAATTTGAATTATTTGAAATAAGTGTGAAGGAAATAATATGAATTTTGTTTTGTCAAACGTTTAACAGCCAGATTACTGACAAACATACTTCGGCCCTATCCTAGTTATAAGCAGCAGCTATATGTAGCTTTATCGATTAGAAACACCAAATATTGATTTAGGCCGGTAAATATTATATTATTTCGCATAATTTTAAAACCTATTAGTTTTTCTTATAACGTTATGTACTTTTCTTAGTAAATCTTCATTAATTTTAGTAAAAGATGTATTACTTCCCCGCAAGAAAATGTCTACGGAAATATCTGGCGTAATTTCATAAATGGACCCATATAAATCACGTCTTTCATTTTCAAAAAGTAATGATAAGAGGTTTCTGGGCTACTACAGTAAGAACAGTTGGGGTGTGCGAGTATGTGATATCTGTACAGATCATTGGTTAGTTCGCTACAGCTATTTCTTAGTTGCATGTTATAATATTTTCGCGTGTTTTACTAAATGAATAGTATGTGGTGAATTTGGTCGTGTACGTCTTCTGTAAGGTTTGTTTGTTAGTCACAATATCTAGGTAATTCCACAATTCGGTAACAATAACTGGATTAAAAGAGCTTTTAAATCTGTCAAGATGGTGGTTCGGTGGAATAAAATCGTCAGAATTTCAAAGGTTATAGTCTGTGACATCACCTACTCTTCTAGGAATTATATCTGTTATATAATCGGGGCCATCGCCTTGTACGATTTTATAGAATAATATACGTTTCTTTTGTTTACGACGCTGGTTAAAGGGAATTATGCCAATCTCTTTATAAAGGATTTATAAAGGTGTATACTTTGTCAAGCCAGTTATTATTCTCATGCTTCATTTTGAAGCAATTCAAGTCTTTCAGATTCCCGACAAGAGCAACCATCTCAAACCTTACTGCTAAAGTGTGCGTGCGTGCGTGCGTGCGTGCGTGCGTGCGTGCGTGTGTGTGTTGATCGTTGTCTCTCGATTTTGTCTCATGTTGAAGATGGCATGTGCTGTTCTTGACCATGGCTTTTCTGTTGCTCCTCATGCTTGGGCGTGGGGGACTGGGAGGGCCTAACATGGGCCTAACGGGGGTGGGGAAGGGATGGGGTAGGTGCTGGGTGGGGGTGTGTGGGGGCGTGCGGTCTTGTGACCTGATGTACCCTAGTGGGTGGGGGGGGCTTTAAGTCAGAGAGCAACCATCCCAAACCTCACTGCTATGTTCGAGCACAGGTCGCAAATAAGCAGCGTGGATTTCAAGCATTCCTGCTTAAAGTATGCTCTATTTGTCTCATGGTAGCAAAGATCTTAACACCTTTCTTTGATGTTTGATCCATACGAGCAGTGCATTTTGACTCGTTTGAAATGGTTACGCCTAGATGCTCACTGGATTGTACGGATGATAATAGTGTATTACTTAAAGGGTATCTATGGATATGAAGGTATGTGCATTTGTTATAGTTAGATTCACGGTTTTTGTAGCATTGAAGAGGACTAACAACTGTTTGAACCATGCAGAATCTAGGTTTAACTCGCTGTTTTGTTTGCATATAACTGTCAATTGCATGTGTTTCACAGCATCCAGCACGCTTGGGGCATATTGCCACTCTTGTCTTGATCGCTTTAAGCAAAGATCGTTCCACCATGTCGCGTACTTGCTTGAACTGCTCTCTAGTCAATCTAACGTAACCTTGAAACTATTCCTCATCCAGGTGTAACCCTTTAATGAGTAAATTTCTTCGAAAAATTAAAATATTTACTTATTGAATGTTCATTTGCAGGCCAAGAGAAGACTATTTTTGAAAATTTACCACTTTAAATGACTGGCTCGGTTACCGAGCCAGTCATTCCAGTGGTAATATTTCAAAAATAGTTTTCTCTTGGCCTGCAAGTGGGCGTTCCCCAGAACCACGAAACAGGCCGGTTTTGGCCGGCTTCGTCGTGAAAGGGTTAATTCACTAGGGTCCTTTACTAAGTGATAGTAAGCACCATATTGATGATGTTTCTAAATGATTTCATTGACCGACCACCCTTGTTTTCTTTTTCTCGCATTTTGATTTCATCTGTGGATGACAATACCAGCCGTCAGAAGGAAATGGCTCTAATCTGCCAATTTCTGATGTGCAGCTCGGGTCATCTTGACTTGCTGTGACATTCTGAAAAACAGCACCTATATATCAAGCTATGTGATTGCAGATGACAAAGACAACATTCAGATACACGGAAGAACACGTTTTCACTGATATATTAGATATTCACTTCACGCATACGCTGGCGTGGATCCGGATGCGGACACGACCGCGGAACACGGAACACGGATCCTAATATGCTGCCTCGGTAGCCTGAGTGTAATAAACGTGAAACTGAAACTGAAACTGAAACTGATCATGTACAAATGGATGCTCAGCTTTAGAACAAATATCAATCAAACATTTTGCATACGGGCCCACGCGTGCAACTTGCGTATGCAAACTGCAGACATGGATTGCTGGTGAATTTTTTTCCATAGCTTTTGTTGTTAGGATTGAGTTTTCTTTCCTGGCCAGTTATATGATGAACAGCTTCAGATAAACTCTTTACTTCCTATAGTTTACTTTCTTATTCCTGAATTCTTTATTCCGTCGCTTGGTGATGCTCATAATGTGACGCAAATAATATAAATGTCACTTTACTTCTAACGCTATGATTGATGTGCAGCAATACAAACATGAAATAACGGAAACAACAATAGGGCAATCAATATCTATAGATATGCCACGCCAATTTATAACTAAGTTATGCCCACTTTATATACACATCTCAATCGATTATAACAGTTTGAACTATGGATTCTTGTATTCAAAATTTAACGACAACTATGCAGATAAGCTGCTGAATAATTTGAAACTGATTTGACTGTAAGCTGTGGCTGCCTATGTATTTATATTTTGTCCTGAATTGTAATGTCTTATAACGCACATTAATTTTATCATTTTCAGGGGACATGTGGGATGTGGGTGGGCGGTGGATGGTTTATATAGCGTCCACCCACAACATTATGCGAAGGGCGCAAACCCCTTCCCCAACTCTAAACATTAAATAATGGTTATTTAGGAGGGCATCCCACATATAACACTATTTTCGCGAGCATTGTCCCTGTGCCACAACCGCCCTGTTCACGTGCTTTAGGTGGCTTGTATTATCAAAGTTGAAGGCGCGTGATGAACGCGCAGGGGCTTCACATACTGTTGCCATTTAACCATTAACGCTTTCACGGCGAGGCCGGCCAAAACCGGCCTCTGGAGTGGTCTTGACGAATGTCCATTTGCATACCAAGATATCGAGAGGCTATGTTTTGAAAATGTATCACTTGAACGACTGGCTCGGTAACCGAGCCAGTCATTCCGGTGGTAAATTTCCAAATATTGTGTTCTCTTGGCCTAAAAATGGGCATTCAATAAGAAAATAGTTTGATATTCTTGACCAAAATTAGCCCTTAAAGTGTTAACCCTTGAAATTCACGTGTTTCAATTTCAAGACAGCTATACAGCGACGCTGTTGAATAAGCATCGGAAGCAACAGCTCCCAGTTAAATTAGTTTCAAAATATTGACCAAAATATTCTCTGGATCATAAAGAATCTGTTGTTTCTGCTCAGTAATGGTTAAAGGCCTGAGCAAGCTCGGTTTTACGTCCAGGTGTAAATGTACACCTGCGTGACGCATGCATCTATTGATTTCAACAGGTGTCTCAAAAGAGCGCAGCTGAACTTTTGTTGGAGTTTGCTCTTTCGATTTGTATGCAAAACATCCATGAATATTTGATTGAATCTGTGATTCTTATAGATTAATGGCTGATCAAATGCGATCCTAAGCATTACACGCAACTCTCATCAATACACATGTTTTCATCTGATACATATCACGAGTCTTTCATAGGCAGATACGGTATTTCAGCAAATCTGTAATTCTGAGGGAATTTTTTGTACGTTTTTAAAATGAGATTATTTGAGATATAATTCGCATAGGAGTGCATACAGTTTTAACCGTTTCAGTACCATATACTCTTCAGGCAGTTAGAAATATGTTGGTACCATAGGCCAGTACGTGTGTATGCGTGCGTGCGTGCGTGCGTGCGTGCGTGCGTGCGTGCGTGCGTGCGTGCGTGCGACCGCGCGTGCGTGCGTGCGTGCGTGCGTGCGTGCGTGCGTGCGTGCGTGCGTGCGTGCGTGGGTGGGTGGGTGGGTGGGTGGGTGGGTGGGTGCGTGCGTACAGGAGGGTAGATTAGTGGACAGGTCGGTGGGCGAGCTGGCAGGCTAGCGGATGTGTGGGTGGGCGGGCGGGCGGCAGGGTACCGAGTGGGCTTTCTGGCAGGCTAGCAGGCGTGGGTGGGTGGGTGGGTGGATGGGCACAGGATATAGCGTCCGGTAGGCAGGTGCGAGCGGGCGGGTGGGTAGGTGAGTGTGTGGTTGGGTGGCTGGGTGGGTGGGTGCGTAGGACAGGTGGACGGGCGGGCGAATGCTTCTGGCTAGTGAGCGGGTGGATGGTCGGACAGGCGGGCGGGCTGGTGAGCAGACACGTGGACTGGGCAGGGGGGCGGCTAGGCCAGTGGGCGGCAAGCCGTCAAGCGGGACGGTGGGCAAACATATCTGTGTATCTGTGTGTTTCAAATGCAGTATCTTCCAGCTTCCACTCATATTTGGTTCAAAATATTCAACATCTCCCTCCCTCCCTCCCTCCCTCCCTCCCTCCCTCCCTCCCGCCCGCCCGCCCGCCCTCCCTCCCACATTTTACAAAGATTAAGTTCTTAGCTTTGGTCGCATAAATGTCATAAAATTCGTATAAATCTAAGGCTTCGCCTCAAATAGACCTTTCCCATAGTATCGTATTTGGGGGAAATACCCTCCCCGAATGTATTGCGCATACCACTTCTGGCTCGTAACCATGGTAACCGACATACAAAGAGCATTACTTTACTATTAGAACCAGATACAACACACTTTAAGCAATTTGTATGAAGAACTAATTTCATAGCATTAAGCCATACATCATGAAATTTAATACAGTTGATTGTAATTTTAAATAGCCCCTATTGTCCACTTGATTTAATGAGTCTGTGTCATAGATGGGTGACCTAGTCGTTTGGAAGATGAAACCCATAAACCTGATAGCACCTTTGGTTCTGTCCATGTTGTGAATACTGCTTAGGTTTCAGTATTTGGTTTAAACAGAATCTATCTTTGTTCCAATGGGAGCACGAATAAGGCATGTGTTTTACATTATATCCGTGTCTCCCATACACATACAATACTATAAATACATCAATGTGGCAGATTGTAGAAATAATAAATAGCATTTTTAACACACACAACCCCACCCCACCCCCCCCCCAACACTCAAGCCAAGCAAAAACAGCTTCTGCAGTGGTCTTGAAAACGTCCATTCGCAGACCAAGACATGACCATTCCCGGAAATTCAGTACTTGAATGACTGGTTCGATAACAGAGTCAGCCATTCCAGTGGTAAACCATAGAATAATCCTCTCTAGGTGCACAAATGGAATATGAGAACATTTATATTATTTTAAGCAAATTTGAGCGTTAACGGGTTAAAGATAAATGTAATAACAAATTATAGGAAGATAACCTCAATTTATGACAGTTGTTGCATTATTTTTCAACTGATTTAAAATGGAGATGTTGCTGCTATGAATAAAATATCAAAATATTCAACATCTGACCTATATAGTTCTAATAAGTTCGATATTCCGGGAATGTGGTATTCCCTCAATCGATTTGAACACACGCACAGAGTGGGTGTCATGAAGCTGGGCTAGAAATGTGCGTGCGATGCCTAAATCAAAAATGGATTTTTATTGTATTTTTCGGAAACACGGTTGCAAATTATCAACATTGTTCAACATTCTGAAACTTTCATTTAATTAAATTGTTAAGCATACTTGGGGAAGTAATGCTTCCCTCCTTGTCCCTTTCCCTCCAGACCAACTGCCACGCCAATTTGTTAAACTATAAAAGCAATAACACAATCGGCCTCGGCATTATCAAGACCAGCATGACCACCGGACTTACCACCGTCCTGTAGGCTCATATGTACTCAATGCACCGCGAAAAGACCCAGCTCTGTCGCACCTCCATCCGACCCAATAACCATGTTTAAACAAAAAGTCCTCCCGAAAACAGTCCTTGTTAGTGCATCTTACTCTGCTGACCCGATATTTCTCCAGTACCGGTGCTGTAACCCGCGCCACCAGGGTTGTCTATGAAATTTGGGTATAACATAGTTCACTACCTGATCAAATGGAAGCACGCCAAAAACAGCTTCGCAACCGCGCATACGCTCACATACTAATTCAAGACGACAATGAGGCATGCAACAAGTTTCAACAATGTCAAGAACAATGGCACCTCCGCTCCTGGAGGAGAAAGGGTGGAAAAGAAAGAGTAAGTGTTGCAGAGAGCGAGAGGTTGAGAGAGAGGGAGGGAGAGAGAGAGAGAGAGAGAGGGGGGTGGGGGGTGGGGGTGGAGGGCAAATGAGAGATGGAATCTGTGAATGTTTAGAAGAACTCGCAGTGGGGTCACTCATACTTGTGCTCCAGAAGAGGCGTGGATTTATGGGGTCGATTCCTGGTAGACTATGGATGTTGTCGGGTAGTAAATATTGGTGACGGCGTTTCGTGTCTCGTATGCATTGGCACACAAGCGTTGAGATCCAGAGGTTCTGTTGCATATCTAGGTCTACATCACCATACAGAAGTAGGCTAATTGGTAAGGATATGGGAGAGATGTCATTAAGGGATAGCTTGTTATGGAGTTGGGCTCTCTGGGCGTTAGAGAGGACAGTAGAAGAGAGCCTATTTGGCTGATTCATCATGGTGGTCACATTGACACGTGTGGGTTTGAGAGAGGTCTTTCTTCAACAGGTCTCTGTTCAGACTACTGCAACCATTACGGAGCCCACACAGGTTTATGTTAGCTGATCTGCTACCAGCATAGAAGCATACAGGTGGTGGACTTGTACGAGACATTGATTTATATTTGCTTATAAATTCCCGTAGAGAAGCTGATGGAGTTATAGGGGTGAGAAGAGTATTCCAGGCACGAACAGTTGGTGGAGTTTCTACGGAGTTTAGTACGGCAACGGAGAGGTGTTAGTGTGTTGCATTGAGGTATGTTATAAGGGTTTCAGTTTGAGAGAGCTGTGGGAGATGGGCTGACAGACTAGCAGAAGTCATTCCATTAGTGAACTTGTATAACATTATTAGCATATGGGTTTCGCGTCTGAAAGAAAGTGGTTCAAATCCTGTTGCAACATACAAGTCATCGTTGGTCGCACTACGAGTTATGCCACTTATCGTTCTAAGTGCATCTTTTGTATATTTTCTACTGTGTACACTAGGTATTCAGATATGATTCCCAGATGGTATCGGCGTATTCCAGTGATGACCTAATAAAACTTTTATACATGATTTCCAAGCATTTCAGGTCTAGAACGTATTTGAGGCCATTAAATAGGGAGCGTTTTTGTTGGGCGTTTGATAATAGGTTATCAAAGTAAGTTCCCGTTGCTGTTAAAGGTAATGCCAAGATGCGTGTGAAGATTTGATGGGGAATTTCATAATTTTCCAATTTAATAGGAAAGACGGCGGCGTTAATGCGTAGGGAAATGAAGGTATGTGGTCTTGGAGGCGTTAATGTCGACACGCCAGGTGAATGTATGCCCACTGTGTTATGGTTGAAGGTCATGGTCAATCGCTGTTGAGTGTGCTGTTAGATTTTCTGACATATGTCATCAGCAAAGTCCTATGTTATTTAGGATATTGCTTGGTAGGTCGTTTGTAAAGATTAAAATTGGTGGCAATAGCGGTAATTTCGCTTCCAAGACCTAAACCCATTTATACTGTACAACCACTTGTTAATTGGCAATGAAACTGTAGCCAAATCCAGCAAAGATTGAAACTAAGCGGCATATAGAAAGGGTCGCCGATGTAGAACCTATACAGACACGAACAAGATCAGTTGGGTATCTTTCCATATTTGTACCCAAACTTTCCGAAGCGATCAATTCGATCACCAGACTTTCTCACACGCATGTTATCTCCCCCCACCCATTTCTACCTAGGCTCAGCCAAATAATTTGCCCGTGTTTGGATCAATCAAACCATGCATTCCCAGAATCCAAATATCAAGGTAACTATACAAGCAAGCTGTTGAACACTTTGAAACTAATTTGACTGGCTGTTGCTCTCTATTGTAGCAACAGCACCCAGTCAAATTAGTTTCAAAATATTCAACAGAATTTTTTTTAAACTGCAAGGACATTATGTTCGTGTATTTACCGGACTATAGAGCGTTCATGACGGACTTAGATACGTTATTCATTAGGTATGTTGATTGCAACGTCAGCTTACATGTGACGTAATAGATTATGATGTTATATATTTGAGTGACAGATCGGATTCTTCCAATGACACAATTGCTCATATTGTCAGGCGTTGGCCCTGATGAACAGCTGACGATACAATGCGGTGGTAGTGGACTCGCACTAGGCGTATTGTTATTACACGGTGATCAACCAATAGCGTTCGCCAGCAGTGCACTGACAGATGTTGAAACTCAATATTCGATCATGGAGAAGATACTGGCATAGTATTCACACTTGTGAAGTGGCACCAGCTTAGATATGGTCGGCCAATGATCATCAATACTGACTACAATCCGCTGGAATCAATTACACGGAAACCACTAGATGCCAAAGGCACTGAAAAATATCCTGGAAAAAGAGCATTAACTTATGATATCAGCATTAAGTGCATGCAAGGCCGGCAGATGTTCTTTGTAGATAGTCGAGTATATCTAACAATGTCAGCCAGTTAACTGAATTTGAGTTTGAAACGATTAATGTTGTCAGTTATCTGTCCATGAGATGAGGGCGAATGTGAGCAAATTCGTCAAGGAACGGAAACTGATCCCACATTGTTGAGTGACGCAGTCCAGAAATAATGATCTGAAAAGACCAAGTCTCCGCTCTCATTAATAATTTCTCAGTCCAGATTTTGATAACCTTGAGACAGTCAAGAAATTTAAAAAAATACCAGCTGAGGCAAGGGCTATGCTACAACAGAACTGTTAACCATTAGCATTCTGATATCAATATTCTATCTTTCATTGAGTCAACAGCAAAGAAACCGGTGTACATTCTTTAACAATTTTGGTCGACGATGTTGCTGTCATAAACTGCAACATCTTCCACCAAATTTGTTGAAAATGAACACCAATTCATCTTTTACTTTAACTTCCAAATTTAGAATTTTGACATCAGACTGGCAAGGGTTAAAGGCATACATTTACTTGAAGACGGCGACAAAGCGTGAAAAAGCAGCTACGACTGCGAGCATAGCGAGTTGAGACTGATACTTGTCTTAAAAGAAATGAGCAGCATCTGAGAAGAACGCGCGAATCCTCGCGATCCGATGTGCCACGTAACGATGAGCGTGTTGTAGGCTTACAGAAAGAAAATGTCAATTAATCCCTCAAAAGTAAATTTCCAATCGAGAAAGAGTCTATATGGATTGTATAATGGACCTTTCCAGTTTTAGCTATGCCCCGCCCATCTCTAGCTAAGCTCCACCCATACCTCCCTCGTGTTGCGATCAATCCATCTCTGACCTCACTGACTATCTATTTCCAGAAAACTATACAGGTAAGCTGTTGAATATTTTAAAACCAATTAGGCTGGACGTTGTTGCTGCCTAGTCAAATTAGTTTCAAAATATTCAACAGCATGTTTATTAAATAGCAGACATACAATTCGTACAACGTGCCAGACGATTAAGCGTTTAAGATGGACTAAATCGAGTCATTCGTGGCATCATGATTGTAACGTCATCCTACACGTCACGTAGTTGATTATGACGTCATATAATGTCATTTGATGAATGGATAAATGGAAAACTCCATTCAGAATAGGAGAGAACGTCATTCTATGTAGCGCCAGACACGAAATATAATAAATCACAGTATAGGTTTCTAAATATAAAATGATAGTGGTGCCTTCCAATTATGTTGAATATTTTGAAACGAAACTGACCAGCTCTCTGTCAAATTAATTTACAAATAGTCAACATAATACTTTTAGAAGTTTAAATTGTGTACCTCCATCTAATGAAACGAAATAAGATAAAGCATATGACGATTTCCTTCCGTATAAAATAAAATGAATTATTATTTACGAAGTTGAACTAGGGATTCGTATGCCTAATTCAAATTGACAACTAAAAGAATTATTAAAGGTGCATATTCACACCAAAATGCTTCAAAATTAAATTATTAAAATTATATACTTTTAGAGGCTCAAATTATGTGTCTAGATGGAAAGAAAAGAATGAAATCTTAGCATATGACGATTTCATTACTTATAAATTAATATAAATTTTAAGTTGTGAAATTGAATTAGAGAGACAACGCCCTAATTCAACTTCACAACTAAAACGTTATATTAATTTATACAGAATGAAATCATCATATGTTAAGATTTATTTCGTTTCATTATATTGGGGTACACCAAGTATACAATTTTAAATATTTTGTTTTCAAGCATTTTGGCGTGAATGTGCGCCTTTAAATTACAAGGAAAGAAATAATCACATGGTAAGACGTATTTCGTTTCATTGCACGTAACTTCACAATTTAATCATCTAAACGTATACGAACAATTTTCACAATTTTATTTTCAAGCATTTTGGTTTGAATCTGGGCCACTGCGCCATTAATCTTAGCTAGCAAATACAGGAACGACGCCCTTGTGCGTAAGCGTGGTCTTACATGATGCTTCCGATGGCATAGTAACATACTGTCTTTTGGAACTAGGACATAACAGGCTATCAGAACAGAGGGTGGTGGGAGCCGCGGATCGCGGATCGGCGGCTACAGGAGGGAGGTGGGCTGTCAGAACAGGGGGACAGCTGGCTGCGATGTGTTTTACAACGTAGGGCCCACCCCAAACCCACCCCCACCCGGTGGGCCCCATCCATTGTTCAGACCATGCCAGGCAAGTACAAAACTTGAGAAGCTCTCCAGAACTCAAGCGATTTATTTGCATAGTCGCCCAGGTCATGTAATGATCTTGCCACTTTTTCCCGCATGTAACGCCATAGTTCTTCGGGGTTACCCATGACTGAGTTTCAGATTCAGTTAGCATGATGGATTGAGAGATTCTGTTACCTATACAGTTGCGTTTCTCTAATAGGGCATCACCTGGTGGTGGGGCCCCATTCTAAAACACTTATTTTATATCTACTGATGATGATGATGATGATGATGATGATGATGATGATGATGATCATGATGATGATGATGATGGTAATGATGATAGACATAATGCTGATGATGATTATGATGACGATGATAGCCAGAATGTTGCTGCTGATGATGATGATGATGATGATGATGATGATGATGATGATGATGATGATGATGATGATGATAGACATAATGTTGGGTCACAAATACATACCCAGCCTCATGTCTCCATATCAAACAAACTGAGTCAAACAAACACATAGTCACGACCGGTGTCACATTGGCATGAGGGGATTACCCACAGGCCCTTCCAGCTGCCTTGGCAACGCTCACTTGGCAGAACGCTAAAGTGCCTACCAGATGGCACCAAGGCAGACTCTGGCATGTTCACAGGTGACACAGAGGATCTGGTGCTGCATCGGCTGCAGACAACCACGTCCAGACCTTTCTACGCCATAGAAGTGGCAGACAGACTCAGTTTCCTCACGTGGGTGAAATCGGTCGTTGATATTTCTCTGCAAATGGTCGCGGAAGGGATTGTAATGAGGCTCGTCTCAGAAGTGGGGCCCAGTTGGCATCTAACATCATGGCTGTCTGTGAGGCCGCCACCACATGTATGATAAGTAGTATAACCACCATCCTATACATGGAGGGTTAAACCGAACAAGGTGAACCCCCCGAGAAATATCTGTGTCAGATCCAGCCCTATGCCGGCCTCGATGCCGATCTTCATCTCATCTGGGGCAAGTCTTAGCTGCTTCACTTTACCACCAGCTAGAAGCTGCAGCTCTAGCACAATGGGTGTTGTTTGTGAACGTGTGAGCCCGACACGCTCAAGCAGCCTCACTGAGCCCTTCGCCTTCGAGGAGTGCGACACACCCTCAACCCATAAGACATCCTCCTGAATATTGATGGCTTCCTCTGGTCCATCAAAGGGGCGACGCAGCAGGAGCTTTCCTCCGGTGACCCCAATCTTATCACCCACTCTAACTAGGGTTGTGCCCAGTCCTATATAGATCAGGAAAGATGTCCCCTGGTTAGAAAGCTTCCGGACCATGCCATCCTTCTTCACAACAGCGGAGAGTGGGGTGACCCCCCCGCCAGGTCAATAACCACTGGAGGTCTATACAGTGGCACCCACGTTCGCCAGTTACCACCGGGTCCACCGCGATACCACACTGCATTCTTTTCGAAGACTACCTGCGGCTGTTTCGCCAGAATCACCACCATACCATCATTTGACATCGCTGGGGCATGCTTCACAGTCGGCTCTAAGACATGAAAGCTGACGTCAGCATCCAAGGTGTTAACATCCTCAACCTTGTCTAGTGACTTTTCTATTAGGGGGTGGAGGATGAACTTCTTCTTGGGAAGTCATAGCGGAACACTATTTTGTCCCCATCCGTCCCTCGACCCAGACGTTCCTTCGAGACATCCTTTAGGTCAGTGAGCAGCTCTACACCATCTCCACCGACGGGATGGAGGGAGAATGTCTTGGATTCTGCTCCATATTGGAGGACAAACGACTTGCCATCGCTTTCCTTAACCTTGACAGCATCAACGTCGTACACGTCCACAAGATCGGCCAGAGAGGTCGAGTGAGCAAATATAGGCTCCATTGTATATCTATATAGGGGGTTTAAAAGGAGGGAATAGCCATGCTGATGGTCCAATTGCTACTCCAAAACGGGGAGAATGTCATCAGACCATCTCTAGTTGGTAGACGTGCGGTTCAGTATCACATAGAATGGGTTCTCTTCACGGTAGCTCAGCATTCCACCAGGTATGTACACGTCAATGTGTTACATCCACTATCGGGAAGTACCTACCACAGATAGAATATCTGCCAGAAGCCACCAGCAAACTGTGGAAAGCGATCAGCTCCAACATGGTCACCCACATAAATCACCTGTTTGACAGCTCCACGATTAGTCTATATACCAGCATGGATGGTGTGTCGGATGCCCAATTAGAGTTTACGCTGCTTCTAAATATTGACGTATCTCCATCATGACAACCTATCAGACCTATCAAGCATTCACAGAGCTGTTGAACAAGGAGATAGAGGAGCAGACAAACACCTTCTCCGGGATGGTAGATATAGCGGTACAGGAAATGCGTTATAGACAGGAAGGTAAGCGACTGCAAAGGGTGAGCTGGCATGAACAGAAGTTCCAGATGTCATGGCTGCGAAAGCAACTGGCCCCTGACATTATGCTGGATGAGGGGTGTTTGAGGGAGGTATGTCTCCACACGAATAAGCTGGTTCGGTTCATCAGGCTCTCCAAGATGAATCCCAGAATACCTCATCAGCAGATCCTACAGGTGATGGCATGAGTTTAAGAACTAGGTATACCATGGCTAAATCGGAGTGGCGACAGCAGCCTGAACTATATCCCGCCCTGGCAGCTGAGGAGGGTGGTACAGTACACGGCTGTCGACTCCAGCAGATCGACACCATCAGACAGAATCTTGTTCATGAGACAGAAAAGTACAGCAGAACATGCAGGCGATATACAACAGTCTACAACAGTCTAGAATGCACAACCACAGATGCGGGTGTGATTAAAGCCAGTGCTGGTGTGGCCGCTATCGCCCCGCCCCCTCGCTACAGGGGTGGGTGCTATTGTCGCTATCCAGCTGGGTGGTGTGACCCTTGCCGCAACTGTCCTGGCCACTGGCTTGGCGGGTGAACAGCGTCAGATCACCAGGAAGCTGAATAAGCATGCTAAGTATGTAACACTGGCACGGAGCAGCCTACGGGCTATCGACGAGTCTGTCAGCAAAGCTCTCGAGGATGGGCAGGTCAGTGATGAAGAGTACCACCATATATTGAAGCTCCAAACAATGTACTGCACAGAGAAACCCAAAGTGCGTCAGCAATACCTCAAAGACTCCATCGGGCGGGTGGACATGGAGGAGTTGAAAAACGAGATGCTGCAGAGTGGCCGCGTCGATGATCCCTACAGTGTCAAATAGTAGGCTGCATGTGTGGCTGGAACAGCAGCTTTGAGATGACTACTATAGATGGACTTCCCGCCGAACCTCACGACAATCAACCAGAGCCAACCTCCCCTCCTGGGTACACTCTGGACTGGTCGTCTACATAGTCTGCTGGACGATGTTCCAGATCAAACCCCGATCTCCACTATGGTCGATTGGCAGTCCCAGATGTCGCATCAGCTTCTCCATCACTCCACGAGCTCTGACCAACCTTGCAATCACCATCAAGGAAGCGAAGAAAGCTCATACCTGGATAGCAGGCCCGAATCTCTCGTTCTGGAACCAACAACTGAACTTTGCCGTGTGGTGTGCCACATCAGGACGCAGTGTCGGCGCAGGTTTGCTGCACTCCCATTCTGGTACCACCAAAGATATGCTCATTGACAGCTGTCTCAGATTCCATCTGTACTACACGGTGAGACGAATCCTCCATGAGCTGGGCACAAGCCTGCCTGATATGAATGATTTCGATCCAGAGCATCTTGGCACCTCTAGCTACAGCCTCTCAGCAGCCAGTAGACCACAACGAGAGTTCAACGCCCACTCAGATTATCAGTGGCATGGTGGTGACAACAATGGCCTGGAAATTATGTATGGTGACCTGAGACGAGACTATTCAGGCTTCCCATATCAGACACCATGGAAAATCGGCCGTAGGAAGACAGCGACGTTCTCATTCAATCCAGACTCAGAGCCCAGAGCGAGGGTGCAGAATATGCATATCACCGGAATCAGGCAGGCCCATCCAGAGGCGTGGAAATACTTTGTCCCACACACAACCTCAGGGCTCACACCAGCATGGATCGTTCGAATCAACCAGTCCTTAGAAGCATTATGTTGTTGTCTCCTGACAGCCCAGACCAAGCTGCGCCACTCCATAGATGGGGGTGAGCAGAAAAGAGTTGCAGGCCATGTTCAGCAGTCTCGATGAGGAGATGATCATTGTTGCAGATCCCAGTAGCCTCTTTGCCAAGTACCAGCAAGCCATACAGAAGGCCTGTCGTAAGCTCGACTTCGCTATATCACCACACCTACGACTTATTCCGAGCAATATGATCGTAAATGTTGAGGATCTAAAGGCCAGGGGCTACAATAACATGATAGTCGAGGGGAATTTCCCAGGTATGCACTTTGAGTTTAACACTGACATCAACGCAGCTGTGCATGTCGTCCGGACGCCCATGACACCTAGGTCCCCGTGGTCTCCTATGAGGGCCAGTGCTACTGTCGTTCCGACTGTCATTCTGACCACTGGAACAGCCAGAGTGCTGGATGACAAAGGCAACCCGTGCTGACACCCACCACCCCGCCCGGCAGTGCTAGCAGGACGAAAGCCCTACGGGTGGTGTCAGATCTGGATATTGCTGTGCTCGTCACCAGTCTACTCCACCGCTAGTTGATCCTGCTCGTAGAGCAATAGATCATCCTGACTCTCCGGAGTGGGAGTCATGGCAACTGAGATTGCCTGAACTAGCTTGGCCTGCCCGACAGCCCCCAAACACACTGTCAGCATACACGCCAAAGGACTGTATGGTTCAGTGGTACAGTCTTTTTCCAGCTTGTAGTAGCGCAAAGCCGTATTCAGCTCAGAGTCGGGGGATGCCATGGATGCCTGCAAATGCTGGAACACGTCCGACAGATACTCCCAATCCTTGTAGAACCCCTTAGTATGCTGGAGCTGCTCTACGATACTGCCACCCATGATGAGGTATTCGACGATGCAGATCTGTCCCATACTAAATCCTAGGTAGAGTTACACAGCTGTCAGCTCCTCTGTTACCTCAGCTCTAGAGAGCTGGGCGAACTCATCTGGTGACTTCTTCTTGTAGCCCTTCAATTCGGTGTGGAAGACGTCATAGTACTTAGTAGATAGTACTGGCTGGTCCAGGGTTTAAGCTGCTATGTATAGTGCTAGGGATATCTCTGAATACCAATCTAAGCAGCTGACAGATGCAGACTGGTTTGAGTTGCTTAGCGCTCTCGGGGTAGAATGTACACATTTAAACGCCTTGTATACTTAGGGCTTAAACAATGACGTCAATGGTACAGATTGTAAAGCAACTCATGGAGAGCAAGGCGAGTCTCCAGAAGGTGGAGATGCTGCTCAAAAGCAAGACTCCGAAGCTACTGACACCGGCTAAGCCCCTGGCCATTCATGTCACCAGTAACGTGGCGTCGAATGTGGCCGTGGTGAAGATGATTGGTGGTAATGAGGTTATTCCTGCCACTTGAGCCGCTGTCCTGGCTACAGTGGCGAATACGGTTGTCGACCACTGTCTAGGAATAACACATCTGATACCAGTATACTCATATATTGTTGCCGCCAAGATCATGGGTGAACGCATCCCTATAATAGAAGCCACGGTTCTAGGGCTAGTGACGAGTGTTACAGCCGAGATCATCGTGGCCTATGTCTAGCTTTAAGATGCTATATACAATGGAAGCTTGGCAGGTCACAACAGTAGCCTATGAGGCATGGCGGGCTATGCCAGAGTCGGTAGCGCAGAGTCGACCACATGGACTGAGGGTTTTCAATTCCCAGAAATGGTAGTTAGCTCACAAGGGATGCCCCTGCAGGGAGGGCTGGTATCCCGAGCACTGCCACTTTTTTCCTTGGCCTACCGCATGGTCTACCTATTCCCATCTATTCCACTGGGGATATGATTAGGTTTAAGACGTATGTATACACCAACAATGTCCTATGCACAAGACCTGGTTAAGGATCTCCTGAAACCACAGAGCTCATTCCAACAAGATGGGGAGAATCTCAAGGTAGGCACCATCGGCCTGAGCCATATCATGGTGGATGGCCAAGCGAATGCAACAGCAAAGCTCCAACTACCCGAGGTGAAGAAGTTGGGATTCTTTAGCCAGCCGTTTAAGATCACATAATAAGCATGGCTGCTAGAGCTTGCATCATATGGATACTCGAGCTGCTAGACACTGCAGGCACTGACATATGCCCTCTGCGTTACCTTCTCAGCTGTGGTTGGGATTTCATATTTGACGCCTCTCTCACATCATTCATATCCGCCAGCGGTACAATGCTACCCACACCTCAGACAAAAGAGCTGGTACAGGAAGTACTGCCATTTAGTCTCCCAGATATAGACGAGGCTGCGGTTGAAGAGCTGCTGACCATCCTTTGCATGCACGTACAACATGTCAGCACCATACAGCAGTAGACCAGATGATGCCGGTCAGGTTGTGCTGATCATTGCCACATCAGAACACGGGAAAACATCTTGCTGTGGGCCCTGCTCGCCGAACATCTTCAGTCTCGATACATCCTCCGGGTGTCTGACTCTGCCGCTGAGGCAGTCAACAATAATGATCAGTGGTACAATGGTCTAATCACCAAGACGCACAACCTGCAAGCACTGATGGAGAGGTTGCTCATGGCTCGACTAACTGAACCACATGTTCTAGTTATAAATGACCCCGTGATGGACCAGAAGACAGTCACATACCTCAGCAACATCACCAGATGCATTCGGTACACCAAGATCACTGCCTTCATCCTCTTTCAGAAGTACACCCATGAGATATTGCCAGATATCCGGCACAATGCGAGGCTCCTGTACTAAGCTTGCGCGATTTTTGCTTTGACACATCACGATCGATTTTAGTTTTAAAAATTGCGATTTTCGATTAAATCGTAGGTCCAAGTTCCCAAAAGTATAAACCGGGGTAACGTGACTTGTTTCTAGAAAAAGTTGAAATAAATGATACAAAAATAGCACGAAATTAGAGCACATTTTCATGCGCCGAATTCTTACCCTCATACGTCTATGCTTAATGTTTACCTTATATCCATCATCGCGGGAGTGAAATTATTAATTGAGACCGCCTAAATATTGCGCATAGTTTAATAAACATTATTTATTTCATAAAAATTTGAGATAAAATGTCGCCGAGAAAAAAATATAAATTACATGATGTATCAGCTTCCGCTTATAGCTTCCCTTTGTAGGACAAGTTTAGGTCCTTATCGGAGTAACGCGAAGACGTTAATATTAGTACCCGGGGAGATACTGGGCAATCCACATACATAGGACGGGAGCTTGAGTAGGTACGAGTGTAACCGCATAAACTCGTCCTATAGAGCAGTTTATAGTTGCTTTCAGAATGTGTGATTTACATTTAAGAGTAATCAACAGAACGCACAGTTAAAAATCAAATAACCTGGAATGCTGTTGTTTTATTTTCTTTAAATTGACATGACAACCGAATCAAAAAGGAAAAATTATTACACCGCCTGAAATTGCTAACCCTAGAATTAAAAAGAATTATGTTCACCGATTGCCTAACACTCTGCAACTAAGTATATACTTGGCATTTCATGACAGACGCAGAGTCTGTAGCAAAAGAAAGAAAATTATAAGGCGATTCGACTGAGTATCTAGCTTGTTTTCTCAATGACAAAGGTGTTACCTCGCTATTGATAGCTTGTTTATTGTGGCGCTTTGTGTTGTGATTAGTAATTATTCGGCACAGCGGGATATAAACACAATGAATACAGGTGTAATTGATTATAATTGTAAACATGTACTGATAAAATGCGACGGAAAAGTACACACTGCAGATTTTAATAAAACATGAGATTTTTGACGATTTTCCGATTTTCCTCAATTACATCGTAAAAATCGCGATTTTAAAAATAAATCAAACTTCACGATTAAATCGAAAAATCGTGCAAGCATATCCTGTACTTTAGCTCGAGGAGTGGTCGTTCCCTGCTTGAGACGATATACGACAGCCTACCCCTCAATCAAGGAGACCAAGCAAGACTCCATCGTAGGCGTGCAGATGGTCGCAGATCTATGCCTCTTTATCTTCAGCAACAAGGAGACAGATCAGCTGCCCGCTTCAAGCCTTCTCTGTAGAAGGCAGAAAACTTAGCTACAAACTGGATCACGCCAGGAAGCTAAAGTGAAAGCATTAGCCAAGGAAGCTGAGCCGTGACAGTAGTAGCGGTGGGACACTTTTTCAGGGTCGAGGAACTTCGTCAGAAGCTTGAGGATCTTCGTCAGAAGCTTGAGGAACTTCGTCAGAAGCTTGAGGAACTTTATCAGAAGCTTAAGGAACTTCGTCAGAAGCTTGAGGAACTTCATGAGCTTAATGAGAATGTTTCTGAAACTTTATCCACTGAGGATCAGATGCCTCGACTCTATTCTTCTGAAACTTCTCGTGGAAGCCCCACTTCAGCCATGCCCTCTTACCATTTGCCTTGAGGCAAGTTTTGATGAGGTAGTCCTGGTAGTTCTCGGCGGGGAATATTCTAAATGCTGCCTTATCTCTCACCAGCTGCTCGCACCCTCTTTCGTTGAAGATGTGCTCAACAGCCTCCTTGTGGCCAGTGGCCAACCCCTCCTCTCTACCTTCGGTGTGACCAGTGGCATGCCCAGCCTCATGGTCGTCAGTCACAGCTGCACTGATGTCCTCTCGGAAGTAATCTGTGGCCCCAGCCTGTATAGCATCCAACATCCGGTGTTCATAATCAGTGTGTAGGCTGCATATGCCAGCCCACTTCCCAATCATTAGTAGATCTTTGGGATCAACAATAGCCTTCTGGAGAGCTAGAATTACAGGACTCTTATTGGGTGTCATGGGGTGATCGAGTGACCTGCCCTGGGCACTGTCAAACCTCCGGTAGAGCATCCGAGTCAATAATTCCTTTGTACTACGGGCCGGTGTGGTCCCCTCTATAGCAGTCAGTATCTCCGCATCAGATGGAGGTGGGACCTTGGCTCGCTCGTGGATAATGTTGATGTCATCAAGCAGTCGTTAGACCCTGTCAATCAGCAGCTGTACTGGTTTCTTCTTGGAGGGTAATGCAGGTTTCTTCTTCCCTCCAAAGATGATCTGCTGGAGAACTTTAACAAACATCACCATTTAATAACCTGTACATACAGAAGCTTAAACATGCAGCAGTATGTACAGCATACAGATGGGGCAGTTGAACCTGCAGCCTTGCACCACACTGATCCTCGGAATGACTGTCTGACAGTCATTTGACCTAGTATCCATGATGCGAATCCCTTATCCACAATGGAGAAATTCATCAACTTCGCCCTCTCGGAGCAGATCATGAGATTAGGAGCATGATGCTCAAGTTCAAGCTCAAGAGCACAGAGGCAAAGAAGGTAGGGCTCCAGCAGGTGGTGAGCAGGTTGGAGATTATGCAGAGCAACAACACCCTGGACACCACACATGTGAATGATGAATACTGGGTCCTGGCTCCATTGGTTCATGGACCTTCCTACTATGTGAAGGGGAAAGGGTACTATGCCATCGGATGTAATGACGGCTTCACAGAATTCGACTTACAACCAGATGTAGAAATACATGTTGCCGTGCCACTCGTACCCCTCCTCTAGAACACACACATGAACCTGGCCTTGACGCAGGACAAGCTGTTCCTTCAGGTGTACACTGACCATCTTGGTGGAGTAACGAGGACCTCTCCATGACTTCAGGTCTGGCATGCTGAGAATGACCAGGAACTAAAACATGCAGGCTCTAGACAACTAATCCCACATGTAGAGCGAGAGCATCAGCAGGTCCAGGCCATGGCTAACCAGCATCTAGAGTTGACACTGCAACGAGGTGGCTCGGACTGCGTAGCTGTAGCAGTCTTGGTTCAGAAAGGAGAGTGGTCCATGAGGTGGGGCAGCTAGATGACTTCAAACGTGTGGTGGCTGGGACCAACGTACTCGGTGAGGTGCACGATCTGGCTGATTGCTGTCTCTATTGACAGAAAACGAAGTCATATGCCCTACTCCGCCTGATCAGTGGCCACGAGGATCTCGAGTTGGCTCTCGAAGGTCAGTGCCACCTCAGAGGAAGGGACATCCTGCCTAACCATGGCAACCAGCTCAGCTTTCATATTAGGAACCTGTTTGGAGTGCGAGGGGCACTCGCTTGGTCGCAGTAACGGTGCTGTACTTTGGCTATGCAAAGGCTCACTTCTCGCAAAATGGAGGTATTCAGCTTGAATGTGTGTAGCACATAACTCCGGCAGCTGTCCCAGCTCCACTGCTGCTACAGCAGCCACTACTACTATGGCCTCGGCTGTCTTCTGACCTCCTAATAGTCGAGCGTCGGCTCGGAGAGCTTTACAACCTCATAGTACTCATCGAGACTCGCATCAGCGCCTTGGATGTTCCGGGTGGCTTGAGCCCTTTGTTGCCATCAGCCTGCCTCGTTTTGGTGCATATACTCGAGTGCCTTGCTGTACCCAAACTTCTCCTTAGACAGCTTCTCCATCACCTGGTTATGACATTTTCTCTCTACGTCCGCCACCTTATGGTCAGCAAAGCTGAAACCCCAGTTCAGCAACGCAAACACGCCTGCATTCAAGATTGCAGATGCCATGTCTATACAGGTGATTTAAATTCACCCTATATTCAGCAGAAACTACAAGCAATGTATAAACTGGAAGCTTTCGAGGATCCAGTTGAGGACTACGATGAGGACTACGATGAGGACGACTATGATGAAGACGAGGACAATGATGACGACTATGATGAGGACGCCTATGACGAGAACGATGATGGTGAAGATGTAGAGCCGAAATTCCGCCAACTAATCCACCGGGCCAAGGGAATTTATTGTACCTATGTGAAGGGCTCTCTTAGCCCACTAGCGGCAGTTGGGGCTCTGATTGCTCTGTCCACGACGAAGGCTGGCGAGATGGTCCGCAAAATCGCCAACAATGCTCTCCATAGTGTTGAGAAGATTTCTGAGGCTATTCCAGCCATTGCCTCGAGGTAGGCACTTTCTTTGGCGTTACTGGTCCATGGCTCCCATATGTTGCGATAGCACTCACAGTCATCTGGGCTGCCACACATTTAAGACATGCTATATAAGATGGCTTCTCTCTATGACCTGGTCAGGTCCCTTAGCTGGCAAACCTTTCAGTGATGGTGCAAAGCACTGCAGAGATTAGACAGCAGTGTTCACAGGTATTCGAAGAGGTGTTCAGCCGCAGGGACTGCTGTCGGATGAACGACGGTCGTCTGATCATCTGTCTAGATTCACCTTGGAGATGGTTAGCCAGTGGCTTAGCAGACAAGCGATGTGGCAGATCTACAGACCTCATCCATGGCACATTCGGTATGCACACTTCGGTGAACCTGTCCTGAACAGAGTCCATCAGGCTGGTGTGCCGTTCCTTCCACATGATCGGGTCTGTTCCAGAGGAACATGCAAGACCTACAAGTACGCCCTCACCATCGTCGATGTAGCCAGCAGGCACAAGGCGCTCATGGATAAGTCCACAGGTCAGGTATGCCAGGTTCCAGAGTATCTATGAGGACCTGCAAAATCCTCGCCAGTAGCCAGGTTTGCTGCAAGTGGATGAGGGTAAGGAGTTTAGAGGTGAGACTGTGGCCCTCATGCAGAAACATGGTGTGGTGATTAGGCGAGGCGAGGTGGGACATCACCGTGCCCAGGCTATCGTCGAGCAGTGGAACTGGACACTGGCAGATAGGCTGTTTCCACATCAGTATGCTCAGGAGATGGCTGTCCAGCAGGCGGTAATTCCAGTGTATGGGTGAGAGGGTTGCTCATTGTGGTAGAGAGATCCAATGCTGAGGTTACTAGACTGATAGGACAGAAGCCAGTCAAGGCCATTCAGCGATCCTCTGTGGCCCAACAGTTGGAACGACTATGCTCTGTTCATGAGCTGTGCTCGGTGGACAGACTTCCATCCAATTCCCTGATTTGGTATTTGTATGAGACTGGCGAGTTGGAGAGGGGACCGTAGGCGGGTGACTGACCCCAACTGGTCGGTAAATGTACACAATATCAACAGGTATGTGGAGACGACTGGACTACCTGGCACGCCAGCACCGAGTGCGGAGCAGTCCTAGGCGGCCGTTTGTATGAGAGGAGCTCGAGCTTATCCCTACAGATACCCAGCTACCTCCACCGGGAGTGCTTACGTCGAGTAGACATCCTTCAGATGGTGTCCACACCGATCCCTGACTGTTGGTTAATGTCACATGATGCTCATACGTTACCCAGCAGCTCATCGAGATCCATTGGAGTGATGGCATCCTTGTGACCATAAGCCAAGGTGTGAATACCATCGGGAGCGATCCATCGCGTTGTGTCTGAGGGGCTGAGGCTTGTCTTGTTTTGGTAGACCCCATTGAGGTGGTGACCCTCACTTCACAGCATGTTCATACCATGGTGGAAGACCTTTCGTTCAAAGAGGCATTCCTTGTACTGCTCATGGCGAAGCTGTCCAACCACAGCCCTGCACACACCCTTTGCCTTCTTGACTTCCTATTCATCCGACCGCTTGATGGAGTACATCTTCGGGCGCAGGCCAACAAACTCCTGGATTGGCACCCCAGCACACCCATCCTTCATCTTGCCCAGGACCTTCTTGTTGGCAGTACTGTGTAGCCGGTTTGTTACTGGGTAGTCGCTTGTGTCATAGACGTCGCTCCACAGTCATGTCTGTGTAGATGTCCTCTGTCTGAACCTCCAACAGGAGGCTGTCAGTGTCTGTGTACAGGAGCTCACAGTGGGCACCATATACTCGCTAGTCAATCGGAAAGCGCCTATAGGTTGTATGCCTTGGTTATATACACTCAATCATAGATGTGCAATCTATCTCAGGCGATCAGGTGGCGGACGAGCAATCGGTAGAAACATAAGCAATCTCATTCACTCCTCGTTGCCTCTCTCCACCCAGGAGCATAAATGCGTAACAGTGTAAAAACTGGGGATGTTACCAATAACAGACTGAAATATAAACCAGCCTAGATATGGCGTGGATGGAACTTGGGCTCGGGGGCTCACTCAATAGACGCCAAGCAAGCCAATAACTTCATTGCAATCTATCTGGCCGCCGTTGCCATCGTGGGCAGTCTCCTACACTCCTTGATTCTCTCCATCCATAAATGGGTACCAGTGTAAATAGAACGGGGAAAGTTAGCCGCACTGGCGTAACAGACTGAAAATAAAAGCCGCCTATAGATATAGCCGGCATAGAAATTAGCGACTCGATATAAGCCAATAAAACCAATAACTTCTGCAATCTACAGTTTGGCAGCGTGGTGTAATTTAAACAACTATACTGGTAAGTTAGTTTGACTGGAAGCTGTTGCTGTACCTAAAGACAACAACCGCTTAGTCAAAAGACAAACCATTGTAACACAGATAAAGTTAATGATATCAATCTATACACATGACATATATATACATAGGCCTATATCCTACTGATAGTCCGTAGACCAGGCAGTGCAAAGAGTTTATCTACGTTACTTAATTAGCACACATAATCTCAAAGTAGTATATTTTTACAATCCTTCAAGTCTAGAATTGTGTTATTTTTGTCTTTGATAAGGGCAATATTTTTTCTTGTATAGATAATTAAGCGAGCTTATTCTATACGTCAAAGATAGCGTATGCCATGCACGTTTTTATGTTTTTATTCATCGACGCTCGGTAGCCGCAATCAATGATGTTACGCATAGTGTGTTTACAAAGACAGACAATATTGTCTGCAGACTTCACTCAATAATACCACAGTGGCGTAATATTACTAGTGTCGTCAACTACAAACAAATCCAATAATCTAAACACACTACGACAGGTATGCGCGCGTGCACATCATAGTAGGTCGTGGCATGCAATAACGTGCCAGACATTCAGGCGAGCACTATCTCATTCAAACACTAACACGCAACGACGTGCATGCGGGTTCATCGTGAACGCATACTCACGCACGTGCGCACACGCATATGCGCGTACACTCATGCACACGGAAACACACTTGTGGCCACACATCTCCGCATCAAATACGTGATGCATGGTATCTTTGCAATAAGTCTGGTAACGGGCTATGGTATCAACCTAACAAAGTGTGTTATTGTTTAAAATGGTATCGCTATGGAACAAGCAGTTCAGTAAAAGGTTGGTCTTTTAATTACGAAATTCCGGTATCATATGTTCAACGCAATCAATAAACTGTTGACAATACCGGCATATGATGTGGCCGGGAACAGTACATCTTTACCCAAAGTTATATGTGAATCTACATGACCTCAAAAACAGCATCTCCTTATGGACTACACGGGTTTATGAATCTGAATACCGAAGAACCAAATGAACACATATTCCACAAAACGTTTCTTAAAGTGGAACCCAAACAGGCGGGTGGGTTGGGGGGGGGGGGGGGGGTAAACACGCCAAATAATACTTTTCTACAATATATGGTTAAAAATCACGCGATGACGTAATGTCGTGATTTTAGTAGGTCACAAATAGTCCAGTTTAAGCCCGTCATTGTCATCTTTATGCCCCTTACACCCCTTTCTCATATTCTGTGTCATGATCCCCTCTGTCGTCTTTGCTGTCGTTCTCTTTGACGTCTGTGGAGGCGACAGCGACAGTGGTGGTGGTTTTACGGTAAGTAATGTATTATTCCAAATGTCATTGCCGCACATTCACAAAAAAAAATAATTTACATCGTAGGCTACGTCTGAAGCAAATTAACTGTGTGAGATGGGCGTCGTTAATAGCATTATTTACGTCATCGAGGCATGATCGAGACACGGTCTCCCGTGACATTAGCAGGAACCTTACTCAGCGTATTAACGTCTATACCTTCTAATTAAGGTCCTACAGATCATCTAACACGTGTGACGTCAACGCAGGCGCTTTAATTAGCGTCTTTATCTCGCCTTCATTATTGTTATTTAGTCTAATAATCATTAGATTGGCGAGTTAGCAATTATACGCGGACATGACCAGCTCGTTATCTAATCTGTGGTACGTGGGTTGTCATTTCTATGGGCAGAATAATGGAGTGAAACAAGGCGATCGCGTCATATTCGCAGTTAAAACTGGCATAGCCCCAAAAAAGTTATTTGTTACCGAGTCGGTAGAAGAAATGCTAGTGTACATTTTGGTAACAATGTTGCTGAAAGTGGTTGCTGTCGACAGCATCAATTCATGAATCCATTTCCTCACTCAATCATATGACGTCATAATCAACTACGCGTCGTGTATGCCGACGTCATAATTATGGCGTCATGAATTATGCGATTATGACCGTATTTAATAGTCCGACACGGTATACGAATTGTATGTTTTTGCTATTTAAGAAACATGCTGCTGAATATTTTAAAACTAATATGATTGGGCGCTGTTGCTGCCATAGGCAGCAACAGCACCCAGCCAAAAAAATTGTTAACAGCTTATCTGTGTCTTTTTCTGGAAATTGATAGTCAGGGATCGATCGATCCCAACACGTGCGAGGTGTGGGTGGAGCTTAGTTAGAGGTGGGCTGGGCTTAGCAAACAGTGGAAATGCCCATTGTCAATTAATGTCGTCAGGTTTCTATGGTAGTTAGAACAATGCTCTTATTCCTAACTATAGTACCACTCATCTTACGCGATACTATTCAACAGTATCGTTGATGGTACCGATACAATGGGAAAACGTGTGGCCTGGGCGTGTAATAGACGTCTTAGCGGCGTAGCGCATACTTCGTTATTATTAACGGCGAGAATAATGGGTGGAATCGTACATTGGTTTGATGATATGCAATACCGTACAGCCTTAAGAAGGGAAATACTTTTTCGTGACAGAAGCACACATTCGATCAATGTACAACTTATGCGTGACCATGAGCTGAATATAATTAACTGTGTCGTTCGTTGGCCACGATCAACCCATGACACACCGATGCTGACAGAGAGTGAAATTTACAGGCATTTTAACAGCATACCAATATATGGTATGTTTTGGGAGGCAGCGGATATGCCTTAATGCAGTGGCTAGCAGTACTCAATCCCGTTGGTGAGGCAGACCCTAGATACGATACTGCTCATATGTCAACAAGAAATGTAATCGAAAGATGCAATGGTGTGCTCAAGCGGAGGTTTGCCTGTCTCAACAAGAAAAGAATGACGCCAAAGCGTGCATGTGACTTGATGCAACCTACTATTGTCTTGTATAATATTTGCATTAATGCGTTGTGGACCAGAGGAACAGAGGGTGACATTGTTGGAAAAAATCCAAATGTAAATCAAATTATTCGCGATGTTGATTTACCAGGACGTGTGGCTCGAAGACAGCTAATCCAAAACGTGCTTAGCTAAGACATGCTGAGATAATGATGAACAAGGAAAACATCTTAAAAGCACATGTAACCCAAACTTTGTTAAATAACCATTACATAATATTTGTTTCATCTTTTATTTTTCAGTATAAATGTTTCACAGCTTTGTGCAGAAATAATATGCTATTATTGAAGTACAAATATATTAGTTCTACCCAAGCCATAGAAGTAGGCTTACATTAAAATTGTGCCACACTGTCACCACCGAAGCCGTGGATATATAATCACCAAAGCTGATATATTGGCACATATTGGACATTGGTATCTCAATTTCGATATTGAAGTCATAAGGCCAAATATCTCAGTTACTGTGTGATCTATACAAAGAGAGAATGTCAGTTATCACCCTCTTGAGTGCCCTCTAGTTATATAAATCGATTGTCAGACAGAGAGGGGGTGGTGGGTTGGGGTGGTTAGGGAGAGGGAGGGATATAGCGAATGGTGAGAGAGAGAGAGAGAGAGAGAGAGAGAGAGAGAGAGAGAGAGAGAGAGAGAGAGAGAGAGAGAGAGAGAGAGAGAGAGAGAGAGAGAGAGAGAGAGAGGATGGAGAGAGGGAGGGAGAAACGTGCTAACTCTTGTCTTGTGTAACATAATATAATAAGGGTATATAAACACTGGTTTTCACGAATACATAACTTGATGTGCAGTCGATTGCACGCCATAGCATATCCTCCACTCATCAACATGGTCTTCCCCCACGTGCTGCGTGACCCCCAATCATCACCGTAACTTACATATCAAATTAGAATGCATTCCACCAATTGATTTCGGAGTATATAGCCGAAAAGTCAGACTGACAAATGAGCAAATGGATGAACGGACACGATTGTAATATCACATCTTTCCAATCACAACGCGTTTTGCAATAATAATATTTAAATAGCTCCTGTCTGTCTATTTGTCTGTCCGTCCGGGTTTCTCCTCCAAAACTGTTTATTGGAATACAATCAAATTTAGTAAGTCAGTTACACACATGGTTGAGGACAGACATCACGACGACATTTCATTGGGTTACGCCTCGATTTATATATTGGGAACCATGAATTATCAATAATTCCAAGTTCAAGGTAACTATACCAAGCCAAAATATTTTTTCGTGCCGTTGTTATGGTGCTTTTAGACCAGATATAGAAAATTATGTGGATTACATTATATCAGTGATTTTACATATAATGCTGTTAACTATGACCACCAGAACCATGTGAAATCAAGCGTGACGATTCCTGTAGACTATAGCCCAGAGAACAATAGCCCTATTAACAACACTTAAGCCACCCATACTGGTCTTGAGGACAACATATTTCAACCATGCTTATACTTGAACATTTATTTATAAAGCTTCCATTCTGTGTTTACTAAATTGTGTGTTTATAATCTGATAACCCCTTTCCTTCTGAATACCCATAGATATAGTTTCAACACATTTCTATAAGAAACCTACTGAGTATTTTGGAAATAATTTGACTGAAAGTTGTTGCTGCCTATGGCAGAAACAACTTTCACTTTGATTGTTTTCAAAATAGTCATCAGGAATTACTTAACTTAGTAGATTAAAATACTCTTAACATGTATATGGAATGGAAGTGGTTAAATTGATTTGTTTCATTGAATTGCATAATCCTGTATTCATAAAAATATTGTTATTAACAATTTGATATTTTCTGACAAATTAGAAATGTTTTAGATATGTTCTGAATTTATGTGTAACATGTTTCTTAACTACATATCTGTTTACTATAGATACAACCAGGTATAAATTGTGAATGATTTTGTATATTAGATATATAGAATTAGAGAGATATATGTGTAGTGACTAGAGTGACAGACAGATAGATTTAGAGATACATATAAAGATTTAATGACAGATTGTTAGAGAAAATTAGAGATAAATAATTATTGTTTGTAAAGTTTCATATCATCAGTATATCTTTTGAAGCAAAGTTTAGAATCATTAATCAGTAATATTTGAAAAAGCGTCTTGCTTATTGTCTATTAGAGTGTCTTCACCTGTAGTCTCATCCTGAAGTGTAGCAGAGCTATTTCCACCCAGCTAATCCCCCGTATTCAGAAATAGGTGGAAAATAGCCCTGTAACACCGTCACAGAATTAGACAATTTTGAGATTAAAAGATCGTTGTTTTCTTTATATAGGCCTAACGAGAGCAATTTGATGATTTCGCAGTTCTCAAAGTTCTTCTTGCGCGACATGTTTGCCTATAGTACGTGGAAAATACAGGGAATCCCCGTTAAAACGAAACTAGGGAAATTGTACGCCGGTGGCAACTACATCCGCTGCACACCACTTTCGCGCACTCGGCGTTAAATTAATCCCGTCCGCGGACGTAGTTGCGCCCGCGTAGGTAATGTACGTCGTCACAGATTCGTACGCCTGATTTCTGCGCTCGGCCACTGTCGTGCATATGCCGTGCCAACTGTTTCAAAACTTTCATGGCATCGTGAAATTCATATTGAGAGCGCAATGAATATATTGGGAGCGCATTGAATATATTGAGGCACGCTTGAATTTGCTATCTAATTTAAAACTCGCGCCAACTGTTCCAAAGCTGTCACGTCGTGAACTGCATATTGGGAGCGCAATGAATAGTCCAAATCAAGCGCGTACTAAATGCAAATTCACGCGCGCACCGACTAATTAGCAACGAACGCCTCCGATATAGCGGGCATATTCGAGCCCGCACCAAATTGGACACGTCTCCAATATAGAGAACATATTCGAGCACGAGCCAAATCTGAATGGACAACGTCGTCAAATTGTCCACGTCTCCAATATACAGCTAGCATATTCATACGCGCACGAAATACATATTCGAGCGTGCTCCACTTTGAATTGGCAACGCCTCCAATATAGCTAGCAGGCATATTCGAGCACCCACCAAATTGACCACGTCTCCAATATAGCGAGCATATTCTAGCACGAGCTAAATCTGAATTGGCAACGACGTCAAATTGGTCACGTCTCCAATATATAGTGAGCATATTCATAGGCGCACGAAATATATATTCGAGCGCGCTCCAATTTGAATTTACAACGTATCCAATATAGCAGGCACAATCGAGCGCGTATGAATGCTATCTATACACCCACCCCCTATATATATATATATTTGAATTTACAACGTATCCAATATAGCAGGCACAATCGAGCGCGTATGAATGCTAGCTATACACCCACCCCCTATATATATATATACACCTGTGCAAAAGTTAAGCACCAGCAAAAACAATAGAACGTAGAAACATGATGGTACAACTAGGCTGCCATACTTTTTGTCCCCGCGTTAGCTGACATAATTCCAAGTACGAAATGCACATGCATGCATGACTTCACGCCGCTTGATGTCCGTGCGTGGCGGGAAACAGAACACGTGTTCAGTTATGTAAAAGTCCAGTTTGATGTGTAGAACATTACATACAGATTTAGGCGACAAGATTAGGAATTTTGTGTTCATGACCGTGGTTTATTTGTACAGAGAGAATTAGCTCTTGATTGTGAACCGCTATGGCAAGACGAAGGTTAAGTGATCGTGTGAAATGGCAAATCATAGGCATGCATACCACTGGTATGTCATGCAGAGAGATTGGCAGACAGCTGAACATTAACCATACTGTAATCAGTCGTTTGATTGCAAAACATGGGCAAACTAACGAGGTGAAGGACAGGCCTAGATCTGGAAGACCGAAGAAGACTACTGCCCGTGATGATCGAGCCCTAGTACGCCTTGTTAGAAGATCTCCATTCACCAACAGCAGAGTGCTCAGCCAGCAATGGGAAACGCGCAATAGAGTGTCAATGTCTACCGTCAAAAGGAGACTGTATGCTGCTGGCATGAAAGCTAGGAGACCTGTCAGACGTCCTCTCCTCACTGCACACCACAAAGAGGAGCGTCTGAGGTGGTGCAACGAAAGAAGACACTGGAACATGAGATCCTGGAGACGGGTACACTGGTCCGATGAAAGTCGGTTCCTGCTTCAGGCCACAGATGGTCGAACTCGTGTATGGAGGTCCAGACGCACGGCGTACGACCAACTTGCCATCATGGAAGAAGTTCCATTTGGTGGAGGTTCCGTTATGATATGGGGGTGCATCTCATTTGATTGTAAGCTGGATCTGTTGACTGTACCTGGAACACTAAATGGACAAAGATATCAAGATTCCATACTGGATAGAGTTGTGGTCCCTCATTTTGTAAATCATGCACCTGGAACCCACCCTATATTCATGGATGACAACGCCCGACCACATTGTGCTAGAGCTGTGCATGAATACCTCCGCCAGAATGCCATCGAAACCCTACCATGGCCAGCAAGGAGCCCTGACATGAACCCTATTGAGCATATCTGGGACATTCTGGGAAACATGGTGAGAAGGAGGGATCCTCCTGTGCAGAACCTACAGGAATTAACAGACGCACTCCATCTTGAATGGCAACGAATACCACAATGGCGTATCAGTCGGTTCGTGACCAGCATGAGACGTCGTGTCCAGGCCGTCATCCAGGCACAAGGTGGATATACCCGGTATTAATAATGACAGTCTCAAACTCGTGCACAGATGTTAAACTTCGTTTTCAGACACCATTAATGACAATCTAGCCACGTGTGTCAACTGTAGGGCAATAGTTGTCAGTTGTGTCAACGTAACCATATTCAGGCCTCGTTTTCAAGTTCAAACAAAAACATACAGTATTTCCCCACCATCATAATCAGCATTCCTCTAGTTGCATTATTACCTCTTGCACTAAGATGGATGGGTACATAAATGTTTATGCTATTGCTTTCTTCATAGCACATGAATATACCCTCGCATGTGCGTAAAAATAGGATGGTGCTTAACTTTTGCACAGGTGTATATATATAGGGGGTGGGTGTATAGCTAGCATTCATACGCGCTCGATTGTGCCTGCTATATTGGATACGTTGTAAATTCAAATATATATTGGAGACGTGGCCAATTTGGTGTGGGCTCGAATATGCCTGGTATATTGGAGGCGTTGTCAATTCAAATTGGGGCGCGCGCGAATTTGGATTTCGTATGCTCGCTATATTGGAGACGTAGTTAGTTACATGAATGTTTTGAAACAGATGGCGCAATTTCGACCCTACCTCACTCAATACAGACTGACAACGTCGTTAATTGGACCGAGAGTAGTGATAATTGATACCCACCACCAATATATTCGCTACGCTCTCAATATGAATTTCATGACGACGTTAAAGTTTTGAAACAGTTGGCGCAATTTCACCCCTACACCATTATATATTGGGGACGGATTTCTAATATGTCCATTCGACTTGTGGAATTAAGTTCATTTCTGCAAACCTAGTACCTTTGATGCTACAGAGGGTGGCCATGACCTTTGACCACAGTCAACCTGTTTGGTTGGGATACCAAAGTCAACACCCTGGTCAAGTTTAATGATTTGACAAAAGCTGTGGGAGTAGTCGCAGTTCAAGCATGTTCTCTTAATGGGTGAGCTTGACCCAAAATATGTGACTTTGTTATTAACAGATACTATTGGGTCATTTCTATTATCTCCATTGAACTATTCAGGCCAAGGGGACGTTGTTTCTGTCAAAATTAAAAAATCGTTAACCTTGAATTGAAAATTGACCTTTAACCTTTCGCTCAAAATCAGTCGACATCGTTGGGACCCCAAGGGCAACAACCATCCCAATTATAGTCTTAATCCGATGAAACTGTAGGCGTACTCACAATTCAAATATACACGCTGCAGGTTCACGTACATTTCCTTGGTATCGTGAGAAATATTGAATTGACCCAATTTAAAATTGGTACCAAATTAAGTAGAAGTTGGCTTACCCAGCATGCAATGCTACCCGGCGTGCAATACTACCCAGCATGCAATTCCCTGACTCCATAATCGTTGTAACTGTTGGACGCCATATTCGTTTAGTCTATTGTCTATTGCACAAGCCAGAATTTTTCAAGGAAAACCAACCTGCTTGCACGTGCAAATAGTCATGTGTCCTCAAGCTCCGGAAGCGTAAGCATACACTAGGGCGTATTCACTGCAGTACATTCGACAATCTGTATTTCAACACTGTTCAGAGAAAGTGCGTCAATGTCCAGGTGAAAACATGAAAGCTTTTACATATCTTGACACCAATTTGCGTGAAAGTTGATGCTATCAATGACAGCACCAAAATTTAGTCAAATTGTTGTCAAAATAATTAATATGTAATGCAATTACTACCTGCTATATATTTGAGACAAGCTTTCAGTCTATGTGTTCTAAAATAATTATCATAAATTTCAGTCAGCACGGATTTGAAGAGGAATTTGACTAAGCTGTTACTGACTAAGGCACCAACAACCTTATCAAATTGTTGTCCATAGAATCACACGGCGCTCACTATTACTAGCTATAGCTGCGTTTACCTGGCACGCGGGATGCTGAAAGCGGGTTGCAGAAACGGAATGCGGAATATACTTCAGATCGCCCGTTACTATTTTCCTTCATCCATTTACCTGCACGCGTTAAGTGGTATGCGGAATGTCGAACGGCGGGATGCGGAAAAACCGATCGCTCGTGGTAGCGATTTTTCCAGACGGAAAAGATTCAGTTGCGGAATAAAGCAGATGTAACCTAGCAACGAAAGGGTAATCCAAGTAGTTAAAGCTAATCCATCGTCTAAAATTATAAGAACTAATTCGTCCAAAAAATTAGGAAATCAGTAATATTATAATTACATGTTGTTAGATTAGGCCAAGGTATCATTTTGAATGTAGTCGTCAGTATCCGCCCATTTTGGATCTACATCTCTCGCCTCCGTTCATAAACATTGTGTAATGGCCTCAGTGGAAAGCTAGATATCTAAGCGTATATAGATGTGTTGTCACCTTTGAAAGAAATTTGATAGAACTATCGCAATATCAACAATAAAAATGCAATAAAATAACGCGCGTGCAGGTAAATGGCTCACGCGATATTTTACCCGCATTCCGCATACCCGCTTTCCGTTCCGCGTTCCGCATTCCGCACCCAGCGTACCAGGTAAACGCAGCCTAAGTAGAGTGAGTATATGGCCAAAATACGCTTTGCCTGCACGAAGGAAATATTTCGCCTAGCTTCCGCGTGTACGTTTCTGTTCGGCCAATGCATTTCAAACAAATCGTCGCTGTGCTGACGAAGGGGCGAATATTACATTTTGTAAATTTAGAGTTAACACCGCCTGTCGTTTACTGGTGAAATTTACTAAACATTACAGTATGCTGTGTAATAGCAAACACGCTGGTTAAGCGACAAATCACTGGTGGTGCGGGCGAATATTGCCTTGACACGTCACCATGTGTTTCACGAACAGGCGAACACGAAGTATTAATATCGCTATGTACTGTTGGAATGAGAAATTGAAGAGGCGAAAATGTAGTAAATGCAACGAATTGTACATAACGAACAGGCGAATATTGGGCGAATATGCCAATCTCACCAGCATAAAAAAACGTTTCACGAAGAGGCGAATATGTATTTTAGTTAATTACTGCCTTATTAATTAGGTAAACACATAATGGTAATATGTAGTCCGTAGAGGGGACCAATCGCTTTCTATTGGTATGCCACTTTGAGTAATACATGTCTTTAAGAGTAGCATTATTTGTTATGGTAAATACAGAAAAACATGAATGCGATTTTCTCAAAACTGTGATTTTCGATATTCGCCCCTTCGTCAGCATAGCGACGAAATGCACAAATCTGTCGACGAAATATACACGCCGTTTGCTAAACATTCATTCTTGGCAAGAACGTGTCTATAGACCTACGCTCACTTTACCTAAATAGTAATATACTGATTACACGTGTGTGGATAATAATTCGACAATGTTGTTGGTGCCTTAGAAACCAACAACTTAGTCAAATTGCTATTCAAATCCTTAGTGAAAGCCGACTAAAATTATAATGATTATTTTCGAATATAGCGACTGAAAGCTGTTGTAGCAACAATTTTGATTCAAATTAGTATTAAATCTGTACCAGGTAGTAATCACATTACCTAATAATTATTTTGACAATAATTTTACTGAATGTTGTCGTTGTCATTGATAGCAATAACTTTCACGCAAATTATTGTCAAAATTTATAAAAAGCTTTCTCTAATTCTCTTCTGGAAATTGACACAGTTACACTGAAATGCAGCCCGTCGAATGTACTGCCGTGAATAGCACGCCCTATGTACTTGCTTACGCTTCCAGAGCTGGAGGAGATATAACTATTTGCACGCGCAGGCGGGTTGGTTTTGTTTGAGAAAGCCTGACGTAGACCGACAATAGACTAAACGAATATGGCGTCAAATAGTTGCAACGATTATGGAGTCAGGACATTGCATACTGGGTAGCGTTGCATGCTGGGTAGCATAGCATGCTGGGTAAATTCAACAGAAATCAGTAGGCATCTCATATCTCGTGCAAAAGGGTTTATATTTAATGGAACGCGAGAACTCCAAGTAAGTCCGTCATACACGCTTAATAGTCCGTCAAGTTGTATGAATTCCATGCCTACTATACACCTGTGCAAAAGTTAAGCACCACCCTATTTTTACGCACATGCGAGGGTATATTCATGTACTATGAAGAAAGCAATAGCATAAACATTTATGTACCCATCCATCTTAGTGCAAGAGGTAATAATGCAACTAGAGGAATGCTGATTATGATGGTGGGGAAACACTGTATGTTTTTGTTTGACCTTGAAAACGAGGCCTGAATATGGTTACGTTGACACAACTGACAACTATTGCCCTACAGTTGACACACGTGGCTAGATTGTCATTAATGATGTCTGAAAACGAAGTTTAACATCTGTGCACGAGTTTGAGACTGTCATTATTAATACCGGGTATATCCACCTTGTGCCTGGATGATGGCCTGGACACGACGTCTCATGCTGGTCACCAACCGACAGATACGCCATTGTGGTATTCGTTGCCATTCAAGATGGAGTGCGTCTGTTAATTCCTGTAGGTTCTGCACAGGAGGATCCCTCCTTCTCACCATGTTTCCCAGAATGTCCCAGATATGCTCAATATGGTTCATGTCAGGGCTCCTTGCTGGCCATGGTAGGGTTTCGATGGCATTCTGGCGGAGGTATTCATGCACAGCTCTAGCACGATGTGGTCGGGCGTTGTCATCCATGAATATAGGGTGGATTTCAGGTGCATGATTTACAAAATGAGGGACCACAACTCTATCCAGTATGGAATCTTGATATCTTTGTCCATTTAGTGTTCCAGGTACAGTCAACAGATCCAGCTTACAATCAAATGAGATGCACCCCCATATCATAACGGAACCTCCACCAAATGGAACTTCATCCATGATGTTACGTTGGTCGTACGCCGTGCGTCTGGACCTCCATACACGAGTTCGACCATCTGTGGCATGAAGCAGGAACCGACTTTCATCGGACCAGTGTACCCGTCTCCAGGATCTCATGTTCCAGTGTCTTCTTTCGTTGCACCACCTCAGACGCTCCTCTTTGTGGTGTGCAGTGAGGAGAGGACGTCTGACAGGTCTCCTAGCTTTCATGCCAGCAGCATACAGTCTCCTTTTGACGGTAGACATTGAGCACTCTGCTGTTGGTGAATGGAGATCTCCTAACAAGGCGTACTAGGGCTCGATCATCACGGGCAGTAGTCTTCTTCGGTCTTCCAGATCTAGGCCTGTCCTTCACCTCGTTAGTTTGCCCATGTTTTGCAATCAAACGACTGATTACAGTATGGTTAATGTTCAGCTGTCTGCCAATCTCTCTGCATGACATACCAGTGGTATGCATGCCTATGATTTGCCATTTCACACGATCACTTAACCTTCGTCTTGCCATAGCGGTTCACAATCAAGAGCTAATTCTCTCTGTACAAATAAACCACGGTCATGAACACAAAATTCCTAATCTTGTCGCCTAAATCTGTATGTAATGTTCTACACCTCAAACTGGACTTTTACATAACTGAACACGTGTGCTGTTTCCCGCCACGCACGGACATCAAGCGGCGTGAAGTCATGCATGCATGTGCATTTCGTACTTGGAATTATGTCAGCTAACGCGGGGACAAAAAGTATGGCAGCCTAGTTGTACCATCATGTTTCTACGTTCTATTGTTTTTGCTGGTGCTTAACCTTTGCACAGGTGTATATTTAATAAACATTCTGTTGAATATTTGGAAACTAATTTGCCTGGGCGCTGTTGCTGCCATAGGCAGCAACAGAACCCAGTCAAATTAATTTCAAAATATAAAACATCTTACCAATATAGTTTTCTGGAATTTGAGATTCAGTGAGTTCAGGATCGATCCCAACACACACCAATCGTGGGTGGGGCTTAGCTAGAGATGGGCGCGGTATAATTAAAACTAGCTTCACCCATTGCTTGGTATTTCCGCACTTAGGCCTGTATCCATTAGAATGTGTGCATGGTTTTTGTACAAATGATCGATGAGTCATCAACATGGCTGCTCTTGCTTCATCAGTCAATATGGAACTTTTCCAACATGAATACACGAATATATACTTGGTGTTAAATAGCAATGAAAGCGCATAAGACAATTTAAAAGAGGACATATTCTAGAATGATATCAATTTTATAGATTGTAGATTTTACAGGAGGAAATACCTGTCCAGGTAAAAGAGACCTATTAAAGATCCACCTGTCCCCCAAACCGCCATGTGATGGTTGGTGTCAAAGGGCAGCCACTTTATGCAAAGATGTGTCATTGTATTTACTCACTGCCCTGGTGGGAAAGTACATACCGCCTGGTGTGCTTTATTGACGAACACAGTGAACAAATAACAGCTCTGTTGAAGGTGCACTCAGTTTCTACGAAACAGCGGGTCATTAGTGGCAGCGTGATTGCTAGACGATGCTCAAGTAACCATTTTAACAACGAACAACATGCTACGATAATTTAGATATCTTCTTTTTTTCAACGTATTTGGCATTCATTTTGACAAATATGTTGGTGCTGCTCGGGTATTGCTGTCTACGGCAACGACTCCTCGCATCAACAACCTTTTTACAAATAAATACCAGCGTTTGACAAAACACATGACGGTTGCCTGTAGCGCTACAAAGATTGATAATACCGAGTTGATCAATTATTCATTCTCTTATTACCTCGCGAAATATGCCAATTATTAATTAGCATCTGGCATCCACAGCAAAATTTTTTCTTTGGAATTGTATGACTGATTACAGATTAGTCTGACCTTACTATCGCCCGTGTTTGCTTATGGCCCAGCTAAGCAATGTCCTGCGTTTGGCGTTATCAACACCTTGCGTCCCGTGGCATTATGGAAAAGATTTGATTTTGACTTTTGAGGATGTAATTTCAGTCTGAATGTTGACGGCTCAGGGCCTCTGTAGTCTGGTATAGGGATTATCTAGTATACCATGGGCTGGCTGCTTGGCTATCTGAACTATTGGTGATACCACGGACTGGCAGTCATCACCCATTATAGGTATAGATATGTAGTTTCACATGATCTGACTATTGATTGTTAGAATATCATTGTTGACTTTGTAATATGTAGAGGCGATTGGTGTGTGGTTTGCTCAAATCAAAAACTGTTATTTAACAAAGTATGCATTCCGGACATGTGTATTGTCTCAAGGGATGATCGATAACGTAGATCGTCATTCGGCATATATAGGTACTGTACGCGTAGAGAGATGCTCTGTAGTCTGTAGATAATGGCTGCATGTTTCGCTACAGGCGTAATGTATTAGAATAGCCCCTCTAGTAAAGGTATCACCCTTCACGAGATAAGAGTGATCGATTTCTACACACGCCTCATCCATTTCTGTGTAGACGCCGTCCACGTTGAATCGATTTTAAAACCTATTAACACTCATGTCAGCCGAAACGGCTACTGCTATGGTCTTGAAACACGTCCATTTGCAGACAGAGAGAAGAATTTTGTTTAGCTTAGCACCGGAATGACTGGCGCGATAACCGCGGCAAGTCATTCCAAAAGTAAATTTAAAAAAATAGTCTTCTCTTGGTCTGCAAATGGACAATTTCTATGAGAAAATTTTAATTTTCTTGAATAAATTCGAGGGTTAAAAAGGGTTAACACTTTGAAACCTGAATTTCAGTAATTCCAATTTGACACCAACAGCTCCCTGTCAAAGTAGAAATATTCAACAGAATGTTTATTAAATTGTAAATACGTCAAAGACATACAATGGACCTTTCCGGTTTCAGCTATGCCACCCCATCTCTAGCTAAGCTCCACCCACACCTCGCTCGTGTTGAGATCGATCGATCTCTGAACACCCTGACTATCAATTTCCAAAAAAACTACAATGCTAATCTGTTGAATATTTTAAAACTAATTTGACTGGGCGCTGTTATGCCTATGACAGCAGTCAAAGTCAAATTATTTTCAAAATATTTAACAGCATGTTTATTAAATAGCAAAGAATTACAAAGACCTACAATTTATACAACGTGTGGGAGTCTTTGAGATTTGATGACAGTCTATATGGAGTCCTTTGCGACGTAATTATTGTGACGTGATCATACACGCGCTAGCTGATTATGACGTCATACGAGGTCAGATGATGGATGAATACTCTGGAAAAGTGAATTACCAGTTACTGCTGCGAGGTCTGTGCCCCGTTCCATAATAATGGAATCCATGAACGTAATCTGGCAAGCATCGGTGACACGGTCCAGTTGAAAAGGTACTAATAAACTTCTGGAAGTACCTTCCCGGCGTTAATAGAAACGCTACCAACTCATCTGTAAGAGGTGAACTCGGACAGTATGCTATCCGTGTGACTCTTCTATACCCAGATCCGCTAAATACCGGATATGACTCTTTAAAATTAAATCATCGTCACTAGTTTACTAATCATACTTAGCCTCGTACTCGTCCCATTGTAAAATTGCTAACTGGGCCAGCCATATTACAGACCTTTGGGAAAATTTTGGTTGTATTGAAACATGGTATAATCAAGTTTCCAAACACAATAATAGATCTCTCTGAAGCCTGAAAATAGCTGTTGAGAAAAATTAATACATTAACTGGTTAGAATGTATCAACAGTGATCCTAAGCCAGCATCTTACTCAGGCTCTAAATTGAGGTCTTACAAACTTTTCAGACAAAACTTGTGTACTGAAAATTATCTTCTAATGGAAAAGAACTATAATAAGCGCAGAAATATCACTAATCTTCGTATAAGTGCACATACATTACACAATGAGGTAGACATGCACACAATTCCCAAGGTGCCAGCTAATTTAAGATTTTGCAAAATGTGTAATTTAGGCTTGGTAGAAGACGAGAAACATTTTACAATGCGTTGTCCGTGTTACAAAAGCAAGAGAATACACCTTTTCAGCAAACTTTAATTTATAAACTTTGGTGCACTCAGTGGGAACAGCAAATTTGTATTAGTAATATCCTACGATAATGGTGACGCCGAAGTCATGAAGCTCATCTCAGGTTACGTCGACACCTGCCTATCAGCTCTCCCGAACATCCTAACTCCCCCTGTCACCACTTAAATCTCTGCCATAAATCACATTGATTATTGTCCTTCTGTACACTGTGTCAGCTTTTCTCTGCTTATTTCAACAATCCTGCTCATTTACTGTTTTCGGTCACAAACACAAGTCGGGATATAGTGATGATCCGGTCTATTGGACCTTGCAGAGAAGAACGGGTCCAAACAAAAATTAGCTAATATACCATTAACCCAATCTCTGAAACATAGATGCATGTCCAGTTTATATATATATATATACACCTGTGCAAAAGTTAAGCACCAGCAAAAACAATAGAACGTAGAAACATGATGGTACAACTAGGCTGCCATACTTTTTGTCCCCGCGTTAGCTGACATAATTCCAAGTACGAAATGCACATGCATGCATGACTTCACGCCGCTTGATGTCCGTGCGTGGCGGGAAACAGCACACGTGTTCAGTTATGTAAAAGTCCAGTTTGAGGTGTAGAACATTACATACAGATTTAGGCGGCAAGATTAGGAATTTTGTGTTCATGACCGTGGTTTATTTGTACAGAGAGAATTAGCTCTTGATTGTGAACCGCTATGGCAAGACGAAGGTTAAGTGATCGTGTGAAATGGCAAATCATAGGCATGCATACCACTGGTATGTCATGCAGAGAGATTGGCAGACAGCTGAACATTAACCATACTGTAATCAGTCGTTTGATTGCAAAACATGGGCAAACTAACGAGGTGAAGGACAGGCCTAGATCTGGAAGACCGAAGAAGACTACTGCCCGTGATGATCGAGCCCTAGTACGCCTTGTTAGGAGATCTCCATTCACCAACAGCAGAGTGCTCAGCCAGCAATGGGAAACGCGCAATAGAGTGTCAATGTCTACCGTCAAAAGGAGACTGTATGCTGCTGGCATGAAAGCTAGGAGACCTGTCAGACGTCCTCTCCTCACTGCACACCACAAAGAGGAGCGTCTGAGGTGGTGCAACGAAAGAAGACACTGTAACATGAGATCCTGGAGACGGGTACACTGGTCCGATGAAAGTCTGTTCCTGCTTCATGCCACAGATGGTCGAACTCGTGTATGGAGGTCCAGACGCACGGCGTACGACCAACGTAACATCATGGAAGAAGTTCCATTTGGTGGAGGTTCCGTTATGATATGGGGGTGCATCTCATTTGATTGTAAGCTGGATCTGTTGACTGTACCTGGAACACTAAATGGACAAAGATATCAAGATTCCATACTGGATAGAGTTGTGGTCCCTCATTTTGTAAATCATGCACCTGGAACCCACCCTATATTCATGGATGACAACGCCCGACCACATCGTGCTAGAGCTGTGCATGAATACCTCCGCCAGAATGCCATCGAAACCCTACCATGGCCAGCAAGGAGCCCTGACATGAACCCTATTGAGCATATCTGGGACATTCTGGGAAACATGGTGAGAAGGAGGGATCCTCCTGTACAGAACCTACAGGAATTAACAGACGCACTCCATCTTGAATGGCAACGAATACCACAATGGCGTATCAGTCGGTTGGTGACCAGCATGAGACGTCGTGTCCAGGCCGTCATCCAGGCACAAGGTGGATATACCCGGTATTAATAATGACAGTCTCAAACTCGTGCACAGATGTCAAACTTCGTTTTCAGACACCATTAATGACAATCTAGCCACGTGTGTCAACTGTAGGGCAATAGTTGTCAGTTGTGTCAACGTAACCATATTCAGGCCTTGTTTTCAAGTTCAAACAAAAACATACAGTGTTTCCCCACCATCATAATCAGCATTCCTCTAGTTGCATTATTACCTCTTGCACTAAGATGGATGGGTACATAAATGTTTACGCTATTGCTTTCTTCATAGCACATGAATATACCCTCGCATGTGCGTAAAAATAGGGTGGTGCTTAACTTTTGCACAGGTGTATATATATATATATATATATATATTGTATACACATGAACATATTATATCATATCATATTATACTATATTATATATTTTATCATGTATTGTCTATAACTGGACATATGTCCACATGTTGGATTTGTCAATAAACGAACGAATGAACGAATGCTCAAATCGATGGACAATAGAATAAACAAACGAATGAAGAGGCAGATGGGTCGGTGGGCGGGTCCGACGGACGAACGAAAAAACGGACGAATGTAGGGATGGACGGACGGGCTGGCGGGTGGGCGGGCGGACGGGCGGGCGGGCGGGCGGACAGAGGAATGGATGAATTGACGAACTAACGAATGAATCAATCAGTCAGTCAGTCAGTCAGTCAGTCAGTCAGTCAGTCAGTCAGTCAGTCAGTCAGTCAGTCAGTCAGTCAGTCAGTCAGTCAGTCAGTCAGTCAGTCAGTCAGTCAGTCAGTCAGTCAGTCAGTCAGTCAGTCAGTCAGTCAGTCAGTCAGTCAGTCAGTCAGTCAGTCAGTCAGTCAGTCAGTCAGTCAGTCAGTCAGTCAGTCAGTCAGTCAGTCAGTCAGTCAGTCAGTCAGTCAGTCAGTCAGTCAGTCAGTCAGTCAGTCAGTCAGTCAGTCAGTCAGTCAGTCAGTCAGTCAGTCAGTCAGTCAGTCAGTCAGTCAGTCAGTCAGTCAGTCAGTCAGTCAGTCAGTCAGTCAGTCAGTCAGTCAGTCAGTCAGTCAGTCAGTCAGTCAGTCAGTCAGTCAGTCAGTCAGTCAGTCAGTCAGTCAGTCAGTCAGTCAGTCAGTCAGTCAGTCAGTCAGTCAGTCAGTCAGTCAGTCAGTCAGTCAGTCAGTCAGTCAGTCAGTCAGTCAGTCAGTCAGTCAGTCAGTCAGTCAGTCAGTCAGTCAGTCAGTCAGTCAGTCAGTCAGTCAGTCAGTCAGTCAGTCAGTCAGTCAGTCAGTCAGTCAGTCAGTCAGTCAGTCAGTCAGTCAGTCAGTCAGTCAGTCAGTCAGTCAGTCAGTCAGTCAGTCAGTCAGTCAGTCAGTCAGTCAGTCAGTCAGTCAGTCAGTCAGTCAGTCAGTCAGTCAGTCAGTCAGTCAGTCAGTCAGTCAGTCAGTCAGTCAGTCAGTCAGTCAGTCAGTCAGTCAGTCAGTCAGTCAGTCAGTCAGTCAGTCAGTCAGTCAGTCAGTCAGTCAGTCAGTCAGTCAGTCAGTCAGTCAGTCAGTCAGTCAGTCAGTCAGTCAGTCAGTCAGTCAGTCAGTCAGTCAGTCAGTCAGTCAGTCAGTCAGTCAGTCAGTCAGTCAGTCAGTCAGTCAGTCAGTCAGTCAGTCAGTCAGTCAGTCAGTCAGTCAGTCAGTCAGTCAGTCAGTCAGTCAGTCAGTCAGTCAGTCAGTCAGTCAGTCAGTCAGTCAGTCAGTCAGTCAGTCAGTCAGTCAGTCAGTCAGTCAGTCAGTCAGTCAGTCAGTCAGTCAGTCAGTCAGTCAGTCAGTCAGTCAGTCAGTCAGTCAGTCAGTCAGTCAGTCAGTCAGTCAGTCAGTCAGTCAGTCAGTCAGTCAGTCAGTCAGTCAGTCAGTCAGTCAGTCAGTCAGTCAGTCAGTCAGTCAGTCAGTCAGTCAGTCAGTCAGTCAGTCAGTCAGTCAGTCAGTCAGTCAGTCAGTCAGTCAGTCAGTCAGTCAGTCAGTCAGTCAGTCAGTCAGTCAGTCAGTCAGTCAGTCAGTCAGTCAGTCAGTCAGTCAGTCAGTCAGTCAGTCAGTCAGTCAGTCAGTCAGTCAGTCAGTCAGTCAGTCAGTCAGTCAGTCAGTCAGTCAGTCAGTCAGTCAGTCAGTCAGTCAGTCAGTCAGTCAGTCAGTCAGTCAGTCAGTCAGTCAGTCAGTCAGTCAGTCAGTCAGTCAGTCAGTCAGTCAGTCAGTCAGTCAGTCAGTCAGTCAGTCAGTCAGTCAGTCAGTCAGTCAGTCAGTCAGTCAGTCAGTCAGTCAGTCAGTCCGTCAATCAACGAACGAACGAACGAACGAACGAACGAACGAACGAACGAACGAGCGAGCGAACGAACGAACGAACGAACGAACGAACGAACGAACGAACGAACGAACGAACGAACGAACGAACGAATGAATGAATGAATGAACGGACGAATGAATGAACCAACCGACGAACAAACCAACGAACCAGCCAACGAATGAATGGATGGAGAGACGAGTGCGTGAGCACGTTTGTAAAAAGTGAATGAACGATTGAGTGTACTGACCGCGGATGGAAGGACGGACGGATGGATGAGACATCGGCGTTACACTGACGTAATAGTGGTGAAAGTCTTGGATCAATAGTCTGAATGTCTGTGGTACTCCTCGTGGTTGACGTAGTTATATGACAAAGGTTAGTTCGAATAATGAATTCTGAAATAAAGACGAGACGAGTTAAGCAGAATCAATCTGTTAAAGTCTGCTTTTTATACAAATGTTACAATGACCTCGACCTCAATAGCATTGTACTTCATATAGGTAAACATGGAAGCACGTTAAATTTAAGAAGGGTGACCCAATCTTCAGATATAAGACAATATGTTGAGCTAAACCAAAATTTAAGCGAAATAGATAGATATATTACG
>CM067360.1:124686651-124874882 GCA_034401795.1 Chaetoderma sp. LZ-2023a
GACTTAGTCTGAGGAAGAAACTTATTGAAAGGTGTAGATGATCCGAAATACGACCATGGCCACCAGCAGCTATCTTGAAAATTGGTTTCTGAACAAGTCCATGACCATTTAGCAGATTGCTTTGAAACTTCATAGGATGGTTAGTCTAGGTCTTAAGAAGAAATAGCTGATAGCTCTCATTACACAGATTTGTCATCATGGCGGTATTATTCGCCATTTGCGGAAGCTCTCAGGTTGAAAACTGAGCCATCGGTTAATTTTTCTAACAATTATCTACAAATGGACATTTCTCAAGACCAGTGTATAGAAGTTATTTTGCAAGCTTAGCGATTAATGGATTAGCATAATAATATTGGACGATGTTTGCACTATTTAAACTAATAGTCACTATTGGACTGTGATATTTAACGCGCACTGGTACGGTTATGTTGATGTGCTATATGATAGTGGCTAAACCGTTAACACTTGAAATGCCAGTGTCACAATTTCAAGATAACGATACAGGAATGCTGTTGAATATTTTGAACTAATTTGACTGGGAACTGTTGCTGCCATAGGCAGCAACAGTTCCCAGTCAAATTAGTTTCAAATATTCAACTTAATATTCCTTACCTCATAAGAATGTCCGTTTCGGGCCTGTAAGGTTTAAATGCTAGTGTTTGTAATGTACTACATGTATTTGTATCTTTGTGTATATTTTAGCTCATTTTAGGATCAGAGCTATTGACTTTTACGATGGTGCTTGATGATTAGTGCTAACATTCATTGGTAATAAGATGTGTGACGGTTACACTTTGCACACCAATGTTGTTCGTTGCTTGACACTATTTGCCTGGGCTTGCAACTTGCCCGGACGCGAGAGTGTGTGTGTGTTGGTGCATGCTGTCACCAAATTTTGCGTGATTTGTAATTCATCGCTGAATTGAGGGATCTGTCCACTCAAGTATCTGACATCATTAGTCTTGCGCAATTATTACTGAGTGATCTCGATCAATTATTTAAGAATAATCGCAATTACTCGATTAATCGGCCTGGTTACAAATTATACTGATATAACCACAAAGGTATATTCAATGATGAAAGCTGCAATGGTGTTTAGAAATGTCCATTTGCATGCCAAGAAGAAGACTATTTTGAAAATGTATCACTGGAATGCCTGGCTCGAACATCGAGCCAGGCATTCCAATGATACATCTCAAAAATAGTCTCTCTTGGCCTGCAAATGGACATGCATTCGCTGAGCAAAATGTAAATAAAAAGGTAGATTTTTAATTATTTATCTGGTGGAATTATTCATGATTATTCGATTATTTCGTTTTTAATCATACAGATTCAGGATTTAAAAATAATCGCGATTTTTTGATTTAATTATATAATCGTGCAAACCTAGGACATCATAATCAATTATGTCACTAGTTAATTTACATCACAACAATAATTATGTATAGCTCTGTCATATAGATCTAAAATTCTGTCACTCGTGTATGAATTGTATGTCTTTGATGAATTTACAATTTAAAAAACATTCTGTTGAATATTTTAAAAGTAATTTGATTGTGAGCTGTCGCTTCCATAGGCAGCAACAGCCCCCTGTCGATTTAGTTTCCAAATATCACCAGCTTACCTGTATATTTAACTTGAGGTTGAGAAGGCACTTAAGGCCCTGAGAATTGGTTGTGTATCTGGACATGACAGCATCAGCAATGAACACTTTTGCAGGTGATAGCATCTCCCAACCAATCATGCACATAATACTCTACCTCCCCATTGACGCTGTTCGCTGAGGTACCCTTATTGCACTACACAAACCCAAGAGACCATCTGGACCACCAGCACAACTGCTGCCTGTAGTGCTTTTTCACCAGCATCTGGAAGATCTTGCCCAGTGTGATACTGTGACGCATCGAGAAAAGATTGAAGGTTTTACTGGATTATACCAGAGCTGCCTTGAGGCGACTTTTGCAGACATTTAATGGGCACAGTGAATGTTTGTCAGTAGTCATGGCCAAGTGTGGACTTTCACAGATGGCCTCTTGACACAATCAAAGGATCAAGATCCTGGACATATTATATCAAACTGCTTGTGATGATGATGAGCTGCAACTAGTTAGACGGCTATTGGTAAATACCAAGCTGAAAGTGCGAGTAACAAATGTGGATTCTGCAGCATTCAAGACCCCCATTGGTTCTTGACGGGGAGATGGCCTCTCTCCAGTGCTGTTTATATGCTACAGTGCTGCAGTCCTCTCATCTATGCAAGAGCACTTCACAAGACCTAACCCACCAGTATATACACTGGGTACCCACTAGATATAGCGTATGCAGACGATGTAAATGAGGAAAAGAAGCCTCTTGATAACCTTCTCCCCATAGCTGCAGAATAACGCATGAAGATGAATCTCTTTATGGATGAAGCCAAGTCAGAGTTTACCCATGAACACTTACATGTGACAGATGAAGTCAGTGACAAAGGCATCCTGCTGAGTAACGGGGATGAATGGAGAAAGATAAAATCCTTGATTCATTACTGTACAGCACTTCTGACATTTGTCCTACATTATGTCACAGGAAATATTTTCGTCCGATCCTTTAGGAAAATGTGGATCCATGGATCACAGATCCTTTTGGCCAAAAAACTACTCTTGTAATGATGTGACCTTTGTGTCACTGATGCTGTACAACTGTAACAACTGGGCAGCTCTGAAGCCAGTTGTAGATAAGCTTGATGCCTGTCATCGTAGACACCTTCGTACAATAGCCCAACAGTGCTAGCCGGACAGTATAATCTCCAACAACGCGTTATTCACTGGACAATACCTCAGCCCTTTGTCAATGAAGATGGTCTGGGTTTGGCATGTTATGCAAATGTTACAAGACACCCCTGGACAGAAAGCCTTGGAATTTACTATACTCAGTCCACAAAGCTTGCACAAACTTTCTAAGTCTGCTAGTCCCACAGGAATGGCAATGTTTTTAATACCTTCAACATGCAGATATTTTTTTAATTAAATTTTATTCACAAAATGCTGTTCTTTTACCACTGCACATTATTATTATGAATCACCGTACACTGCACAAATGGTTGTCAGTTTTAGCACATGTGTTTGTTTTCACACACCAATGAGTGATATTCTTACTCAGGAGAGGTAAACGAGAAAACATAAACGAGCTAGTGACAGGTATATTTGCCTAATATTTACATTTTAGTGGTCAGGATTGATCAAGAAATCATTCTTTGCTTAGGGAATGCCCATTTCACATCATTGAGAACATACTTACCTCCCTAACACTCTTCATATACTAGTATATCAGCTCTAAATTCAATAATATTAAGAATTATAGAAAGTTAGGTGCCCCTACTGGTACTTCCGTTTTCTAATATATTGGCTTCCATGCAACTGTGGAAAACTTATTCAAACTCTTTTTAGAGAATTTTCATACTTATTTTATCATCCAATATCTATAATGGGCTGATTCTAAGACACCAGAAGAGTCCTCTTCATCATCCATTAAGGTGATATTGTTCCATATATTAATTAAGACTTGGTAACTTTTATACATTACTGGTTTTCGTCTACTAATCTCTTGTGTCTTTGTGTCCACAGGCTATCTATATGATGATAGTGCTACTGTTCTTCACTCGGAGGTTGATCACGTCTCTTTTTCTGACTTATCATTATGATATGTCTAAGGGTCGGAGATCTAAGATGAAAATAACTCCTTTTGTCCCATCCCCCCCATCAAGACTCTACAGATTCGGCGGATGGATGGACGTGGTTCTTCTGCACAAGAGGATGGTTTGCCTGTGTTCAGGACAGGGAGTTTATTAGTTATGGCACCTAATTATTTGAAAATGTTTAGTCAATTCTTGCTGCCATTTTATTGCACTGTATTTTCTCTTGTGGTTGTACTTGGGTTCTCAGATATATAATTTAATATTATATTATTCTTGAGTGATGAATGTATGTAGTCCTAGGTATTTCTTGCATTCATATTCTGATGTCTCCTCCCTTGAAGGAGCTTTTGCATTGAGGTTTGATGTCATAAATCAGCAAGAGGTTTTTTTCCCTTTTCCTTGATGTATTAATCTTAGGTTTAGAGAAACAATTGATGTCATTATCATCCTGATGTTATGAATGTGAGAGATACCTGGATAGTCATAATCAGGTCTCTCATCGTTTTCTAACATTCTTTGTTATCCCTGGCTGTGTTTTTTATTCTTTAAAAATGCAAGAGAAGACATCTGGTCCCTTCAGGGGGTTGTCAGTAATAAAAGTGGGTGTCTTCTCTCTTGAGTTTGTTCTTGTATTACCACTTATATGCAAGCGCCGAATGGCGTGGCCCTTGTCTTTTTGGGAGGTGAAGGGTTATCGGCACCTCCAAGAGACGGTGAACTTTGGTCAACAATCAGAGGGCGCTGCGCACACAATTTGAAGTGTTGCAACAAGAGATACATGTGCGTGTTCAGCTCTCGCTGTTCAACATGCAGATACGCTTGTGGCGGTGCTGGCAGTGTCAGAGGCCAGCAGGCCGGCCGGAGTTCAGAGACCACGCCAGCTGCACCAAACAGCAGCGTCAAGCGAAGCCAGCCAGCCATGCAAGCAGCCTGCGCACCGTAAGGGTACACGTGGCACTGGCATGGCACGCCCGCGGAGCAGCGCGATGGGTAACCGGACCTAATTTTCGGTTACCACAGGTACCAACTCTGGTGTTGTCACAATGTACCAGAGACACACCCACTTCTAAAATTTATGTGCACCCCGCTAGCCCTATGGTGCACCATGGAGGTCATTTGACTTTCCACATTAAGGAGTGGGAGCGGTCAATTCAGGACCTCTTAGTCTTGCAATGGCTTTCATGCAGAAGACAGTCAGAGTGGATAATAAGTCCACCATTGCATCTGGTACCAGTCTGGACTCAAATTCCAAGATATCCAGACAAGCGGTTGTGCATAGAAGAGGAGATAGAATCTCTGAATTCTAAAACAAGCAATTCAACCGATGCAAGATTGCACTGGGCTTCTATTCAACTGTGGTTTCTTGTGACAAAGAACACCGGTGGGGTGGGGATGTGTGTGGGTGTGAAACCAATTCTCAACCTCAACCTCTAAACATGTTATAGGCACACAGAGGGTTTCAAAATGGAAACAATAAAATCGGTGTCGTTGGGGTTATGGAAGGGGATGTGGACAGCATTGATAGATCTGAAAGGACACTATTTCCACATTCCCATTGCAAGGAGCTTTTGTCTGTTTCCTGAGAATATGCTTTTCAGGGACGCCAATGGGAATTCCAAGTCTCTCCCATTCGGTATCTCGACGGCTCGGAGGGTCGTCACTCGAGTGGTCCTTGCTATCACAGCATACCTCCACAGGAGAAATATAGCAGTTCACACTTATATAGACGACTGGTTGCTAAAAGCACACAACCCAGAAAGCTTGACAGTAGAACTGGAGATAATTTTGAAAACTCAGATTTAGGCTGGATAATCAACTTTCAAAAATCAGAGCTGACGCCATCCCAGAAGTTTGTTTACCTGGGTATGGTTCTTCGATCAGGAGAGAGTGGCGAATCTCCTCTTGTGCATTTAATTTGTTTGCAGCAGTCGTTATATTCTAGCACGAGTCTATCTGAGACTGCTAGGTCTGATGGTTTCAATGGAACCATTCATTCCTCATGGTGGCCTTGTGCAGGCGGCCGATTCAGCTGTTTCTCATGACTTAGGGATTGCAGAGTTCAGGATCACTGGACACACGCATTCCAAGTGTTGGATCCTCTCATTCATCACCGTCATTGGTGGATGGAGAGAGAATCTCATGCTGACCCCTCCCCACCATCAAGTAACAATGTTTACAGATGCATCGATGGAGGGATGGGGAGCTTGCCTGGAAGAAGCCACAATATCAGGGCTTTGGAATCTGGAACAGTCAATGGAGGATATCAACATGCTAGAATTACGGGCTGTAATACTATGCCTGGAACACTTCTTAAAAGAATTGGCGAGAAAGTTTGTGTTAATACGTTCAGACAACTCGACAGTAGTGAGTTACAAAAACTGCCAGGGCGGAACGAAATCGCCCCAGTCTCTGTATGATGACATGGAAACTGCTTTGCTGGTGCATTGGATTATATGATCACCTTGAAAGCAGTTCATATTCCGGGAAGGCTGAATCTGTTAGCAGACGCATTGAGCTGAAGGATGAGCATTCTGCCTACGGAATGGCAACTAAATCAATGTGGGGGGCGGATCAATCTGTTCAATCATTGGGGAAAACCCAACTAGATTTATTCTCAATGAAGAAGAATGCAAAGATGACGACATGCGGTTCTCACGATTCCAGATCAAGCGCTATTGCAATAGATGCGCTAGCTATCAGTTGAAGGAAATGTATGGATATGCTTACCCTCCAACAATCTGATTCCAAGGATTCTTCAGAGATCAAACAGGGAAGTTTTTGCATTAAACAAAAGTTATTGCCTTATATCTCTGCAATGCCTAATCCAATTAAACCAAACTTAGGTACATGGTGATTTACACTTAGCAGAAGCAGCATGCTGATGCAGACATCATGATGTCAAGGTTATGGAGGTCAAAGCTCACGGTATAATCTTTGTTAATATTTTACGTTAAGTTTTTGCATTAAACAAAAGTTATTGCCTTATATACACCTGTGCAAAAGTAAGCACCAGCAAAAAACAATAGAACGTAGAAACATGATGGTACAACTAGGCTGCCATACTTTTTGTCCCCGCGTTAGCTGACATAATTCCAAGTACGAAATGCACATGCATGCATGACTTCACGCCGCTTGATGTCCGTGCGTGGCGGGGGAAACAGCACACGTGTTCAGTTATGTAAAAGTCCAGTTTGAGGTGTAGAACATTACATACAGATTTAGGCGACAAGATTAGGAATTTTGTGTTCATGACCGTGGTTTATTTGTACAGAGAGAATTAGCTCTTGATTGTGAACCGCTATGGCAAGACGAAGGTTAAGTGATCGTGTGAAATGGCAAATCATAGGCATGCATACCACTGGTATGTCATGCAGAGAGATTGGCAGACAGGCTGAACATTAACCATACTGTAATCAGTCGTTTGATTCCAAAACATGGGCAAACTAACGAGGTGAAGGACAGGCCTAGATCTGGAAGACCGAAGAAGACTAATGCCCGTGATGATCGAGCCCTAGTACGCCTTGTTAGGAGATCTCCATTCACCAACAGCAGAGTGCTCAGCCAGCAATGGGAAACGCGCAATAGAGTGTCAATGTCTACCGTCAAAAGGAGACTGTATGCTGCTGGCATGAAAGCTAGGAGACCTGTCAGACGTCCTCCTCACTGCACACCACAAAGAGGAGCGTCTGAGGTGGTGCAAACGAAAGAAGAACACTGGAACATGAGATCCTGGAGACGGGTACACTGGTCCGATGAAAGTCGGTTCCTGCTTCATGCCACAGATGGTCGAACTCGTGTATGGAGGTCCAGACGCACGGCGTACGACCAACGTAACATCATGGAAGAAGTTCCTTTGGTGGAGGTTCCGTTATGATATGGGGGTGCATCTCATTTGATTGTAAGCTGGATCTGTTGACTGTACCTGGAACACTAAATGGACAAAGATATCAAGATTCCATACTGGATAGAGTTGTGGTCCTCATTTTGTAAATCATGCACCTGGAACCCACCCTATATTCATGGATGACAACGCCCGACCACATCGTGCTAGAGCTGTGCATGAATACCTCCGGCAGAATGCCATCGAAACCCTACCATGGCCAGCAAGGAGCCCTGACATGAACCCTATTGAGCATATCTGGGACATTCTGGGAAACATGGTGAGAAGGAGGGATCCTCCTGTGCAGAACCTACAGGAATTAACAGACGCACTCCATCTTGAATGGCAACGAATACCACAATGGCGTATCAGTCGGTTGGTGACCAGCAGGGCAATAGTTGTCAGTTGTGTCAACGTAACCATATTCAGGCCTCGTTTTCAAGTTCAAACAAAAACATACATTGTTTCCCCACCATCATAATCAGCATTCCTCTAGTTGCATTATTACCTCTTGCACTAAGATGGATGGGTACATAAATGTTTATGCTATTGCTTTCTTCATAGCACATGAATATACCCTCGCATGTGCGTAAAAATAGGGTGGTGATTAACTTTTGCACAGGTGTATATCTCAGCAATGCCTGATCCAATTGGAACCAAACTTTGATACATGGTTACCTATAATGATAGGAAGCAGCATGATGATGTTGGGGTCACAAGGTCAAAGGTCACTGTGACCTTGATACAGAACTCTGTTATTTCAACATTATGTTTTCACTTCAAGAGTATACTTACCTCCCTAATACTTTTGACTGGCTTGACCAGGAGCAGGCGCCATGGTAGAGCGCGGGGCAGATACCGCCCCACCACGGCCCCAGCCAGCAACAGCGATACTCTCGGCAAGCCGAGGTATGCAGTATAGCTGGCCATCAGCATCGGCCAGGGCAACCTTCTGCGCCGTGAACTCTACTCCTGCGTGAGTAGAGCCATGGAATATGTCGCCTGTATTCCCCGCGAGGGGTGCACAGACGTCATAATCCATGGTGACGTCCCCAGACGGCGACCCTAACAGGTAATCCTCTTCCTCCTGGCCAGAAAGATTAGACTCCAGGTCAGCAAAGAGAGCTAACCCGGACTGGCCAGGAAAGGTGCCATAGGAGGGTACTGGCACCCGCGGCGTGCGGATACCCCTGGACTGATAAGCAACCCGCGGGTTCCAGCGACAGCCATCCACGACCCCTCGGCGCGGCACCAAGCCTGCTGCCAGGGTCGTGGATCACCCCCACTAATGGGGCCACCTCTGAATCGTCGAACAACGGAACCGGCCTACGGAAAGGTGATTCAGAGGCGGGGATTACCTGCTCGGAAGCAGACGCCGAGGACGACAAAGGATTTGGTCCAGGAAGCATGCCACGTAGCAACTCTGGAACCAAATCCTTTATCGTCCTCTTCATCTCTCCCAACATCTCAGTCCGGAAGGCCTCCATGTCCACCGCGGACGAGGCCTTCCTCTTACCCTTCTTACCTACACCCTCTCTCTTCTGCTTCCTCTCCTCCTCCACTACCTCGTCCTTCGCCTGCAAACATAGAAACTCAGACATTAAGTCGCCCCCCCCAATGCTTGCATACCTCACACTTAAGCAATGGCCCACAAGGACTACAACCAAAGCAAAGGTGAGGCACAAATCGATCTTTCAAGAAACGTCCACAGGATGGACAACCAGGTCTCTGAAACAGGACAAAGGATGAGGACAATGAGCAAACTAGTTAAAGTTAGAAACTCAAAACCAAACTAAAAGAGAGGGAAACGATCATAAAGATCAATAATTGACTAAAACCAGCGTTGGACAAAACTTTAATTGTTAATAATCGCAAGGCTGATTATAACGTCATGATCCCATGACAGAAATCAATCGATCCGAACCAACAACTAGGCGTGCGGGCGAATTGTATACATAACCAGAACATCTTAGAACGGTTATTCAGACTACACAACCATCAGATACACAACGATAACAATGGCAATAGCAGTTAATTTTCTTAAATAATTAACCTCACCTCATATCATTACTTAGATACCTGACACTTTGTATAGACAAACCATCCAATGTGATGAACTGGAGCACTCCACCAACTGTACGCCTCTTAACTCTCTCCACCTTAGGGGAAGGAATTGGAGCAAGAGGGCAAAGTGAGAAGACCTTTATACTAGGCCTCCGACTCACTGGACATAGAATTCTTGGTTAGATAACCTAACAGTATTAGTAGGAAATGGAACCTTGGTGGAGAGAAACAAACCCTCAGATGCTGTGATGTCCATTACATATCCTCACATAGGCCTGTGGACATAAACACAGAGAGAGATTAGTCTTATATAGCACCATGTTGAAATAAAACAACTAAAACAGGCGCTTATCACGGTAAACGCGAGTCCCGGAAACACATTACACCGGGGAAAACTCGCTAGAATATATTAGAAATCACCTGATATAAAGATCCTGCGCCATCCTCCGGCGAAGCCACTTTATCCGACATATCCAGGTAGTATCCTTCTAATATATTCACACTTCTAAGACTACAAACGCGTTGAAAACAGTGAAACTTTTGAAAAAAGCACAAAAACCTGTGTTCTCTCTGCCAATAAATTAGCAAAGAGGAAGTAGTAGTCGGCGCATGCGCGGTGGTGGGGCTGGCATCCGCCGGACTACCCTCTGTCTACCTGCCCAGTAGGGGCACCTAACTGTTTTTATTCTGAGTGTTTATTGAGTGAACGCCGATATTTAGCAATATCAAAAGTATTAGGGAGGTAAGTATCAACCCTCTCGTGAAAAAAGAAATACTTGATTTCGTTTATTTTGCGCTTAGCAAAACTTTTCAGCTTATATTTCACGATTGGCTACGCCTATTGCAACTAAACTTGGCTACATGGGTACCTATAATGATAGGAAGCAACATGATGATGTTGTCACAAGGTCAAAGGTCAAGGTCACTGTAACCTTGATAGAGAACTCTGTTATTTCAACATTAAGGTTTTGCGTTTAGCAAAACTTCTCGGCTTATATTTCAGGATTGGTTAAGCCTATTGTAACTGAATTTGGATATATAGTTACCTATAATGTTAGGGAGCAGCATGATGATGTTGGCGTCGCAAGGTCAAAGGTCAAGGTAACTGTGACCTTGATATAGAACTCTGTTATTTCAACATTAAGTTTTTGAGTTTAGCAAAACCTTTCAGCTTATATTTCAGGATTGGTTAAGCCTATTGCAACTAAACTTGGATACCTGGTTACCTATGATGATAGGATGCAGCATAATAACATTGAGCGCAGGAGGTTAAAGGTAAAGGTAACTGTGACAAACAGGAGACAGGCGAGACATTTAATTCCGCGGAATTCCTGTTTTTGAATAGTTGCTTCTATGTCAGCCAATATTTAGTGACGGAAGTACCAGTATACGCATGGGCAGTGGGTGGAGTCTGTCATGTGCATGACTGTGTACATCCCCATGCCAATTAGGGGCACCTAACTTTTTATAATTCTGAATATTATTGAATTTAGAGCCGATATACTAGTATATCAAGAGTGTTAGGGAGGTAAGTATGTCATCTCACTCGTGAAAAAGAAATTTGATAAGTTTTCTTGTTTAATGATTAGGCTTCTTTGTGATATTTGGTAATGAATAGTTCTAAATTGCTTACATGAATATTGATAAGCTGTAGCTAAAGTTTTATACAATGTTTCTTTTTCATTTTAGATCACCCAAACAACAGAAGCCATCTATGTCTGGTATGCGTGTTTCTAAATTTGTCAAGAACACTGAGCAACCAGGTAAGGAGTAATATACTTACAGGAGAAATCAATGAGTACAGCTAAACCCTCACCGTAACAACATATTCCAGTCTCTGTCCCCTCCCATCCATTAATCACCCCACCTCTTGCAACCAATCACCCCCCCCCCCACCACACACATACCTGATTGTTGTCAATACTTAGTGTGCAGGATCCTAAAGGCGAGTCACTAATGAGAGGTCCTGTGGTAAAGTCAGTCCCCATAGGCGCAATATGTAGCTTATTTAACCCTTTAATGTCTAAATTTGGTCACGAAAATCCAAATATTTCCTTATTGAATGTTCATTTGCAGGCCAGGAGAAGAATATTTTGGAAACATTTTGGTAACATTTTTTAAATACTCTTCTCTTGGCCTGCAAATGGACATTCCTCAAGCCCACTGCAGCGGCCGGTTTAGGCCGGTTTCGTCATGAAAAGGTTAACCCCTCCTGTGTCAACAATGCATTAAAGCGCTCAAAATACTATTCATTTCAATTAACCATTTAATTGTCGATACTTTTCAAGGAAATTTTGATTTTTGCATCCAAAGTGAGTATTTTTTGTAAATTTATAGCGAAAATCTTAAAAAAAAGAAGATTTCTGTTATCCTTCAAATGAACATTCATCAAAGTTGTAATGGTCAAGAAAATTCAAATTTCTGCTTAGCCAGTGTCCAATTGCAGACCAAATAGAGTATGTTTGAAAATTTACCACAGGTGTTAAACTCACCAATTTGTATCTCGCGTACATCCCTGGATCAATCGTAGCACTCCTCGATAGCTAACGGTGTTCACACTGTACAAATGGCGAACCGTCTCCATCCCATCATGTACACCTCTCGCCCGGTATGTTAGAACGTGTTTATTAAATTACCCTGGGAATAATTACAACACAGTGCTAACAAATGGAATGACTTGCTCGGTTACTGAACCAGTCATTCTAGTGGTAAATTTTCAAAAATATTCTTCGCTTAGCCTGCAAATGGGCCTTTCTCAAGATAACTAAAGAGGTCGTTTTTGACCAACTTGACCATTAAAGGGTTAAGTTGACACAAGAGGGGTTAAAACCGTGTCACAATCCAGTTTGTTCAAGAAGGTAAGAACCTTGCTTCATCTGTGTTCATTTGCAAACCAAGAGAAGAGTATTTTTGAGAATTTACCACTGGAATGAGAAGTTCGGTTACCGAGCCAGTCATTCCAGGGTAAATTCTCAAAAATACTCTTGGCCTACACATGGACATTGCCCTGGAGCACTGCAGAAGCTGATCTTGGACAGCATGAACATCAAAGTGTTAAGAAGTGACACTTGTTTTATGGATGCACAGTCATTTGGCCCTAAATATCCTGTGCTCGCTCAGGTCAGAATGGTATGTTTGACTAATTCACCTTTCCAGAGTACCCCCCCCCCCCATCATATGACGTCATAATGAACTGCGCGATGTGTACAATGACATCATAATGAATGACTTCATGAATGATGTCGATAAGTACATCATGAACGCATATTTGAAGGCGGTCTATGCATTGTTGTACAAATTGTTTGCTTTTACTATTTAATAAATATTCTTTTGAATATTTTGAAACTAATTTGACTGGACGCTGTTGCTGCCATAGGCAGCAACAGCGCCCAGTCAAATTAGTTACAAAATATTCAACAGCTTCCCTGTATAGTTTTCAGGAAATTGATAGCCAGGGCATTTGGGGATCGATCAATCCCAACACGGCAAGGTGTGGGTGGAGCTTAGCTAGTGATGGGCGGGACATAGCTAAAAATGGAAAAGTCCATTAATCTTTAAAATGTATGATCACTATCGCTGTTAAATATTTGAAGTTTAGTGATCAAAACAAGCTTTAGAGCTCAGGTATATAAGTGCTACAATTGTGATAGTGGCAGCTTTGCCAGAAATGTAACAAATTTAACGGACAGATCAACTGATACTAGTTGCATGTAAAAACTAAATATCTGGACAAAATTGTTTGGATATTATGAAGCTGATAGCATTATCACTTTGTTTGTTGCAGCATTTTCTGCCACTCCAAGACCCGCATTCAAATCAAAGCTTCAATCATTACTCGATAAATACAGCAGCACCACACAGCCCAATAATGACTTTGATAATCTGACTAACGTTATAAGCTATGAATCTAATCACAACGACACACATCTTGGACACCATATCGGTGTTCCAGATGATAGTAATACTGCAGAACTAGTAGTTGATCAGACACCATGTAACGATCAGCAAATGAATAGCGTAGATTATCCAGGTGAAACTACAAGCCAAGCTAAATATGATCGAGGTATTGTAGAGAGTAGTGCCGAGACAGAGACACCACAACATCAGCAAGATTCTTCAGACAGCCAGGATGATGACGCTAATGCTGTACGATTAAGGTAGATGATTATAGGTTATGCATGAGGAATATCCTCGCTAGTCTCAAGAAACTCAAACTAGTCAAACCGTTAAAATTAAGCCATAGATTCCCGTAGATGTCTTTTTCAGACCATAAGGTGCCGATATGAGACAAGTGACCGCCTGTCATAAAGAACCACTAACAGTAGACCACAATACACAGGTTGCTTTTATACACAGCATCAGATAAATTTATAATAACCTTCCCCTCTTTCAGACCTAGACGTGGCCCTAGAATAAGCAGTACTGCAGTGATACCAAAGGTCACTCAAGAAATTATCAAATCTGAATTTTTCGGTCGAAAAAGACAAAACCATGATTAATTTAATTCCTTCCGATCCAATGCATAGTATATTCTGTTGAATATTTTGAATTTAATATGACTGGAAACCATTGCTGCCAAAGACGACAGCAACAGCTTCCAGTTATATTAATTTTAAAACATTCGACAGCTTTCTTGCAATATTGTCTTAAAAGTGAGATATGGGCAATTCATCATTGAAAGTGTTAACAAAGCACTGTATTTTGGCTTCAAAAGGCATCTCATATAGCAAGTGACTTAGATTAACCTTTTAATGGTCAAGATTTGTGATGAAAATTTAAATCAGTAGTATATGAATGTCTGTTTGCCGGTCAAGAAGACTTTGAAACTTTATTACTGGAATGACTGGCTTGGTTATTGAGCCAGTCATTCCAGTGGTAAATTTTCGAAAATGTTCTTACGATATAGCATAGGTTTCCATCTTTACCCCTCATTATCATATCAGCCAAAAATGGCTTCTGCAGTGGTCTTGAGAAATGTCCATTTGCAGACCAAAGGAAGACTATTTTTTTTAATTTACCACTGGAATGATTGGCTCGATAATCGGTTGGTAAATTCCAGTGGTAAATTTTCAACAATAGTCTCCTCTTGGTCTGCAAATGGACATTTTTTAGAGAAATATTTAGATTTTCTGGAACAAATTCGAGTGTTAAATGGTTAAATTACAGTCTCAATTGCAAGACAGCGATACAGGAAAACAGGTGGATATTCTGTGTCAAATTAGTTTCATAATATTCAAAAGAATATTCCCTACATCATAAAGAATTTGTCATAGGTTATGATAGGTAGTTTAAAGAATCATGCTTATCACAACAGAAAAATGTGCTATCCAAAGACAGGTGGTTATATGAAGAAGATTTCTTCCAATAGACTTCAAGCCACAAGATGGTGATTTAAGACACCTGTCTTAAAGAACCTCTAACAGTAGGAGACAATACATAGGTTGTTTTTATAGCCAGCATCAGATAAATATATAATAATCTCCGCCTCTTTCAGACCTAGACGTCTCCCTAGAATAAGCAGTACTGCAATGACAGAGTTATACCAAAGGTCACTCAAGAAATGATCAAATCTGAATAGTTGTTCTGGTATGGAATGAGATGTGCCGTGCTTTCTAAACTTTCTCTCTTAACCCTTTAACCATCAAATTTGATCCAGAAAATTGTAATTTTCTCAAAGAAAACGTCCATTTGCAGACCAAGAGAAGACTATTTTTGAAAATTTACCACTGGAATGACTGGCTCGGTTATCGAGCCAGTCATTCCAGTGGTACATTTTCAAAAATAGTCTCTTGGTCTGCAAATGGACATTTCTTAAGATGACTATAGAAGCCGTTTTTAGCTGACAAGTGTTAAATGGTTAACATGCGCTAAAACTTTAATGGTCATGTTCGTTCACAAAAATCTAAATATTTGCTTGTTTATTGCCCATTTACAAACCCAAAAATACTATTTTAATAATTTTAGCACTGGAATGACTGGCTCAGCTATCATGCCACTCAGTCCAGTGATAAGTTTTCTACATAGGCTTCTCTTATCATGTAAATAGGCATTCTTCATGACCGTTGAAGAGGCCATTCTGACTGTTTGACCATTAAAGTGTTAAGTTTTCTAAAAAATGTGGTTCTTTTTAGAACATTTACTTGCTGTGTGTGGCTGAATAATAACAATAATTCTAAGGAACCTCTACGCTTCTGTGGGACTCACTACTGCTCTTTCCCCTGTCTTCTTGCACAATTATTACACAATCTGCCATGTTTGTGGAATGTTGCTCCAAGAACGTGGTACTTTGTCAGATTGTACGAGACTGGAGACAGCTTTGTACCCATGGACTGATGGATGGCTGTGATAGTGTATGTAGGGGACTTAGCCAGATTTCCAGGTTCTTTTATGTATTAAAACCCCAGACCTCCTAGGCCCTTCCAATTATGGTTTCCAGATTTTTCAAAATTATCCACTCTAATCTATACTGAGCCAAAAAAGTTTAGCAACAGTGAAGTTTGGTTTGTTGTATTAAAACTATGCATCCATTTATAACCAAATTTGCAGGCATGTTTCGTCAATGTAATGTCTCGCTGATCTTGAAGAAATGCAAATCATTTCTTGCATTTCTCGGCCGCACGCTTACTGCATGGGAAAATGCATTTTTCATGCACTGGCCCACATTGGCGGGTAGCGAAGGCAAAAATTCACCATATTGCAAAAGCAGATAACGAACGTTAACAGAAAACGCTTAAAATTTTACCCTACCGAACATGGGCCACCGCCCAGGGCTACCAGAAAATCAGCGCCATGAAGCAATGGGAAGAGTCGCTGCTGGGCAGAGCATTCGCGTTGTTGCTTGACATTTTAATGTTCATGCCTCAACCATTTCCCATCTCCGCCAACGTGAGCAGGAAACTGGACATGTTAATGACCGACCACGATCTGGCAGACCGAGAGCAACAACACCACGAGAAGACTGCTACTTAGTGATGTCATCACGATGTCACAGGTTTGAGACTGCGCCGTGGCTGTCCTGTGCATGCACATTCTACTTCGAATAATACTTAACAGATGTACTATTATGATAATGCCTATTATCTAGTCTACAATGGCTACCATTTTAGAATAATGTGCCAATTTAAGAAATTTTCAATCAGTCATTACGGCACGAATGTATAAATTCTAGATTGATACATCCTGCCCCTGTGATGACTCCTTTTCCCTCCATGATGCCAGCAACGAATAGACGATAACACAGGAAAATTCGGAAATTTGAGCAAAAATTAGACACTAGAAAACATGCGACTTCTCAAGTCTGCAAAATAAGACGAATCTGACTGTGATTGGGAATTGACTCGGTACCTGCGGCTGTGGTAATTCCCGGACACAGTATGGGCAGGACCAGGAGAGTGCAGAGTTTTAATTGTTTATTTTGAGCTAGACTAGATAATAGGCATTATCATAATAGTACATCTGGTAAGTATTAAGAATTCTCGTAGAAACAAAAGCGGATGCTTTTTGAAACTGTGCGAAACAGACTCCATGATGCTGGACTGCATGCCCATCGTCCACTTGTTGCTGTTCCGCTTACAGAGCATCACATCGAGAATCAGTTTGCATGGGCAAGAACTCATCAGCGATGGCCTGCTCAACAATGGAGCCATGTTTTGTTCAGTGATGAGTCGAGGTTTTGTGTGGATGTGGCGGATGGTAGGCAACGGGTTTGGCGACATTTAGGAGAACGGTATGATGCAGCCAACATCATTCAGCGTGACAGATTCGGTGGCGGCAGTGTCATGGTGTGGGCTGGAATCCATGAAAATGGCAAAACAGATCTTATTGTGATTCGCGGAAATTTAACGGCTCAACGTTACTGTGAAGAAGTTGTCGCCCCTGTTGTCATCCCTTTTATGCAGCATCATGCAGACTTTATGTTCCAGCAAGACAATGCCCATCCTCATTCAGCTAGGGTCACCAGTGATTTCCTTGAGGCTAACAATGTTCCTGTGTTGGACTGGCCAGCGCGATCACCGGACCTGTCTCCTATCGAACATGTGTGGGACATTCTTGGCCGTATGGTGCGTGAGAACCATCCACATCTTCACAACGTGCGGGAGCTGGAAGCTGCACTGCTGCAGGAATGGGATGCGATTCCTCTTCGTGACATCAGGTGCTTAATTCGAAGCATGAGAAAGCGATGTACGGCGGTGGTTAATGCGCGCGGAGGTCACAACCGGTATTGACAGCTCAGTGTCATTATTTAAATTGGACCCTTCCGTTGAATGATGCCGTGTTAAAGGCGCAATGCTAGCATCACAGTAACAAGAGACTGTTGTTCAAATTGGAAAATGACCTATCAATTAAATAATATATTTGAATGAATTTATTGTTTTTGTTAAATAACATTTATACAGTAATATTCTCAGTGTTGCTAAACTATTTTGGTTCAGTATATGTTTAAATGTAGTCACAATGATTCAGCATTATTAGTCATTTTCAGGGATACGATCACCCATCCCCACTATTACATATATGCTCTACATGTGTGACTAATAGAATAAGCCTCACTATAAATCCTAATCCTTTCACCAATGAAATATTAATTCCAAATTTTCAAAATAACGATACAGTAAACATGTCGAATATTTTGAAAATAATTTCAATGGATATTGTTGCAGTCTTCCATTCTAAAATATTCAACAGATTATTTCTTACATTGTAAAGAACTGGAGTGAGTTCAAGAAGGCGAATGTTCAGCAATTGTTCACGTTCTTCGTGTGTCAGTGTTCAGTAATGTGTCATCTACATTACTAAATTGAAGTATATAGTGAGTATACGACACATTAGTGAACACTGTTACGTAATGGAAAATGTTTTTCGCGCTCCTGAATGCTCCCCTGGTTGTGTGCTTGACGTGGTTAACCATTTAATGGTCGAGATTGGTCAACAAAATCAAAACATTTGCTTAGGGAATGTCTATTTGCAGATCAAGAGATAATTTTTTGAAAATTTACCACATGAAAGACTGGTTCGTTCATTAAGCCAGGTATTCCAGTGAAAAAGTTTCAAAAATCGTCTTCTTATAGCCGCTATTGATAGATTATGTTTGCTGGATTCATAATTGTGTAACTATGTTTTTATCTGTTTCAGTTACATGGATCTGGTGAAGTTCTAAACATGCTAAGATGAAACATTGGAGACTGTGATATCTATTCTAAATCAAAAACATGACTGATAATCCATACACACATTCGCTACTTCTAGATAAATATAGTACTCGCTACCGGATTACAGTGGTTAACCCTGTAATGGTCAAACCGGATCAAACCAGCCTCTGTAGTTGTCTTGAGAAATGTCTGTTTGCAGGCCAAGAGAAGACTATTTTTGAAAATTTACCACTAGAATGACTGGCTCGATTATCGAGCCAGTCATTCTAGTGGTAAATTTAAAAAAATAGTCCTCTTGGCCTGCCAATGGACATTCACTAAGGAAGTATTTAAATTTTCTTAACAAATTTTGACCATTAAAGGGTTAAGATCTCATTAGTGCCTATATGCTTATAGATTGTTATACAGTGTAAAATCAGGTTTCTATGAACTCAGTATTATAAACCATCTAAATGTTACACCAGGCAACACAGCGTCTGCACTGGTCTGGAGAAATGTCCATTTTCAGACCAAGAGACGGCTACTTTTGACCACTTTAATGCTGAAATAACTGGGTTGCTAAGATAGTCAGTCATTACAGCGTAAATTTCAGTCTGTTGTTTTGAAAAATGGCATTTTCTATTATAAAATTTAAATTTAGCAAATTTGAGCTTAAACTGTTAATATATATGATTCGTCTATTTGAAAAGCACTAAAACATTAATTGTCATTTAGTGCCGTTATCATTCATCTTCAAAACACAAATCCTTCCATATGACCATTTTCAGATATTCCTCAGTTATGTGAGATTGGTATTTTATTTATTTCCTGCCACATTGATTTAATCCCCTCCCCCTAAAACACCAGCATCTGAATTTTAGTGTAGCCATACGGGGTAGCTGTTGGATATTTAAAAAATAATTCCACTATGCGTTTGGAGTTTGCTATTTTAGGAACATATTTGAAACATGTTGATTTTTCAGGAACAGTGTAGCTATGATAAATGTCTGGAAATATGGCAAATTTAAATTTAAAACTGTGGAAGTGAGAAGAAAATTTAACGTAATTAAATACCACTATTTCAACCTTTTAATGGTAAAACCTGTCAAAACCCGCTCCTGCTGTGGTCTTTAGCAACATCCATTTACAGGCCAAGAGATGACTATTTTTGAAAATTTACAACTGGAACGACTGGCTTGATATGGACATTAAATGACAAATATTTTGAATTTCTTTAACAAATTTGACAATTAATGTAGCTCACAGTGTAGCACCTAAGCTTAGGGTAATGTCATAAACATATCATTGAATAAGCGGGGGTGGGTGGGGGTTGGGGGAGGGTGTGTGGGTAGGGTGTGTGGGTGTGGGGGGAGGGTGTGTGGGTGTGTGGGTAGGGTGTGTGGGTGTGGGGGGAGGGTGTGTGGGGGTGGGGGGAGGGTGTGTGGGGGGAGGGTGTGTGGGGGTGGGGGGAGGGTGTGTGGGGGGTGGGGGGAGGGTGTGTGGGGGGTGGGGGGAGGGTGTGTGGGGGTGGGGGGAGGGTGTGTGGGGGTGGGGGGAGGGTGTGTGGGTGTGGGGGGTGGGGGGCGGGGGGGGGGGGGGGGTGGGGTGGGGGGTTTACTATCTGCAGCTAAGGATAAGCACTTTTCCACCTACAATCACTAACATTACAGCGTGTCTGAAACCTGCAGTAGTCTGTCAGCTATGTTTAACCCTTTAATGGTCAAATTTGATCAAGAAAATTTTAATGTCTGCCTTTCGAACGTCCATTTACAGGCCAAGAGAATACAATTTTTGAAAATTTATCACTAGTCATTCCAGTGGTAAATTTTCAAAAATTGTGTTCTCTTGGCCTATAAATAGACATTCCACAAGACCATAAACAGAGGCTGGTTTTAGCCGGCATGACTATAGCATTTCATGTCTCGCTTAGCAGGAGAGGAAAATGGTGTTCAAGGGTGAGATGGGGTTAGGGATCATTATGCTTGCAGCTCACTGAATCTTAAGTTGTATTTAGAGATTTAAAAAACGCTTTCAGAAGTAAACTATTCATTTAAAGTGCTATTATTATCCTCATTGTTAGTACTATGCTCAAGAATCAAGTCCGTCCTATTTTCAGCTATTATCTGTACGCATTTCTGTGATATTTTTCATGTTAAGCAAATACTTTTTATACTGACTATAATTAACATTAGATGTATTTAAAATAATTATTATAATATTTAATATCTCAAATTTAACATATATTATGAATATTTTGTATTGATTTATTTTACTTGTGCTCGAAACATTGCATTTACATATTAATAATGATAACATTTGTGTGATGAGTTACTTAGCATAACTATTTTTATCTATCATGTTTTAGCCAAGAGATCAGTTAATTGAATAAAATTATATCGATATATGGTAATCTAATTAAACCTACTAGATGGGTTGAACAATATTACCCATAACTATATTGCGATAAATCATGTAGAAAATATTGTGATATCGATATATATTGTGGGTTTTGTTGTCAGATGTGGGCAGTGGTTTAGGCTGTTTAGAGCACATGAACACATTGCTATTAGTGTATCGATAAAAACTGATATTTCCAGCCATTTCATCTCATAAAATTCTTAGACCTTTTTACACCTCACTATGAATAATTGTTTACTATTGCGCACTCCTATCATCATTATCACAAACCTCAGAATCATTCCTTCGTTAAGGGCAACTATTATGTGATAAAGTGTAATAGCACTCGGCTTTTGTTGCTTAATTAGTAATATTTCAGACTTTGATCTCCTGTGCTAAAGCTATCATAAAGCATGTTACTAAGCAGTGCCTTAGCATGCACTCACATAGTAAATCACTATCTAATTCATTAAATGATAATGGTCAAGCTGACCAAAACCGACTTCATTAATGGTCTTGAGAAATGTCCATTTGCAGGTCAAGATAAAGATGATTTGTGTAAATTTATCACTGGAATGCAAGGCACGATGATCAAGCCAGTCATTCCAGTGAAAAATTTCCAAAAAGTCTCTTGACGTGCAACTGGACATTCACTGAACAAGAAGTTAATTTTTCCTGGATAAGTTGGAACCATTAAATGGGTAATGGCCAAGTCTGGTCAAGAGAATTGAAATTGGCAAAATGCTAAATTCTTTGATGTAAGTAATATTCTATTAAATATTTTGAAACTAATCATACTAGGAGCTGTTCCTGGGTAGGGCAGTAACAGTTTCCAGTCAAATTTGTTTCAAAATATTCAACAGATTTCCTGTCACTTTCCTGTCATTATTATAGCGATTTAAAGTTCTTGAGTCCTATTAAATATAGACACCTTTGCATGAGATGAGATACCTGTTGATTTCTGTTCAATTTACCCATCATGCAATGCTACCCTTATTAATCAACAACTTATAGTCAAATTGATCTTCAAATCCGTAGCGAAATCAAGTGAAAATTTTTATGACTATTTTAGAATATTTAGACTGAAAGCTGTTGCAGCAACAATTTTCATTAATATTGTTATAAAATCTGTAGCAGGTAGTAATTGCATTACCGTGTTTCGCTTAATTCTATTAGGACAAGAGGTGTTCAATTTCCAACCAAACATCTCTGAGAAAGGTGGTGGGCTTATATTACAGTTTTTCCAAAAAAGTTCTAAAATTGATACCACGGAAATTCAACGTATTTTCTCCCGTAAAAATTCTCACCGCCTATGTTTAATGTATACCTCAAAACATCACCGGGGTAGTGAAATTATTTGATTTGAGCACCTAAATATTGCGTATCCTTTAATAAAGCTCGTTTATTACATCAAAATTAATCCACAATTTGATATAAAATGGTGTCGCGAAAAAATACAAATCACATGATTCGCCTCCAATTGAAGAGTTTATTTTAGAGCGAGTACTCGGATATAAATATTCTGGAATCGGGGACTCGGAACTCGGGAATATCTATATATTATCATTGCGCGATAGGAACTGAGTATTATCCTGATCCTAAAAAACGGGTACCCATTTGATAAATTCCCGTTAGCGTATAATATCTCGCGAGAACATGATGCCTCCCATCTCAAGAACCGCTGGCTCACCAACTTAAGAAGCCGGCTATATTGTCGTTCGTAATAATTCAATTTGGATCATTTAATGTTGATCGACATTACAAAATTGATGCACATTTTCTCAAGGTATTTAATCATGCCAAGACTGTTTTACGCGCATTTTGACAACAAAAGTGTGGAATAAACTTTATTATATCTTGAACATACGTGGCCTACTACTAGTATTAATCTAATAGGCGGTCGAGATTTACAAATCTGAGGCCTGTATTGACTTCTAGAGGGGCCGGGAATGTATCAGGGCAGAGATCGGTCTGAAGTAGACACACCCTGTGACACAATTGTTATTATTATACACGCTATTCTTACAAATCTGCTCTTAAGAAAATTTTTGCTATACAGTCTGCTGAGTTAGGGGGTGGGCTTCTAATACAGAGTTTTGCCGTTTTGAAACTGCTAAGAAATCATTGGAGCTCATATGTCAAAGTTAGGGGGTGGGCTTCTATTAGAGCATAGGCTACTATTAAGCGGAATACGGTACCTACTATTTTGATAATAATTTGACTGAATGCTGTTATGTCATTGATAGCAACAACTTTCACACAAATTACTGTCAAAATATATAGATGTTCTCGTATTTATTCCTGGAAATTGACACACTTGCGCTGAACAGTATTGAAATACAGGCTGTCCAATGTACCGCCGTGAATACATCCTACATGAATGTACATTTCCATAGCTAGCCGACAACTGGCCATTTGCACGGTTAGATTTTGTTTAGAAATTCTGGCCTATGCAGATAATAGACTAAACGAATATGGTGTCCAATGGTTAATGATTATGGAGTCGGGGCATTGCATGCTGGGTAGCATTGCACGCTGGGTAGCATTGCACGCTGATTGACTTGAACAGAAATAAACAGACATCTCATATCTCGTGCAAAAGTGTATCTATTTAATGGGACATTAGAACCTTAAGACTTGTGATCAATCTATCATATATCGTAACCTTGTAATGATCAAACCAACAAAATGCTTTCTGCATTGGTCTTGACAATGTCCATATGGTGGCCAAGAGAAGTATATTTTTGAAAATTTCTCACAAGAATTGTGAATAGAGCGCCTTTCTGTGAGCCAGTCATTCCAGTGTTACACTTTCAAAAATAGCCTCTTGGCTTATAAATCGACATTAACTAAGCATAAATTCTTGACTAAGTATTAAAGAGGTACCTTAACACTCATATCAGCCAAAAATGACTTCTGCAGTGCTCCTGAGAAATGTCCATTTGCAGACCCAAAAAAGACTATTTTTGAAAATTTAACACTGGAATGACTGGCTCGATAAACGAGCCAGTCATTCCAGTGGTAAACTTTCAAAAAGAATCTTCTCTAGATCTGCAAATGGACATTTTCTATGAGAAAATTTAAATTTTCTTGAACAAATTCGAGGGTGAAAGGGTTAATGACCATGTCTGCCGAAAATGACTTCTCTGAAAATGTCCATTCATAGACTAAAGAGAATATTTAAAAAAGGGTACCGCTGGATTGACTGGCTCAATTATCAAGCCTGTCATTTCAGTGGTAAGTTTTCAAAATATTCTTTTCTTGGTCTGACAATGGACATTGGTTGGCAAGATTTTGATAATTTTTTACTAATTGTTAGCATTAATGGGTTAAAAATAGAACCCTATTTGACCGCTCCAGTTTTAGCCCCGCCCATCTTTAGCTAAGCTCCACCCACACCTCGCTCGTGTTGGGATCGATCGATCTCCCTGACTATCAATTTCCAGAAAACTACAGGTAAGCTGTTAAATATTTTGAAACTAATTGACTGAGCGCTGTTGCTGCCTATGTCAGCGACGGCGTCCTGTCAAATTAGCTTCAAAATATTCAACAGAATATTTATTAAATGGTAAAGACATACAATGCGTTGTCCATTGTTGTGAACGCATAACGCTGTCCTGCATGCGGAATAATCCTACATTGAGCCTTTAATGGTCAAGCTGGCCAATACCGGCCTCTACAGTGGTCTACAGGAATGTCCATTTGCAGGCCAAGAGAAGACTATGTCCAAAATGAAAAATGACCACTGGAATGACTGGCTCAATAACCGAGCCAGTCATTCCAGTGGTAAATTTTCAAAAATTGTCCTTTCTTGGCCTGCAAATTGATGCTCAATAACCAAATATTTTGATTTTTTTAGGACAAAATTTGACCCGTAACCAATTTAACCCTCATAAAAATTTTATCTTATAGAAAATGTTGATTTGCAGACCAAGAGAAGACTATTTTTGAAATTTTATCACTGGAATGACTGGCTCGGTTATCGAGCCAGTCATTCCAGTGATATATTTTCTAAAATAGTCTTCTCTTAGTCTGCAAATCGACCTTTCTCAAGACCATTGCAGAAGCTGTTTTTGGCTGATATAACTGTTAAACGGTTAAATGGTTAAATGGAAATCATTGGTCTGTTCGGAAGGAGACGTAGAAAAAACACAGAAAGGCGCTCTATTTCAAAGCATCCTTGGAATGCGTAACATGTGTGATGGTGCTGCGTGTTAAATGTAGTAATAAGCTTATGACATATGTTATTAAATGTCTGTCTGCTGAATTTGTGCAGACTACATTTTCCATTCAGTTTAAATCTAGATGAGCTGAATATTTTGGAAACAATTTGACTGAAAATTGTTGCTGGCTAAGCCACCAACAACTTTTAGTCAAATTGTTTTCAAAATGTTCAACAGGTCTAGAGTTATAATTGCCCATTGAAATTACTGTCTAGTGGCTTACCTAAGGTAAAAATATTATTTTAGTTTTGTTAGACCCCTCCAAAACATTTTCGCGAAAACATAAATGCGATCTTCTCCATGTTTTGCTACCAACATTGTCAAATCTGTTGTAGGCCTAACACTTTTCACTAATGAAATCCATTCTAATCCTCATCAAATTTTCAAGCAATTAGGATAGGTGTTGAATATTTTGAAGATAATTTGGCAGCAACGGTTTGCAGACAGCTTAATTTCAAAATTTTCAACAGGATATTTCATACATCATACAGAGCCTGATAAATCAGTTTTGGAGCTTTGAAGGACTCATTCAGTGTCATACAACTTGTCTTTTTTGACAAGTTAGTTGTCATCTATAGAAAAAGCATTTTGTTGGTAATGGGATACATCCATTAAAACCAGCATTTTTGATCGGAATATAATTATTTATATTCTTGTATTTATCATCAGAGTAGATGGCAGAAATCTCATTTTCAAAAAATGTATAATTGCAGTCCATATTTACATCTTATATTATTTATAATACATTTTTCATAGGATATTTAGAAATACATGTATATTGTACGTAATAAAATACTGACAATAATTAAATAAAGTTTTCATTGTCCATTACGCTTTGGCTTTTGGCAAGCACTGTACCAATGCTTGTGCATAGAACTGCAGAATATGTTCCAGTGTCTCGGGGCTTCTGCCGCATGTGCAGTCAAGTGTAACAATTTTATACTGATGTCACAATCATAACGACGCATAGCCCCATACTGGAAATTTAAAAAATCTGTCACTAGTGTACGATTTGTTTGTCTGATAAATTAACAATTTAATAAACATTCTGTTGAATATTTTGAAATTAATGACTGGCAGGTGTTGTTGCCTAGGTGGCAACTTCCCCCACTCCAATTAATTTCAAAATATTCAACAGTTTACCTGCATAGTTACCTTGAAATTTATATTCTTGCTGCAGTTCAGGTTTCAAATCTATTCCAACATGTGTAAAAAAGTGGGTGGAGCTTAGTTAGAAATGGGCGGGGCATAGCGAAAGATGGACCCCTCTCTATTGCTTGTATTAGCTAGCTTATCTGTCTGCCCATTTCCTACTAATTCAGTGAGCAGCAGTCCAGCGCACAAGACACATCTTCTTTGACAGATTTACAGGCAGGTGTTTTCATTGGTTACCTCTCCAGCTGCTGCTTTGGTAAATGCAGCCTCTATGTTATGGACTCAGTCTGTAATTCAGGAATCCAGTTTCTCAGTCGATCATATGATGTCATAATCAACTACGTGATGTGTAGGCTGATGTCATAATCATGATGTCATGAATAACTTGATTTAGTCTGTCTTAAATGCTCGTATCTAATTAAATATAAACACTTTTGCACGAGATGAGATGCCTGTTGATTTCTGTTCAATTTACCCAGTATGCAATGCTACCCAGCATGCAAGGCCATGACTCCATAATCATTGTAACTATTGGATGCCATAATCATTTAGTCTATTTTCTGTACAGGTCAGAATTTCTCAAACAAAACCAACCCTTCTTCATTTGTGCACGTAGGACATATTCATGACAGTATATTTGACAGTATGTATTTCAATACTGTTCAGCGCAAGTGTGTCAATTTCCAGGAGGGAATAGGGAAAGCTTTTGTATAATTTGACAATAATTTGTGTGAAATTTGTTGCCATAAATGACACCAGCAACAACATTCAGTCAAATTATTGTAATAATTATTATGTAGTGCGATTACTACCTGCTAGTTTTGATACTAATTTGAATGAACATTGTTGCTGCAACAGCTATCAGTGTATATCTAAACTATTCATCACAATTTTCACTCAATTCTCGCTATGGATTTGAGGAATTTGACTAAGTTGTTGATTACTAAGGCACCTGGTGAATATTTTCGAACAAATTTTACTGGAAGCGTCCAGACAAATTAGTTTGAAAATATTCAACAACTTACCAGTATCATTGTCTTTACATAAATCTGCTGGATCTTCACAGTTCAAATGGAAACGTTTCCATGACTTATAACAAAACATACAGATTTTCCATTTCCAGGCATTGTTTCTAAATTTTCAGCTTCCATGAATTTCCAGGATTTCTATGACCGGTATGCACCACGTATACAATTAGCATAGATGAGAACTTTGAAGCCCAAAGGTGAAAAGCATGCTTTGTACTTATAACATGAGATATGCTGCTGTGAGAGCATCTTAGGCGATGATCTGGCAGGATAAGCATACAATCTATCCTGACGCATGTGTTCATAACCCATGTCAAATGACGACAATTGTCTATGTCTACACATCCTGACTGAGGACATAGGCCCAATTGAGGACATCCTTGGTTGATTTTCATAGATATCGTTGCTTGAATTAAGGTGAAAGCAGATCACCTACAGAAATCAACTCTTGACATGCTGGATGTAAAGCATTCCAAGAATCGCAGGATACAAGTTTATAGATGATGATTCAGCCAAGGATGCAGCACAAGATAGAGAGGACAAGATGAACAATATCAAGCGCATACCTACAGGAAAGTCTTCCACAAATTATCAGACTGACATGACCTCCATCATGGAAGAAACAAACTTCCTTCAAAGCCAAGAGGAAGCAAAAACAAATAGTTATACTCAGTGATGAAAACAAGTCAATACTCCACACTCTGAATGACCCCCAAAACACTGAGGTAAATGAAATTCATCCTATCTGATATTAGTCGGAGAAGTCACCAGAAAACAGACTACAGTGGATCGCCGGATACTGCCATTTTCAAGGAAACGAGACCGCGGGTGATCTTGCAAAAGAGTGGATCCCTGAACCAGATAGAAAATGATGAGAGATACAGGGAAATGAAGACTAACATCAAAGCCAGCATAATAAGAGAGGGAGATGAAGACAAGTCGGATACAAACTGCCTTGCAAAGAATAGACATGGACCTTCCGTCTGAGAACTGGACATAGCCATCTGAAACAAGAGGCCCAATGGGCCTGTACCGATCACCTGTAACATTGGCATTTCAACTAATCTTACATGTTTTACATCCATCGGTGCCACTTACAATGATTTTCAGTCAAATGGTTTAGTTTTCGAGATATTGACAACAATCTCTGGACTGTTTTTTTTGCATTAGTGATTTTGAACAATGCTTAAGCGAAAATAGATGATATCAGTGCTAACAACAGGTGGTTTCTTAACTGACTCACTGCTGCAAGCCAGTGGGGCCAATAATTTCAATTTTCAAAAGCTCTTGACTTGTTTAATATTTTGAAAACAATTCGACTGAAAGTTGGCAGCCTAGCCACCAACAACTTTCAGTCCAATTGTTTTCAAAATATTTATCAGGTTCAGAGATATAACCTTTGGAATATGTCGTCTGCAAAAACTCAGCAGTCAGACGGCTACTTGAGGTTTAAATACAATTGAAGAAAATGGTCTCTAAAGGCAGGTAGGTGGTCTTTATAGCAGGTTATTCCCCCACCACCACACAATCCAGTTAACACATGCACATCTGGTGAATCACCAAGTTAGCAGCAGGGGTAGGGTGAGCTGGAGTTGATTTAGAAAATAATTTGACTGAAAGTCGTTGCTGCCTTAGGCATCAACAACTTTCATTGCTGCCTAAGGCAGCAACAACTTTCAATCAAATACATTTCAAAATTTTTAAGAGCATAGATGTCAGAGCACATAATACATATCTTAAATATTTAGCCCGTGATGGAAAGGTTAATCTATTAATTGGAGTTTAATCTATGGCAATAAAATCTGACACGGTGATAAATCAGTGGACGGTGAGAACAAACCTGTATTTGCCCTATGAAAGTGACACTGCAAATATTTAAGGAGTGATAACTCTGGCATTTGACGTTCTATCAGTTTCATTTTCACAACACAGATATTAGATGCCAACATTAACATTGGTGTTAATCCGTCAAGAAATAACAAAATGAGCCGCCATTGTTGGTGACGGACAGACAGATGGATGGATGGACATACAGAAGACGGACGGGGTCATCGCTATACGACAGCTGACTGACAAGTAAGCGGAGTTCTTCTTCTTTCTTCTTTTCGTTCGCTGATCATACCACCAGTCCTGTAAGTGACTATCGACATGATCATAAGCGTTAAGTGCGTGGATCCATGGTTTATTAGAGTGCGCCGTGCGGCCTGGAACCTCCGTCTTCAGCACTCGAGGTTTCTGTTAGGGTTACCTCCCCCTTACCTCCTTTAGTCGCCTCTTACGACACGCAGAGGATACGGAAGGTGTATTCTAAGCCCCACCTACAGAGCGGTAAGCGGAGTTAAGAAAACCAATTTCAGCTTCAAAATCCATCAAATAAAAAAATTGAACATGGCAGCCAAACACGCTAAAATTTGATTGATCCACGGCGGCCATGTTTTTTACCTATCAACTTCCCATGAACAAACTTTAATGGCACTTAGTCCATAATCATATGCACAAAATTTCAGCCCGATCCGTTCAGCGGTTCTGCAGAAGTCGTTTTCCAGAAAACTAGGTCATCCAAGATGGCCGATGAACCATTTGGCCAATCAAGTTCCTTTGAACAAACTTGGTTCAGCTCTTGCCCTACATGATAATTCGTGAGTTTTGAATCCACCAAAAGATTTTTAAAGACGTTTCCTAAAATCAGCCAAAATCCAAGATGGCCACCGGCCAAATTGGCCGATAGGCTTTGTTTGAACAAACTTGGATCCCTATGTCCTAAGGATACTTCCTGCCAAGTATAATTGAAATCGGCCCAGTGGTTCTTGAGAAGAAGTCGTTTAAAGAAAAAAGTTACCGGACGGATGGACGGACAGACGCCGGATGGTCGCCATGGCATAAGCTCACTTGGCCATTCTGGCCAGGTGAGCTAACAATATATGTACGGAAGACTCCAGATTGGAGATTGTAAAACATCTGTGGCTTAGCCCATTAAGCTAAACATGTGCTGCAAGAATACCCACTGTTTGACATGACGGGCAGAGAATTTAGCCTTGAACAGTACTTCTTCACACAAAAGCTAGATAGGAAGCCAGAGGAACAACAAAGTATGGTGAACAGCAGTCTATGAATTTGATTACTGGAGAGTGAAATGAAATTCTTTATTTGCCTGAATAGCCTTCATTTATTGCCAAGCTGACCAAATTCTCATTTAGTGCTGGTTTATACAGACATGGGTGTGTTTGTCATTCCTACATGTGACACAGATACACTCAGTGTGTTTGTGATTCCTACATGCCACACAGATACACTGTGTGTTTGTGATGCGCACATGCCACACAGATACACTCGGTGTGTGTGATGCGCACATGCCCCACAGATACACTGTGTTTGAGATTCCTACATGCCCCACAGATACACTCAGTGTGTTTGTGATTCCTACATGCCCCACAGATACACTCAGTGTGTGATAAGATTCCTACATGTGACACAGATACACTCAGCATGTTTGTGATTCCTACATGTGACACAGATACACTCAGCGTGTTTGTGATTCCTACATGCGACACAGATACACTGTGTTTGAGATTCCTACATGCCCCACTGATACACTCAGTGTGTTTGAGATTCCTATATGCCCCACAGATACACTAAGTGTGTTTGAGATTCCTACATGCCCCACTGATACACTCAGTGTGTTTGAGATTCCTATATGCCCCACAGATACACTCAGCGTGTTTGAGATTCCTACATGCCACACAGATACGCTCAGTGTGTTTGTGATTCCTACATGCGACACAGATACACTCGGTGTGTTTGTGATTCCTACATGCCCCACAGATACACTCAGTATGTGATAAGATTCCTACATGTGACACAGATACACTCAGCGTGTTTGTGATTCCTATATGTGACACAGATACACTCAGCGTGTTTGTGATTCCTACATGCCACAGATACCCTGTGTGTGATGTGATTCCTACATGTGACACAGATACACTCGGCATGTTTGTGATTCCCACATGTGACACAGATACAGTCAGCGTGTTTGTGATTCCTACATGTGACACAGATACAGTCAGCGTGTTTGTGATTCCTACATGCGACACAGATACACTTAGTGTGTGATGTGATTCCTACATGTGACACAGATACACTCAGTGTGTTTGAGATTCCTATATGCCCCACAGATACACTAAGTGTGTTTGAGATTCCTATATGCCCCACAGATACACTCAGTGTGTTTGTGTTGCGCACATGCCACACAGATACACTCGGTGTGTGTGTGATGCGTACATGTCCCACAGATACACTCAGCATGTTTGAGATTCCTACATGCCACACAGATATGCTCGGTGTGTTTGTGATTCCTACATGCGACACAGATACACTGTGTTTGTGATTCCTACATGCCACACAGATACACTGTGTTTGTGATTCCTACATGTGACACAGATACACTCAGCGTATTTGTGATTCCTACATGTTACACAGATACACTCAGTGTTTGTGATTCCTACATGTGACACAGATACACTCAGCGTGTTTGTGATTCCTACATGTGACACAGATACACTCAGTCTGTTTGTGATTCCTACATGCCACACAGATACACTCAGTGTGTGATATGATTCCTATGTGACACAGATACACTCGGCGTGTTTGTGATTCCTACATGCCACACAGATACACTGTGTGTGATATGATTCCTACATGTGACACAGATACACTCAGCATGTTTGTGATTCCTACATGCTGCACAGATACACTCAGTGTGTGATGTGATTCCTACATGTGACACAGATAAACTCAGCGTGTTTGTGATTCCTACATGCCGCAGAGATACACTCAGTGTGTTTGAGATTCCTATATGCCCCACAGATACACTCAGTGTGTTTGTGATGCGCACATGCCACACAGATACACTCGGTGTGTGTGTGATGCGTACATGTCCCACAGATACACTCAGCATGTTTGAGATTCCTACATGCGACACAGATACACTGTGCTTGTGATTCCTACATGCCACACAGATACACTCAGTGTTTGTGATTCCTACATGTGACACAGATACATCCAGCGTGTTTGAGATTCCTACATGCCACACAGATACGCTGTGTGTTTTTGATTCCTACATGTGACACAGATACACTCAGTCTGTTTGTGATTCCTACATGCCGCACAGATACACTCAGTGTGTGATATGATTCCTATGTGACACAGATACACTCAGCGTGTTTGTGATTCCTACATGCCACACAGATACACTCAGTGTGTGATATGATTCCTACATGTGACACAGATACACTCAGCATGTTTGTGATTCCACCATGCCGCACAGATACACTCAGTGTGTGATGTGATACCTACATGTGACACAGATACACTCAGCATGTTTGTGATTCCTACATACCGCACAGATACACTCAGTGTGTGATATGATTCCTACATGTGACACAGATACACTCAGCGTGTTTGTGATTCCACCATGCCGCACAGATACACTCAGTGTGTGATGTGATACCTACATGTGACGCAGATACACTCAGCGTGTTTGTGATTCCTACATACCGCACAGATACACTCAGTGTGTGATGTGATTCCTACATGTGACACAGATAAACTCAGCATGTTTGTGATTCCTACATGTGACACAGATACACTCAGCGTGTTTGTAATTCCTACATGCCGCACAGATACACTGTGTGTGATGTGATTCCTACATGTGACACAGATAAACTCAGCGTGTTTGTGATTCCTACTTGCCACACAGATACACTCAAGTGTGTGATGTGATTCCTACATGCGACACAGATACACTCAGTGTGTGATGTGATTCCTACATGTGACACAGATACACTCAGTGTGTTTGTCATTCCTACATGCCCCACAGATACACTCAGCGTGTTTGTGATTCCTACATGCGACACAGATACACTAAGTGTGTTTGTGATTTCTACATGTGACACAGATACACTCAGTGTGTGAGTAAAAGGTGAAGACTGGGGGACAATGACAGACCTTATTATAAAACTAGGCAGTCAAGTGAAGACTCTCCTCAATTGAATAAAAGTGAATGCACACAAACTCAAGCCGAGTAGTCAAACGGGGACGCAGTATACACCCTGGTAAACCCATGCCCTTGCCACTGTGTGCGTTCATGCATGTATGTGTGCATATGTGTGTTGTATGTGTTAAGGGGGCTGTAGATGATGTCTTCCCATTCAAATGTTCACAAAAGTTTGCAACAGAGACCATAACAAAATATTGGCTGTTTTTACTTTTTACTCGTCTTATCAATTTGTGTAAAATGAATAGAAATATGAAATATACTTTCATTTAGATTTCATCATAAATTTGTATTTAAAACCCCCACTATTTTTGATAATTTACCACTGGAATGACTGGCTTAGTTATTGAGTCAGTCATTCCAATGGTAAATTTTCAAAAATAGTCTTCTTGATCTGCAAATTAACATTCTCTATTGCATATTTTGTAAATAGTTTGACTGGAAGGAGTAAAGGTATATTCATAATCTTCAACAGTTCATGAAATATGGTAGCAGTTATTTTAGAGTTAACCCTTTAATGCCTGCAATTCCATGGTCTTAATTACAAGATTAGGCGTTAAATATTTTGAAACTAATTTTACTGGAACTTGTTGCAGCAGTAGCTCAGAGTCAAATTAGTTTCAAAATATTCAACAGAATATTCTATACTTCAAAATGTATTTGTTTTTTCAAGTCTGCTTGCTGAATTTTTGCAGACTACATTTCCCACAGGGTTGAATTCTGTATATATGCAGAGTATTTTGAAAATAATTTGACTGAAAATTTGCAAAATACAACAACTCCGTCAAATTGTTTTCAAATTATTCAGCAGGTCCAGAGTTATTGCCCATTGAAATTATTGTCTAGTGGCTTGCAGATAGTTAAGTATGGCGTTGCTCAGATCTTATTAGACAGCAACAACTTTCAGCATATCATTTTCAAAATAAGCAAGTTATTACATTAAAATTAAATAAAATTAAAGCAAGTAAAGAACAGATCTAGTATTTGAGCGCTACAATGATTAATACAGATTTTAATTTTAAGAATTATCACAATTTTACACAAAAGAATTTAAATATAGTAATATCTGAACCTGCAGATTTCTAAAAATTTTAGTTTTGAAAACTCGTTAACAATTGTGAATATTAAGAAACTAATTTTACTGCAGGGCTCTGTTGCTACAATAGCCTGCCTATGGCAGCAACAGCTCCCAGTCAAATTAATTTCAAAATATTCAATAGAATGTACTGAATGTTTATTAAATAGTAAATTCATCAAAGACATAAAATTCGTACAATTTTGTGGCTGACATCAATTTTCATGACAGCTACATCCCAAGTGTGATGACAGCTACATGTGACATATTTGAAAATGACGTCAGACACATGAGTGACAGGTAGGCTCCCTCTATTACCAGAGAGCAGCTATGTACCAGCTAGAGAACTAGCTTGTGGTAGCTGGAGCAGAGTCCCGTACAGTAGGGTGAACAATGTTCACCATTTACGTAACAGTGTTCAATAATGTGTCATCTAGAACACAAAGCTGAAGTGTATGGCCCATGTATGTGGCGAGTATACAACACATTGTTGAACACTTATGTAGCGGCGAACAATGTTCAATGTTCGCGCTATTGAATGTGCCGGGCACCTGGTATGATAAGGATTTAAGTGTAAAAGTAGTAGTCCTAAGCTGACTATTAAAGGCTGGGTAGATGGGGTGTCAGAGCTAGTACACTAAGTCATCTGTATTAGCAATGCCACTGTAAAGCGTGATATTAGTGAAGGGTTTGCTAAAATACATATTTTCCTGCCTGTAGAAATCTATTTTTTGTGAACCATAATTATTACCAGCCCTTGTGCCAATAGGTTTGGTTGAGATAATAGCTTATTGCATATTGTGCCTATAAGAGATGTGAATATAATTGCCAAGAGTAAGCATCTGAATTGTATGTCTCAGGTAAATTTACACACCTTTAACACTCATATCAGCCAAAAATTTACCACTGGAATAAACAGCCAAAGACGGTTTCTGCGGTGGTCTTGAGAAATGTCCATTTGCTGAGCAAGAGAATACTATTTTTGAAAATTTACCCCGAATAACTGTCTCGATAATCGAGCCAGTCATTCCAGAGGTAAATTTTCAGGAATAATCTTCTCGTGGTCTGCAAATTGACACTTTTTATGAGAAAATTAAAATCTTCTTAAATGAATTCAAGGGTTAAATGGGTAATCAACATTCTGTTGAACATTTTGAAGCTAATATGAGTCAAATTAGTTTCTACCTAGAAATTGAAATTTCAGAGAATTCAGAGTGTAAAGTGTTAAATCTGATTCAAATGCATGCACAAAGTGGGCGGGGCATAGCTAGAAATGGGAAGGGCATAGCCAGAAATGGGTGGGGCATAGCTCGAAATGGGCGGAGCATAGGTAGAAATGGATCCCTCTATTGTTCATAGTTTTCTGATTTTTTAGTTTATCATCATAACAAGACCTCTGGAATAAAGGTCACGCCTGTCCTCATTGCTGAAAAGCATCAGACCTCAGTGACATTGACCTTTGACATTGTAACCTCAATTTCATCATGCTGATTCCCATAACAGCATAGGAAACGGTGTACCAAAGTTTAGCTCCATAGGGTCAACCAATCCTGTAACATAGGCTGCGAGATTTTTCTAAATGGAAAAACTTCACATTGAAAAAGCAGTTTTCTACCAAGGTTGCAGTGACCGTAACCGTTGATCTTCCTACATCAATGTCATCATGCCGATTCCTAGCAGCAGAGGCAACCATGTCTCCAAATTTAGTTCTAATATGGTCACCCGATACTGAAATATAAACAGAAGTTTTACCAAATTTAAAAACTTAACATTGAAGAAAACATTTGTAGCAAGGTCGCAGTGACCTTGACCTTTGACATCAATGTCAGCAGGTGGATATCCTAAAATCAGAGCCAAACATGTACCCAAGTTGAGTTCCAATAGGATTAACCAATCCTGAAACATGAACTGAGAAGCTTTGCCAAACGCTAAGAACATTGAAAAAATTGTTTTGTACCAAGGTCACAGTATCCTTGACTGTCCAATAGGCTTAACATAGTCTGAAACATAAGGCAAAGCAATCTGTTAAACACAAAACCTAACACTGGCGCTACTGCTGCCATCACTGTCGTCAGAAAGGTGATACCCGTCTCATTTCTGCTTCGCAGGTGAGACATAATTATCGAATGCCGAATATCGAATATTAAAAGATTGTCCACCACTAGTGTGACGTCATATGTGCCAACAGATGAGGTGTTTTCTATGCATATGTGCAGATGAATGATGACCGGTAGATGATTACAAATAGATGTCAATGTAAATGTCTTACAGGATGAAATGAATCATTGGCCCTTAAAGTAACTTGATATACTTTTATTGGCTGGTGTATGTGAAGCAGAAGTAAGTTTTTTTCTCTTAGTCTTTGGTCCATCTTTAGATGTAGATATGCCAGGCCTGAAACAGAATATGAACACATATATGATAACAGTATTATAAATGGCTGTTTTGAGAGTACTGCAGCTACACTTACAAAAGAGCACCTCAATTTTTAGATGGCCAAGTGAGCCAGGGGTCATACACCTTTCTATGTTTGAAATTCCATGACTTTTCATGACCAAAATTACCAAATTCCCTGACTTCCAAGAATTAATATCTAGTAGATTTGTGTTTATGACATAGCTACATAATTTACGATCCGAGTTATTCCGCAAATGTCTGAATATTGCGTCTTGCAACAACCAAGCCAAAGCTTTGTTTTGATAAGCTGTTGCTCTAGAACATCCACTCACAATTTTGATTTTATTAAAGATTTATCAGAAATTGTCAAATCGCTTTTCCTTAACAGCTTGATCGGTCTAAACCAGATTTGGGTAGAATAATTATATTATGGTAGGCTCTAGAACTAGAATTTTGATTCAGTAATTTTTGGGTGAAAATCTGGGATTTTATGAAAAACTTAGTGGAAATTGTCAAATTGCTACTCTTCCTAAACGCATTGGCCAATTTCATCAAGTCCTTGGACCTCTTGCTAAGCTAAAAGGCAGTGTTACCTTAAACAATGTGCTCACAAAAATGTCTTCACCTTTTAGCCCTTGTAATTGTCAAGAAAATTAACATTCTTGCTCAGTGAGTATTCATTTGCCGACCAAGAGAAGACTATTTTTGAAATTTTATCACTGGAATCTCTGGCTTGATAAACGAGCCAGTCATTCGAGTGGTGGTAAATGTAAAAAAATTGTCTGCTTTTGACCGGGAAATGGAGTCATTAGTAAAAATCAAATTTTCTTTAAATCATGGCCATTAAAAGGTTAAGGATATTGTTATCATGTTTATAATTGTTGATATTTTCAACGGTTTCCACAAGATTCCTCAAGTAGAAGTTATAACACTAACTGCATGACCGAGGTCATATTGTGTCTGCTGAGCTAATCCAACTGAGGTCATATTGTGTCTGCTGAGCTAATCCAACTGAGGTCATATTGTGTCTGCTGAGCTAATCCAACTGAGGTCATATTGTGTCTGCTGGGCTAATCCAACTGAGGTTATATTGTGTCTGCTGGGCTAATCCAACTGAGATTATATTGTGTCTGCTGGGCTAATCCAACGGAGATTATATTGTGTCTGCTGGGCTAATCCAACTGAGGTCACATTGTGTCTGCTGAGCTAATCCAACTGAGGTCACATTGTGTCTGCTGAGCTAATCCAACTGAGGTCACATTGTGTCTGCTGAGCTAATCCAACTGAGGTCACATTGTGTCTGCTGAGCTAATCCAACTGAGGTCACATTGTGTCTGCTGAGCTAATCCAACTGAGGTTATATTGTGTCTGCTGAGCTAATCCAACTGAGGTCATATTGTGTCTGCTGGGCTAATCCAACTGAGGTTATATTGTGTCTGCTGAGCTAATCCAACTGAGGTCATATTGTGTCTGCTGAGCTAATCCAACTGAGGTTATATTGTGTATGCTGAGCTAATCCAACTGAGGTCATATTGTGTCTGCTGAGCTAATCCAACTGAGGTCATATTGTGTCTGCTGGGCTAATCCAACTGAGGTCACATTGTGTCTGCAAAGCTAATCCAACTGAGGTTATATTGTGTCTGCTGAGCTAATCCAACTGAGGTCATATTGTGTCTGCTGAGCTAATCCAACTGAGGTTATATTGTGTCTGCTGGGCTAATCCAACTGAGGTTATATTGTGTCTGCTGAGCTAATCCAACTGAGGTCATATTGTGTCTGCTGAGCTAATCCAACTGAGGTTATATTGTGTATGCTGAGCTAATCCAACTGAGGTCATATTGTGTCTGCTGGGCTAATCCAACTGAGGTCACATTGTGTCTGCTGAGCTAATCCAACTGAGGTTATATTGTGTCTGCCGAGCTAATCCAACTGAGGTCATATTGTGTCTGCCGAGCTAATCCAACTGAGGTCATATTGTGTCTTCTGAGCTAATCCAACTGAGGTTATATAGTGTCTTCTGAGCTAATCCAACTGAGGTCATATTGTGTCTGCCGAGCTAATCCAACTGAGGTCATATTGTGTCTGCTGAGCTAATCCAACTGAGGTTATATAGTGTCTTCTGAGCTAATCCAACTGAGGTCATATTGTGTCTGCTGAGCTAATCCAACTGAGGTCATATTGTGTCTGCTGAGCTAATCCAACTGAGGTTATATTGTGTATGCTGAGCTAATCCAACTGAGGTTATATTGTGTCTGCTGGGTTAATCCAACTGAGGTTATATTGTGTCTGCTGAGCTAATCCAACTGAGGTTATATTGTGTCTGCTGGGCTAATCCAACTGAGGTCACATTGTGTCTGCTGAGCTAATCCAACTGAGGTTATATTGTGTCTGCTGAGCTAATCCAACTGAGGTCATATTGTGTCTGCTGAGCTAATCCAACTGAGGTTATATTGTGTATGCTGAGCTAATCCAACTGAGGTTATATTGTGTCTGCTGGGCTAATCCAACTGAGGTTATATAGTGTCTTCTGAGCTAATCCAACCGAGGTTATATTGTGTCTGCTGAGCTAATCCAACTGAGGTCATATTGTGTCTGCTGAGCTAATCCAACTGAGGTTATATTGTGTATGCTGAGCTAATCCAACTGAGGTCATATTGTGTCTGCTGGGCTAATCCAACTGAGGTCACATTGTGTCTGCTGAGCTAATCCAACTGAGGTTATATTGTGTCTGCTGAGCTAATCCAACTGAGGTCATATTGTGTCTGCCGAGCTAATCCAACTGAGGTTATATAGTGTCTTCTGAGCTAATCCAACTGAGGTCATATTGTGTCTGCTGAGCTAATCCAACTGAGGTCATATTGTGTCTGCTGAGCTAATCCAACTGAGGTTATATTGTGTATGCTGAGCTAATCCAACTGAGGTTATATTGTGTCTGCTGGGCTAATCCAACTGAGGTTATATTGTGTCTGCTGAGCTAATCCAACTGAGGTCATATTGTGTCTGCTGAGCTAATCCAACTGAGGTTATATTGTGTATGCTGAGCTAATCCAACTGAGGTCATATTGTGTCTGCTGGGCTAATCCAACTGAGGTCACATTGTGTCTGCTGAGCTAATCCAACTGAGGTTATATTGTGTCTGCTGAGCTAATCCAACTGAGGTCATATTGTGTCTGCCGAGCTAATCCAACTGAGGTTATATAGTGTCTTCTGAGCTAATCCAACTGAGGTCATATTGTGTCTGGTGAGCTAATCCAACTGAGGTCATATTGTGTCTGCCGAGCTAATCCAACTGAGGTTATATTGTGTCTGCTGAGCTAATCCAACTGAGGTCATATTGTGTCTGCTGAGCTAATCCAACTGAGGTTATATTGTGTCTGCTGGGCTAATCCAACTGAGGTTATATTGTGTCTTCTGAGCTAATCCAACTGAGGTTATATTGTGTCTGCTGAGCTAATCCAACTGAGGCCTTTTTGTGTGTGGCGAGCTAATCCAACTGAGGCCTTTTTGTGTGTTGTGCGCTAATCCAACTCATGTCTTACTGTGTGTGGTGAACTAATCCAACCGAGGTCTTATTGTGTGTGCTGAGCTAACTGAGGTCGCATTGTGTGTGGTGAGCTAATCCAACTCATGTCTTATTGTGTGTGGTGAACTAATCCAACCGAGGTCTTATTGTGTGTGCTGAGCTAATCCAACTGAGGTCGCATTGTGTGTGGTGAGCTAATCCAACTGAGGTATTATTGTGCGTGGTGAACTAATCCAACTGAGGTCTTATTGTGTGTGGCTGACTACAGGTCCTCCAAATCAGGTCTTAAACATTAGCTGTCGAATTTGTTCAAGAACATTTCTCATAGAAAATGTCTATTTGCAGACCAAGAGAAGACTATTTTTTAAAATGTAGCAATGGTATGATTGGCTCTGTTATCGAGCCAGTCAATCCAGTGGTAAATTTTAAATAAGAGGCGGCCTACAGGTGTCACTCACCTGGAGTTGTTTTGGCAAAAATTACGGGGTGTAGGTTATCGCAGATGGCCGCCAAAACATTTGGCCAATCAAGTTCCCTTGAACAAACTTGGTGCAGCTCTTGCCCTAGATGATATTTCATGTGTTTTGAATTGATCCCCCAAGCAGTTTTGGAGAAGATTTTTAAAGACATTTCTAAAAATAGACCAAAATCCAAGATGGAGCGAGAATACATTTTAAATTTCCCATTGCTTTAGTATGGGAGATTATGGCAGGTAAATGATCTAAGATGGCCGCTAAACCGTTTATCCGACAGTCTCGAAAATGACAAATTTGAAATCACAATGTGCAAAAACATATATAAAACCCATTTCAGCCTCAAGATCCATCAAATAAAAAATCCAATATGGCCGCCAAACACGCTATATATAGATTGGCCCACAGCGGCCAGGTTTTTTGACAGATCAACATTTCTTGAACAAACGTTAATAGCCCGTCATCCCTAATCATATATCACAAATTTCAGCCTGATTGCGTTAGCGGTTCTGGGGAAGAAGTCGTTATATTGAAAACGAGGTCATCCAAGATGGCCGCTGAACCATTTGATCAATCAAGTTTGCTTGAACAAAATTGGGTCAGCTCTTGCCCTAGATCATATTTCATGATGTTTAAATTGATCCGTCAAACAGTTTCGAAGATTTTTAAAGACATTTCTAAAAATCGGCCGAAATCCAAGATGGCCGCAGGCCAAATTGGCCGATCAGCTTCGTTTGAACAAAATGGAATCTCTATGCCCTAAGGATGCTTCCTTCCAAATATAATTGAAATCGGCCCATTAGTTCTCGAGAAGACATTTTTAATTTCCCATTGCTTTAGTTAGAATTGGGAGCTTTTGCTGGGAAAATGATCCAAGATGACCGCCAAACGGTTTATCCGACAATTTTGAAAATTGCAAATTTGAGATCAGAATACCCAAAAGCTATATAAAACCAATTTCGGCCTCAAAATCCATTAAATAAAAAAAAACAATATGGCCACCAAACACGCTATATATTGATTGGCCCACAGGCCGGGCCACGGCGGCCATGTTTTTTGATGGATCAACGTCTCTTGAACAAACTTTAATGACCCTTATTCCCTAATCATATATCACAAATTTTGGCCTGATCGCTTCAACGGTTCTGGGGAAGAAGCGGCTTTTGTGAAAATGTGGTCATCCAAGATGGCCGCTGAACCATTTGGTAAATTAAGCTCCCTTGAACAAACTTGGTTCAGCTCTTGCCCTAGATCATATCTCGTGAGTTCTGAATCGATCCCTCACATGGTTTCGGAGATTTTTAAAGACATTTCTAAAAATGGGCCAAATTCCAAGATAGCCGATCGGCTTCGTTTGAACAAACTTGAATCTCTATGCCCTAAGGATGCTTCATGCCAAATATAATTGAAATCGGCCCAGTGGTTCTTGAGAAGTCGTTTAAAGGAAAAGTTGACGGACAATGGACGGACACACGACGAATGGTCACCACGGCATAAGCTCACATGGTCTTTTCTTGGTCTGCAAATCGACATTTCTCGAGACCGTTGCAGAATCTGTTAAAGAGTTTAATGTTTGTGCTGAGTTAATCAAACTATTAATGCCTTATTGTGTGTCTAACTACTCTAACTCGGGCCTTATTGTGTGTCTAACTACTCCAACTCGGGCCTTATTGTGTGTCTAACTACTCCAACTCGGGTCTTATTGTGTGTCTAACTACTCCAACTCGGATCTTATTGTGCGTCTAACTACTCCAACTCGGATCTTATTGTATGTCTAACTACTCCAACTCGGGTCCTATTGTGTGTCTAACTACTCCAACTCGGGCCTTATTGTGTGTCTAACTACTCCAACTCGGGTCTTATTGTGTGTCTAACTACTCCAACTCGGGCCTTATTGTGTGTCTAACTACTCCAACTCGAGTCTTATTGTGTGTCTAACTACTCCAACTCGGGTCTTATTGTGTGTCTAACTACTCCAACTCTGGTCTTATTGTGTGTCTAACTACTCCAACTCGGGCCTTATTGTGTGTCTAACTACTCCAACTCGGGCCTTATTGTGTGTCTAACTACTCCAACTCGGGTCTTATTGTGTGTCTAACTACTCCAACTCGGGCCTTATTGTGTGTCTAACTACTCCAACTCGGGCCTTATTGTGTGTCTAACTACTCCAACTCGGGTCTTATTGTGTGTCTAACTACTCCAACTCGGGTCTTATTGTGTGTCTAATTACTCCAACTCGGGTCTTATTGTGTGTCTAACTACTTCAACTCGGGCCTTATTGTGTGTCTAACTACTCCAACTCGGGCCTTGTGTGTCTAACTACTCCAACTCGGGCCTTATTGTGTGTCTAACTACTCCAACTCGGACCTTATTGTGTGTCTAACTACTTCAACTCGGGTCTTATTGTGTCTAACTACTCCAACTCGGGCCTTATTGTGTGTCTAACTACTCCAACTCGGGTCTTATTGTGTGTCTAACTACTCCAACTCGGGTCTTATTGTGTGTCTAATTACTCCAACTCGGGTCTTATTGTGTGTCTAACTACTTCAACTCGGGCCTTATTGTGTGTCTAACTACTCCAACTCGGGCCTTGTGTGTCTAACTACTCCAACTCGGGCCTTATTGTGTGTCTAACTACTCCAACTCGGACCTTATTGTGTGTCTAACTACTTCAACTCGGGTCTTATTGTGTCTAACTACTCCAACTCGGGTCTTATTGTGTGTCTAACTACTCCAACTCGGGTCTTATTGTGTGTCTAACTACTCCAACTCGGGCCTTATTGTGTGTCTAACTACTCCAACTCGGGCCTTATTGTGTGTCTAACTACTCCAACTCGGGCCTTATTGTGTGTCTAACTACTCCAACTCGGGCCTTATTGTGTGTCTAACTACTCCAACTCGGGTCTTATTGTGTGTCTAACTACTCCAACTCGGGTCTTATTGTGTGTCTAACTACTCCAACTCGGGTCTTATTGTGTGTCTAACTACTCCAACTCGGGCCTTATTGTGTGTCTAACTACTCCAACTCGGGTCTTATTGTGTGTCTAACTACTCCAACTCGGGCCTTATTGTGTCTAACTACTCCAACTCAGGTCTTATTGTGTCTAACTACTCCAACTCGGATCTTATTGTATGTCTAACTACTCCAACTCGGGTCCTATTGTGTGTCTAACTACTCCAACTCGGGCCTTATTGTGTGTCTAACTACTCCAACTCGGGTCTTACTGTGTGTCTAACTACTCCAACTCGGGCCTTATTGTGTGTCTAACTACTCCAACTCGAGTCTTATTGTGTGTCTAACTACTCCAACTCGGGTCTTATTGTGTGTCTAACTACTCCAACTCTGGTCTTATTGTGTGTCTAACTACTCCAACTCGGGCCTTATTGTGTGTCTAACTACTCCAACTCGGGCCTTATTGTGTGTCTAACTACTCCAACTCGGGCCTTATTGTGTGTCTAACTACTCCAACTCGGGTCTTATTGTGTGTCTAACTACTCCAACTCGGGTCTTATTGTGTGTCTAATTACTCCAACTCGGGTCTTATTGTGTGTCTAACTACTTCAACTCGGGCCTTATTGTGTGTCTAACTACTCCAACTCGGGCCTTGTGTGTCTAACTACTCCAACTCGGGCCTTATTGTGTGTCTAACTACTCCAACTCGGACCTTATTGTGTGTCTAACTACTTCAACTCGGGTCTTATTGTGTCTAACTACTCCAACTCGGGTCTTATTGTGTGTCTAACTACTCCAACTCGGGTCTTATTGTGTGTCTAACTACTCCAACTCGGGCCTTATTGTGTGTCTAACTACTCCAACTCGGGCCTTATTGTGTGTCTAACTACTCCAACTCGGGCCTTATTGTGTGTCTAACTACTCCAACTCGGGCCTTATTGTGTGTCTAACTACTCCAACTCGGGTCTTATTGTGTGTCTAACTACTCCAACTCGGGTCTTATTGTGTGTCTAACTACTCCAACTCGGGTCTTATTGTGTATCTAACTACTCCAACTCGGGCCTTATTGTGTGTCTAACTACTCCAACTCGGGTCTTATTGTGTGTCTAACTACTCCAACTCGGGCCTTATTGTGTCTAACTACTCCAACTCGGGTCTTATTGTGTCTAACTACTCCAACTCGGGTCTTATTGTGTGTCTAACTACTCCAACTCGGGTCATTGTGTGTCTAACTACTCCAACTCGGGTCTTATTGTGTGCCTAACTACTCCAACTCGGGCCTTATTGTGTGTCTAACTACTCCAACTCGGGCCTTATTGTGTGTCTAACTACTCCAACTCAGGCCTTATTGTGTGTCTAACTACTCCAACTCGGGTCTTATTGTGTGTCTAACTACTCCAACTCGGATCTTATTGTGCGTCTAACTACTCCAACTCGGATCTTATTGTGCGTCTAACTACTCCAACTCGGATCTTATTGTATGTCTAACTACTCCAACTCGGGTCCTATTGTGTGTCTAACTACTCCAACTCGGGCCTTATTGTGTGTCTAACTACTCCAACTCGGGCCTTATTGTGTGTCTAACTACTCCAACTCTGGTCTTATTGTGTGTCTAACTACTCCAACTCTGGTCTTATTGTGTGTCTAACTACTCCAACTCGGGCCTTATTGTGTGTCTAACTACTCCAACTCGGGCCTTATTGTGTGTCTAACTACTCCAACTCGGGCCTTATTGTGTGTCTAACTACTCCAACTCGGGTCTTATTGTGTGTCTAACTACTCCAACTCGGGTCTTATTGTGTGTCTAATTACTCCAACTCGGGTCTTATTGTGTGTCTAACTACTTCAACTCGGGCCTTATTGTGTGTCTAACTACTCCAACTCGGGCCTTGTGTGTCTAACTACTCCAACTCGGGCCTTATTGTGTGTCTAACTACTCCAACTCGGACCTTATTGTGTGTCTAACTACTTCAACTCGGGTCTTGTTGTGTCTAACTACTCCAACTCGGGTCTTATTGTGTGTCTAACTACTCCAACTCGGGTCTTATTGTGTGTCTAACTACTCCAACTCGGGCCTTATTGTGTGTCTAACTACTCCAACTCGGGCCTTATTGTGTGTCTAACTACTCCAACTCGGGCCTTATTGTGTGTCTAACTACTCCAACTCGGGCCTTATTGTGTGTCTAACTACTCCAACTCGGGTCTTATTGTGTGTCTAACTACTCCAACTCGGGTCTTATTGTGTGTCTAACTACTCCAACTCGGGTCTTATTGTGTGTCTAACTACTCCAACTCGGGCCTTATTGTGTGTCTAACTACTCCAACTCGGGTCTTATTGTGTGTCTAACTACTCCAACTCGGGCCTTATTGTGTCTAACTACTCCAACTCGGGCCTTATTGTGTGTCTAACTACTCCAACTCGGGCCTTATTGTGTGTCTAACTACTCCAACTCGGGCCTTATTGTGTGTCTAACTACTCCAACTCGGGTCTTATTGTGTGTCTAACTACTCCAACTCGGGTCTTATTGTGTGTCTAACTACTCCAACTCGGGTCTTATTGTGTCTAACTACTCCAACTCGGGCCTTATTGTGTGTCTAACTACTCCAACTCGGGTCTTATTGTGTGTCTAACTACTCCAACTCGGGCCTTATTGTGTCTAACTACTCCAACTCGGGTCTTATTGTGTCTAACTACTCCAACTCGGGTCTTATTGTGTGTCTAACTACTCCAACTCGGGTCATTGTGTGTCTAACTACTCCAACTCGGGTCTTATTGTGTGCCTAACTACTCCAACTCGGGCCTTATTGTGTGCCTAACTACTCCAACTCGGGCCTTATTGTGTGTCTAACTACTCCAACTCGGGCCTTATTGTGTGTCTAACTACTCCAACTCGGGTCTTATTGTGTGTCTAACTACTCCAACTCGGATCTTATTGTGCGTCTAACTACTCCAACTCGGATCTTATTGTATGTCTAACTACTCCAACTCGGGTCCTATTGTGTGTCTAACTACTCCAACTCGGGCCTTATTGTGTGTCTAACTACTCCAACTCGGGTCTTATTGTGTGTCTAACTACTCCAACTCGGGCCTTATTGTGTGTCTAACTACTCCAACTCGAGTCTTATTGTGTGTCTAACTACTCCAACTCGGGTCTTATTGTGTGTCTAACTACTCCAACTCTGGTCTTATTGTGTGTCTAACTACTCCAACTCGGGCCTTATTGTGTGTCTAACTACTCCAACTCGGGCCTTATTGTGTGTCTAACTACTCCAACTCGGGCCTTATTGTGTGTCTAACTACTCCAACTCGGGTCTTATTGTGTGTCTAACTACTCCAACTCGGGTCTTATTGTGTGTCTAATTACTCCAACTCGGGTCTTATTGTGTGTCTAACTACTTCAACTCGGGCCTTATTGTGTGTCTAACTACTCCAACTCGGGCCTTGTGTGTCTAACTACTCCAACTCGGGCCTTATTGTGTGTCTAACTACTCCAACTCGGACCTTATTGTGTGTCTAACTACTTCAACTCGGGTCTTATTGTGTCTAACTACTCCAACTCGGGTCTTATTGTGTGTCTAACTACTCCAACTCGGGTCTTATTGTGTGTCTAACTACTCCAACTCGGGCCTTATTGTGTGTCTAACTACTCCAACTCGGGCCTTATTGTGTGTCTAACTACTCCAACTCGGGCCTTATTGTGTGTCTAACTACTCCAACTCGGGCCTTATTGTGTGTCTAACTACTCCAACTCGGGTCTTATTGTGTGTCTAACTACTCCAACTCGGGTCTTATTGTGTGTCTAACTACTCCAACTCGGGTCTTATTGTGTGTCTAACTACTCCAACTCGGGCCTTATTGTGTGTCTAACTACTCCAACTCGGGTCTTATTGTGTGTCTAACTACTCCAACTCGGGCCTTATTGTGTCTAACTACTCCAACTCGGGTCTTATTGTGTCTAACTACTCCAACTCGGGTCTTATTGTGTGTCTAACTACTCCAACTCGGGTCATTGTGTGTCTAACTACTCCAACTTGGGTCTTATTGTGTGCCTAACTACTCCAACTCGGGCCTTATTGTGTGTCTAACTACTCCAACTCGGGCCTTATTGTGTGTCTAACTACTCCAACTCGGGCCTTATTGTGTGTCTAACTACTCCAACTCGGGTCTTATTGTGTGTCTAACTACTCCAACTCGGATCTTATTGTGCGTCTAACTACTCCAACTCGGATCTTATTGTATGTCTAACTACTCCAACTCGGGTCCTATTGTGTGTCTAACTACTCCAACTCGGGCCTTATTGTGTGTCTAACTACTCCAACTCGGGTCTTATTGTGTGTCTAACTACTCCAACTCGGGCCTTATTGTGTGTCTAACTACTCCAACTCGAGTCTTATTGTGTGTCTAACTACTCCAACTCTGGTCTTATTGTGTGTCTAACTACTCCAACTCGGGCCTTATTGTGTGTCTAACTACTCCAACTCGGGCCTTATTGTGTGTCTAACTACTCCAACTCGGGCCTTATTGTGTGTCTAACTACTCCAACTCGGGTCTTATTGTGTGTCTAACTACTCCAACTCGGGTCTTATTGTGTGTCTAATTACTCCAACTCGGGTCTTATTGTGTGTCTAACTACTTCAACTCGGGCCTTATTGTGTGTCTAACTACTCCAACTCGGGCCTTGTGTGTCTAACTACTCCAACTCGGGCCTTATTGTGTGTCTAACTACTCCAACTCGGACCTTATTGTGTGTCTAACTACTTCAACTCGGGTCTTGTTGTGTCTAACTACTCCAACTCGGGTCTTATTGTGTGTCTAACTACTCCAACTCGGGTCTTATTGTGTGTCTAACTACTCCAACTCGGGCCTTATTGTGTGTCTAACTACTCCAACTCGGGCCTTATTGTGTGTCTAACTACTCCAACTCGGGCCTTATTGTGTGTCTAACTACTCCAACTCGGGCCTTATTGTGTGTCTAACTACTCCAACTCGGGTCTTATTGTGTGTCTAACTACTCCAACTCGGGTCTTATTGTGTGTCTAACTACTCCAACTCGGGTCTTATTGTGTGTCTAACTACTCCAACTCGGGCCTTATTGTGTGTCTAACTACTCCAACTCGGGTCTTATTGTGTGTCTAACTACTCCAACTCGGGCCTTATTGTGTCTAACTACTCCAACTCGGGTCTTATTGTGTCTAACTACTCCAACTCGGGTCTTATTGTGTGTCTAACTACTCCAACTCGGGTCATTGTGTGTCTAACTACTCCAACTCGGGTCTTATTGTGTGCCTAACTACTCCAACTCGGGCCTTATTGTGTGTCTAACTACTCCAACTCGGGCCTTATTGTGTGTCTAACTACTCCAACTCGGGTCTTATTGTGTGTCTAACTACTCCCACTCGGGCCTTATTGTGTGTCTAACTACTCCAACTCGGGTCTTATTGTGTGTCTAACTACTCCAACTCGGGTCTTATTGTGTGTAGCAACCTAATCAAATTGTGTAATCCTCGCCTGAATTCTCTCCAGTTAAAATGTAGACATTTCCACACATGTAGGATTGTGAGATTATTGCGTTGGGTGATTACAATCGATTATTTAAGAATAATTGTGATTACTCGATTAAGCAGCAGCCTGGGCATTACCCAGACATAACATCACTGAAATGCCTGGCTCAATGCACGAGTCAGTCATTCCAGTATGACATTGTCAAAAATAGTTTCTCTTGGCCTGCAAATGGATATATATTCGCTGAGCAAAATGCAAATTTTTGCAACGATCGCAATAAAGACTAATTAATTAAAAGGTAGGTTTTGAAATATCTTAGGCGGTACAAATTATTCATGATTATTCAATTAATCATATACATGCAAGATTTAAAAAGATTTTCGAATTAATCACGTAATCATGCACGCCTACACACATGAATGGAATGAGATCATTTTATTATGATCGCCTTCAACAAAGCTTTGCTCGACAAACACACATGCAGAGCCTGACTCTGTCCAGCACTGTTCTGACCCTTACCTCTTGCTCGCTCCTTCTGATGATGCCCGCTGTGCTTTTACCAGCTCCTTGACTACGCCAGAGTTCAGACACGAATCAACATGACTATTAAACGCTTCAAGAGATTCAATCTTATTGAACTCAAAACAGCATACAGGACACCAGTATGTATGTGGATGCTCAAATAGAGACGGAACTGCTTCAGAAATATCACCATTATTTGACGCATCTTTGTCACAAATGTGGCTAACAATTTCTGTTGAATGACCTCTACCACTGTTAATATTAGCATGTCCTTGTGCTGTATGTAATACATTCTCACTGGTGTTATCACCAACCATGTCATTAGTAACCTGGTAACCATTATTATCTAGCATATTTTCTACACATGTATAAACGCTAGTTTCTGTATTTTGCTCAGTTCTGTCAATAAGAAGATTAGTAGATGAAGTTGCACTACAATTTTGATAGACAGATTTTATGGGTAATGATTTACTTCGCATAGTCAAACCTTTTCCATCACTAGCACTATTGAAAGATGAACTTTGTCTCTGCATAGATCTTTCATCTGTCCCTATAGAAAGATTATCATCAATTGTATTCGAGCAATTCCCAGAAATTCCTGGATCAGGCGATATTGGATAGTTTAATGTTTCTGGACTATGAGATGTTGACACTGTCAAGTCACCAGAAGACAGCTGCCTGTCACAAACTGATAAATGAGTGCTTACAGGACTATCTTCCTCCCCTGCCAAACAGTTGTCTATGTGCCTTGTCATATCCAGCATACTACAATAGAGATTTTCCTTACACACAGGACACAGATAACCACCCTTTACAAAGGTCTGGGCATTGCATGACTGAAGGTCAAAGGTCTGTGCATCGCATGACTGAACATAATTTGCATTACGATCTTTAACAATTGTACTCTGCTTATCGACAAGAATATCGATCGATTGATTATTACACAACTTTGTTTCTTCACTTAGACCAGGTTTACAAGGATGTGTATCTCCACTAGAACGCTTGAGTTCATCGGGAGTATCTACAGTTTTCAAACTCTGTATGTACTTATTCCGGAAAAATCCCTTTGTAGATTCACCAACCATCTTTTGACTATAAACGCTGTTACTATTTGTAGGTAAATAACTCTCCCTGTGATAATTATCCGACGATGTAAAGCTCACACTATCCATAGATTGCACATTATGAGTTGCCAGCATGTCTGCTCTACACTGAGTATCCACACTACTGATTGTTTGAGATGAAAACACACTTGCGACTGATTGGATCTTGTCATTATTCTTCATCACAATACAGCTTGTTGTATTGTTAGAACTGCTTGTGCTGGTTTTACATTCCGCCTTCTTAAGCATTTTTACTATTGTGCTCTGTTTCTGACGTGAACATTGACTTTGAGGGATGAGATTTGACATGCGAACACCTGGAATAAGAAAATGTACAATCCATGTACTAATATTAATCTGTTGACATTCGCACCCTTTCAGCCAGCGTAGGAAAGGAAAATATTTGTCATTACAGAAAATGTCCAATTATAGGCTGATAGCTGATCATTTCCAGAAACTTTGGCTAATGAGCCAGCAATATGACTAGGAAATTTTCAAAATGTTCTTATTCCCCTATATCTGAATATTTAGTGTTTCAAGCCTACAGATCACATATACTGTTGAATGCTTCTGTACAAATTTGACTAGCTATTGTTGCCTTAACTTAGAGTAAGGGCTAGTAAGTAATCAGTACGGCTAGTAGAATACAGTGTTCACTAAAAAACCTCAGTATTTCAGCCATATATTTATACATTGTTTCTCATGACATCTAAATTTTGGAGGTCCCAGGGATAGAGACAAGAAATCGGGGGGGTCTACAGCTTAAATCTGAGGCCCAAAACGAAATCTGATGTTCCAAAGCAGTAGTTCTAACCCATGCTAAAATTAGAGGTTAGAATGGACTCACAACTATGAACTGTGCTGGTCCCTTGCTAGATTTTGTACGTATTTTTATACAAAACAGTCATCCCCATGGTAAATTTTCAAAAATAGTCATATTTAAACATGCAAATGGACATTTATTAAGCAGAATATTTTATGTTCTTGACCATTAAAGGCTTAGAGCAGAGGTAAGCAACACAGAATGTGCCTTGAATAGAGGGGTCCATTTCTAGCTACGCCACGCCCATTGCTTGTTAAACGCCACACACTTTCTACACATGGTGGAATCGATTTGAAAATTTGAACCCTGAATTCCCAGAATCTAAGTTTCAAGCTACCTATACACTCAGGTATGCTGCTGAATATATTGAAACTAAATGGACAACGGACTGTTTCGTAACCCTTTAATGACTAAATTTGTTTAAAAAAAGTTAAAATATTTACTTATTGAATGTCCATTTGCAGGTCAAGAAGACTATTTTTGAAAATTTACCATTGGAATGACTGGCTCAGTTATCGAGCCAGTAATTCCAGTTGTAAATTTTCAAAAAAGTATTCTTTTGGCCTGCAAATGAGGTAGTAATTATGTGTGCACTGTCTGGGACATCGGATCAATCAGAATATAATCAGAGACATACAATTCAGACATTTTCAGGATGGACCATTTCCACGTTCATGACAGACCTACGTCATTTTGATTGTGGAATCAACTAACAAGTGACTATTTGATTTTGACATCAGACATTTGAGTGACAGATCATACCCATCCATTCTTACATCATCATCTTATACCCCACACCCATACTTTGACTCCGTTGCTATCTCCATCATGCGTGACCATTTGACTAGACATACCCATAAGTCTTAGTCTCAGGGGTTGAGGAGCACAGTTCTGTATCTCTGCTTTCAGAAGTTGCCTGGCTGCCACAGCTATTACATCTAAATCCCAGGTATGTTCATTCAGACTACTCGCTCGACTACGAACCTCAAAGTCAACTGTCTTCCATTTCAATGTGACCGTCTTTCCCTGATGACATCATCACAGTATAAGAACAAAATAATTCAAGCATCAGTAAAATAGCTTATTTGTCACATGAGGGATGATACAGCAAAGATGAAAATTGTGTTTGAAACGCAAACATTTTTTCAGGAACCATGAACATTTTCGTCTGAAATGCAAAAATTTTGGCTCCAACCAAAGAAATTCAAGATGGACTTGATCAACCAATCCAATTTAAAATCATCACTTAAGGGGAAGAGCATATTGCATATGTGTGCATGTCTGTGTATCTGCAGAGCTCTGCATCTCAAAAACTTCTCATATGATTTGACTACTAATGTTGATACAATACAATAAGCTATCTAACATTTGGTCCTGATATATGAATTTAAGGACAAGAAATGTTATATTACTATACTCTAGACTGATCTGGATTCAGAAGACAATAGATCAATAGCTTTCTCGTAAACTGCTGGTCTCATTTGGCGTATATTTCAACACAAGAGACATTGTTACTCTACACCAGAATTCCAGTCATATTCAGGACTTATGTGTAATATATGCATTCAGAAAAAGTGGAAATGGTGAGAATTTGTAATCATATTATCTGATTGTTCTTATTAAATTTATGAAATACCTTGAGCTGTTCCGACTTCAGTGCTTCTACTACAGTGTCACACAGACTCTCACATAGCTGATACTGCTCTTCTGCTACAGTCATCTCCGCAAATGTTCTGTGAATAGTACAGTAACAATCACAGCTAACAGTCCCAGACAGTGCACACATAATCTGCTAAAATTCAGGCAATGGCATCCTCTATCAAGTACAATATATAATTGTGATAAATTAAACAAGCCTGCTAAAACTGGCCTCTGCAATGGTCTTGAGGACTGCATATTTACAGGCCAAAGAAAGTTTATTTTGAAAAATTTAACAATAGGTGAAAATGAGAGATGGAGGAGAGGCAAGCAGGCAGGCAGGCAAGCAGACAGACTGAGACAGACAGACACACAGACAGATAGGAACATGTGTGTCAGACTGGGCGAGAGTGAGAGGGGTGGAGGGGATGGAGTGTGGAAGGAGGAGAGGAAGAGAGAAATGGAAAGATGGGAAGTGAAAGGTTGTTATGTTTCATCTCCCGCTAATACCAAATATCCAACATAATGAAAGATAGACATTGACCTAAATGCCATATGTCATTATCAGTATAAATAATTAAAATCATATTGACCTTTCTGTACTCAAGCTCTGTCTTCCATCACTTCTGCAAACAAATACATAAAGCACAATAATTTTAAATATATCAATCATGAGGTCTGTCAATTGGAAAGGAGTCATTATTTAAATAAGCTAATGAATATTTTGAATTTGATTTAACTGGATGCTCTCTGACATTGCAGACTTTTCTATCTGCTCTTTACAGATGAAAGTGTTCATACATTTCATGCATGGTGATAGATTATAATTACTATACTATGTAGCTATAGTGCAGTATTGCTATGTACACACATTGTACCTACATGTACTCCGTGAGGTGCAATAGGCCACTGCTTATCTCTGGTCTGTGACATTAACCTTTTACTGGTCAAGTTTGGTCAAGAAAATTTAAATATTTTCTTACTGAATGTCCATTTACAGGCCAAGAGAATACAATTTTTCATAAATAATGTTATCTTGGCTTGCAAACTGACATTCCATAAGACCATAGCAGAGGCCAGTTTTGGCCGGTATGACCATTAAATGGTTAGGCAATGGTGATCAGCTTTACAGGATGTCAGTCTATTCCATAGAGATAAATCTGTAGAGCGCTCATGCGCATACCTCCACTAGCGGACTAGTTGTCCCGATCATTGGTAACATGAGTTCAATGAATCACGAGTGCGCATGTTCAGGTATCATTGACTGGCTGACGCAGATGATCAGTGCTCAGCACATTTAACCTCCAAAAGGGACTAAATTCACATTGGTAATTGAAAGAGAAATTGAACACATGCAAATTCATTTATTTTTATCAGAAATAAAATTGTACTGGCTATATAAATCTGACACTTTATTCGACTAAATAATAGAATCAGCAACAAAAACATATTATTTTCGAGACTATACATCCAGTGAGAAAATACTGAACTCTGAAATTATGCCTTTGAGAGGGTTGAGCGCTCTATGGATATCTAACTATGATCTATCGTAGGTAACTACCCCAGTTTTTACATTGATACTATTTATATGCCTGGCTAGAGAGAAGCAATGGGAATGGAAGGAGGTTGTCAGAGTTTTAATGATCTCCAGGCAGCCAACAAAAGGTGTGAAACTCGGGTAGCCAGTGTTAGAGCCCAGCATATTAATGCCTAATGTATCGCCTACATTAGGATTTAATTTTTATCATTCAAGCTGTGCAAAACTTGCAGTGGCCTTGAGGAATATCAATTTATAGATCAATAGAAGACTATTTTTGAAAATTTACCCCTGGATTGACTGGATCGATAACATAGCCAGTCATTTGAGAGGTACATTTTAAAATAATCTTCTGTTTCTCTTATTGTTTAACCCTTTAACCCTCAAATTTATTCAAGAAAATTTAAATTTTTTTTATAGATGTTGATTTGCAAGACCAAGAGAAGACTATTTTAGAAAATTTATCACCGGAATAACTGGCTCGGTTATCGAGCCAGTCATTCCAGTGATAGATTAAAAAAAATAGTCTTCTTTTGGTCTGCAAATGGACATTTCCCAAGACCACTCCAGAAGCCATTTTTGTCAGTTTTGAGTGTTAAAGGGCTAATTATCTTGAATAACTATCAGCATTAAAGCCTTAAACTAGGGCTGTGCGGTACACCGGTATTGAAACCGTCACCGGTATTGAAATCGTCATCGGTATTGAAACCGTCATCGGTATTGAAACCCTCACCAGTATTGAAACCGTCACCGGTATTGAAACCGTCACCGGTATTGAAACCCTCACCGGTATTGAAACACTCACCGGTATTGAAACCCTCACCGGTATTGAAACCGTCACCAGTATTGAAACCCTCACCGGTATTGAAACCCTCACCGGTATTGAAACCGTCACCGGTATTGAAACCCTCACCGGTATTGAAACCGTCACCGGTTTTGTAGACATGACGGTTCAAAAACCGGTGTCATTACCTCATAACCGTAAAACCACATATTTATGAAAAAATGGTTTTGGAAATATATCTTTTTAAATAGTGTTTGTATTGCATAAAATTGAATCCATATGGCTAATTATTTTATAAAATCTGCTAAATAAACCGGGGAAGATTATTTTTAATTTGTATATCGCGAGAATGTTGCTAGATCGTATTGCTATATACGATCAGAAATTGTAATCTGCTAGCGTTTTATTAAATTCTATGATACACACTTAAAACTGCATCATAAGCGATCTAGTGTTTCTGATATCTATGTCTATTATGAATTCTAAACACGCATCCGGGACTCTAAACCAGGAACTGACCTAACCTGCCAACGTAAGTTGAGATCGAATTTGTATAATCGCTTGGGTGATCATGAGAAATTACTCACGTATGTTTGACGATGTAATTAACACTCAACGTGGGTCGATATACATTATTAGTGCCGGAAAACTACCGTTAAAATTCGACTAAAGGACGCATTTTTTTGGTCAAAATACATGTACTAAAAAGGGGGGTACGTCCTATCAACAACATTCCAAACGCAAAAGAGTCATTACAACTAGTGACCATCTGAATATTCCCATACCAGTTTTATAACCAACTCCCATTAACGCATAAGATTACACAGTGCCTCCAATCACAAAAGAGCCAGATAACCAACTCCTGTTAGCGCATAAGATCACACAGCGCCTCCAAACGCAAAAGAGCCATTACAATCTGTTTCTATCACATGATTTCTATGTTTTCAAGGAGACATTTTATGCCAAAATTAGATTGATTTTAATGTAATAAACAATCTTTATTGAAGATACACAATATTTAGGCGGTCCTATTTCATAATTTCTCTTCCACTATGATAATTTTTAGTCATGCATTAAACATAGCGCTGAGTGATGATTATTTTTTATACCAATTTTCAATTTTTTAAAGGTACATTTTTTCTAAATTTAACAGCGTCTTATACTTGAATACAATTTGGGACAGCGTCCTATATTCGAGGGCGGCCTTTAGTCGAGAAATCACGGTACTTTTACAGCTTACAACTGATACAGTTTTAAACCAAGTCCTTCCAAATCGCACTTATGATCTATATTAAAATACATTTGATTTCCTTTTTCGCGGAAAATGGATGCTAGTAAATTGTCTAATACGGCCGAGTTTCATTATATGTATCCGATTAATTGGATCAATAAATTTGATTTACTACGCATGTGCACATGTATACGATAGGCAGATTTGTACCGCGTGACATTATTACGACATTTGTAACTAAATTCAATCTTTTAGAAGTGTGTGTAAACATAGGCTATCGGGATTCAGGAACTAGTCTCTATATTATATACATCTGCATAACGCTTCTCATTGGACTGGTCTACGAAATTGAGTCTGTCTATCAGTCTAATTAAAGCCGCCATCTTTCAGAATTTATCACCGGCTCGTTGTTTACAAGACGTGAAATGACTAACTAGCGAGTAGTACTTTTAGCGAATGCGCTACAAATTTTCTAACTGTAGTTTACTCATCCAATCTCCACTCCGCGAACCGCTTGAATTGGCCGCTGAAAGCGACAGTAAATTTGGCAATGCATCTGTCTACACATTATCCTAGAGGGGGTGGGGGGATACAAGTTGCTAATTGTCTAGGAATCTAATATATGACTGAGATTTTGCAAGAAATAAAAATGAATTATCGCGATGATTTTAAAAATGCTAAATCTAATATTTTAAAGCAATTTATGTAATTATTTCACTATATCCTCTAAAATTGCACCAGATACTATAGCTACATATTTTATTTTCGTGGTATAGCAAATTTTTTTTTGGTCACCAAAACCGAAAATATTTCCAGCCAATAAACCCGATATCCGCTTAAAACCCGTTTCATGGCCAACACCATCACCGGTTGTGTTTTTACCAAAACCGCACAGCCCTAGGTTAAACATGATACGTATTGTGAAATTAGTTTTAAAATATTCAAAGGTCACAATGGTATTTATAAAACTAATTTCATGGGAAGACTATAAATTGAAGTGAATTTATTTTATGTCTATGCAGTGCTATGGTAATGATGTACCTTTCAATGATGGTAGAGCCAAGTCCCAGGGATACCCTCATAAAATAATTGAATGACGTCGCCATGTAGAGAAAGTACATCAGCGCTCGTTTTTCATACAGGTCATAACAGGTCTCCACACCTATAGCACCAAGCATCTTCTCACTCACCTTGCCTATACCACTCACCTATCAATAAAACACCATACAATGTATTAGGATACGGTAAAATAATATGAGTACAGTTATAACTGATTAATAAAACTTATCAAATTTCTTTTTCACGAGTGAGATGACATACTTACCTCCCCTAACACTCTTGATATACTAATATATCGGCTCTAAATTCAATAATATTCAGAATTATAAAAAGTTAGGTGTCCCTAATGGGCAGGAGGATGTACACAGTCATGCACATGACAGAAAACACCCACTGCGCATGCGCATACTGGTACTTCCATTACTAAATATTGGCTGACATAGAAGCAACTATTCAAATAACCAAAAGCCCAGGCCTCCGTGGGGTGGAGAGGCCGGGATCCTGTTAGGGAGGTAAGTACATGTATGTCATCTCACTCGTGAAAGAAATTTGATAAATTTTCTTATTTCACATCATGAGAACATACTTACCTCCCTAACACTCTTGATAAAAACCAGAATTTGAAAGTAAATTTGGTACGAGGGAGGCAAGGTCCTGAAAACCAGCACACCCTCGAAGAAACTAGGCTCTTTGAATTTTCAAGAGATTTAAAACATCTGAAATTGTGACTGAACACACAATCAGGAATAGAATTTTGCATCGGATAATCGACCGATGAAGAGAGATCGATCAAAAGGCAAATGCGCTCCCCCCCCCACCCCACCCGCCCTCTTTCTGAGGAAGGTTAGGAAAAAATGCTGCTCTAAATGTCTAGCACGTTCTCCAATACTTAATGAAAAGTATTACTAGACATTGGGAAAAAAAAAGAAGAATTGCTTCAATTTCAAAACTCTCTGAAAGAACCACAATTAAGAGACATTATCCATCACCATATTAAATAAAAAATGACACCATCACCAAGACAAAAAACAAAAATGGTCATATATACTGACCTCTGATGTCTTGGACGCGGCACTCATCTCTTCCCCCACCGGATGAAGAGAATTGTACCAGCTAATAGTAGGGATACCCTACCAACAAATGTGATATTTGTAAATAGCAGAAGAGGAAACTAATTACAAACATAAACCTCTACATTACTTTATTTTCTGAGGGCCGAGACGGCGAGCGGGTTAGAAGTGTCACGAAGGTAATGGTTGGTAAAAATTGATTCACGGTGCCACTGGGCTACTGACATAATGTCTTCAATAGAAACACCATTAAATAATGCTGTGGAAGTTACCACACCACGGACACTATGAGCCTTGGCTCTATCTACTTGGATTCCAGTGGCTGTCTTATGACAGAATTGAATACATTCTACTATCCATCTGGAAACAGTGTCTCTTGATGCCCTACCATGGGATTCAATATATGACAACCATAGGGAACATGGGTCTGTCCGCCAAACCTGAGTTCTTCTCTTGTACTTATTTAAAGCACGGACAGGACACCATACTTTAGCACCAGGATCATATCTGGTTAAGGCAGGTAAAATAATAGGTTTACCCGGATATTTTAAAGATTGATTCTTAGCCAAGAAATTCAATCTTGGTAGAAGCTTAAGGCCTTCACCTGTAACTATATAACGGTCAGGCTCAGCAGACAAGGCATGATTTCACTCCTGCATCTGGCTGATGCTGCCGCAACTAAAAATACAGTTTTAAGTGTCAATAATTTTACAGATATAGCACTAAGTGGTTCAAAAGCTTTATCACTCAAAACCTGCAGAACCAGAGAAAGACTCCATGACGGTGTCAGTGGGGGATTTCTTGGACTGAGATTGCCCATACCTTTAAGAAGAGTATTTAAAACACTTACTTCATCACTTCCCCTCTTTGCCAAGCAAGGGATAACAGTCATTAATGCTGATTTGTATCCAGCAATAGAATTAGGCTTAAGACTATAGGCATCATACAGGTGACAGAAAAAAAATCAGCTACTACCTGAATAGATGCTTCTATTGGATTGATACATCTCTTTGAAAACCATTCTGCAAATCTGTTGATTTTATAATTATAAGCTCTGGAGGTTGACCCCCTTCTGACTCTGGCCATGAAATTGGCTGCTTGCTCAGAAAAGCCCTCCTTAATCGCGGATTTTTTGACAACATCCATGCAGTCAATTGAAACATTGACGGATTGTTGTAAATGGTCTTGCCCTGGAAGATAATATTGTCCATCAGAGGCAGAGGAACCGGATTGCAAACCAGAAGGTCCAGCAGATCCGTAAACCACGATCGGCTTGACCAATTCGGGGCGATCAGACGCACTTACCATTCCTCCTGTTTGATCTTCTGAAGAATCCTTGGAATCAGGATTGTTGGAGGGTATGCGTATGCATACATTCCCTTGCAACTGATAGCTAGCGCATCTATTGCGATAGCGCTTGGATCTGGAATCGGAGAAACGTACGTCGTCATCTTCACATTCTTCTTCATTGCGAACAAATCTGTTGGGCTTTCCCCAATGATTGAACAGGTGATTCGCCACACATTGATTTAGTTGCCATTCCGTAGGCAGAATGCTCATCCTTCGGCTCAATGAGTCCGCTAACAGATTCAGCCTTCCCGGAATATGAACTGCTTTCAAGGTGATCATATGATCCATGCACCAGCAAAGCAGCTTCCATGTCATCATACAGAGACTGGCCGACTTCGTTCCGCCTTGGTGGTTTATGTAACTCACTACTGTAGAGTTGTCTGAACGGATCATCACAAATTTTCCCTCCACTTCTTTTAAGAAGTGTTCCAGGCCTAGAATTACAGCCCGCAATTCTAGCATGTTGATATGTTCCTTTGACTGTTCCAGATTCCAAAGCCCTGATATAGTGGCTTCTTCCAGGCAAGCTCCCCATCCCTCCATCGATGTATCCGTAAACATCGTTACTTGAGGGTGGGGAGAGGTCAGCATGACCCCCGCCAGGAGATTTCCTCTCCATCCACCAATGAAGGTGATGAATGAGAGGGTCCAACACTTGAATGCGCGAGTCCAGTGAGCCATGAGAAACAATTGAATCGGCCGCCTGCGTAAGGCCGCCTGAGGAATGACTGGTTCCATTGACACCATCAGACGTAACATTCTCAGATAGACTCGTGCTAGAATATAACGACTGTTGCAAACCAACTGAATGCATGAGAGGAGATTTTCCACTCTCTCCTGGGATGGATAAACATATCCTACCTCCAGATCTAAGAACATACCCTGGTAAACAAACTTCTGGGATGGAGTCAGCTCTGATTTCTGAAAGTTGATTATCCAGCCTAAATCTGTGAGAGTTTTCAAAACTATCTCCAGATTTGCTGTCAAACTTTCTGGGTTGTGTGCTTTCAGCAACCAGTCGTCTATGTAAGTGTGAACAGCTATATTTCTCCTGCGGAGGTATGCCGTGATAGCAAGTACCACTCGAGTGAAGACCCTTGGAGCCGTCGAGATGCCGAATGGAAGAACCTTGAATTCCCATTGGCGTCCCTGAAAAGCAAATCTCAGGAACCGACGAAAACTCCTTACAATTGGAATGTGTAAATAAGCATCCTTGAGATCTATTGATGCTGTCCACATCCCCTTCTCTAACCCCAACAACACCGATCTTACTGTTTCCATTTTGAAACTCGGTGTATCGATAAACTTGTTTAGAGGTTTGAGGTTGAGAATTGGTCTCCACCCCCCCCCCCCCCCCCGGTGTTCTTTGTCACAAGAAACACGGTTGAATAGAAGCCCGGGCAATCTTGCGCCGGTTGAATTGCTTCCATTAGAATTAGATTCTATCTCCTCTTCTATGCACAACCACTTGTCTGCATCTCTTGGAATTTGAGTCCAGACCGGTACCAGAGACAGATGCAACGGCGGACCTCTTATCCATTCTGGACTGTATCCGTGCGAAAGCCATTGCAAGACTAAGCGGTCCTGAATTAACCGCTCCCACTTCTGAATGTGGCAAGTCAAACGACCTCCCACTGGTGCACCTAGGGTTGATGGGGTGCCCATAAATTTTAGAAGTGGGAGTGTCTCTGGTACGAGTGACAACACCCGAGTGGTACCTGTGGTAACCGAAAAAATTTTTGCCCATCAGGCCCGGTTACCACGTGCCGCGACCAGCGCCATGTGCACCACGGTGCACGGGCTGCACTTGAGGCGCTGGCTGATGTACAACAGCACGCTGCTGCTGGCGCGGCCGACACGGTCTCTGAACCTGGCCGGCCTGCTGGCCTCTGACAATGCCAGCACCGCCACGAGCGTACATCTGTCGAGCAGCCGAGGGCTGAACACGCACATGTTCTCTGCGCAGTACTTCAAACTGTGCGCGCAGCGCCCTCTGGTTGTTCACAAAAGTCACTGTCTCTTGACGGTGCCGACAACCTTCACCACCAAAAAGACCAGGGCCCGCCATCGGCCCTTGCAACAAGGGCGACTTGAGCTCCTGAGACGGGCACAAATTGTCCAAAGCAAAAGCACGCCTCGTTCTCAGTGACTTTGTGACTGACCTAGTCAGACAGTCCAATGCCAGGTTGATGCCATCCTGGATGGCTCGCTGGACTGTTACAGGGCTAGGTTGTTGCTGCACCGAGGCTGCTACTACCCCGGATAGCAGCTGAGAGACATGGGACAGCGCACTAATCACCGCTCGTGAGCTCTCCTCGGTGTCACGCAAAGCGGCATTAGCCGAGCGCATAGCACCCGTACACAACGCTCCCATGTTAGCACGGGAACCGGGCCGCATATCTTCCCCCAGAGCGGCGCGGTCGTCCGCTAGGCCATATCGAGCATACTGACTAATAGTAACCCGACATCGCCTAGCAACCTCGCGGGGGGCTTTCGCGAGGCGACCTTTCGGTCTGATTGACTCCTCTGCCGCCTAGAACATATCTAAGATATGTTCAGCATACGGCAGAGACAGAGTTGTGCTGGCCAACGGCTTTGCCTGTAACCATGCCCGAGGGTTACCGGCGGCCGTCTCGTCCACGGAGAGCTCTGGTCTGACAGCGAGGAGCCACGCACACGCTTCTGACAAGTCTTCATCTGTGGCTACCTGTGAATTGCCGATGAGCAGCGGGCCCTCGTCATCTTCAATGGCACTCGCAGGTAAGGCCAAGGAGGAGGCTATAGACGAACCTGGCTGCCAGGGAATGCATACGGGCCCCCGAGGGCTGGCATAACATTCTCCATAGGCTGACCACGCACCAAGGCTGCGCTTGTGTGTGGGAATCATGCACACCAGCGCGGCCCGGAACATCCGTATGAGATTCCACACTTAAGCATGGAATCTTATACGGGCAGCCGTCCGCTCCAAACCGGCCCACAGGCTGAATCATGAAACCTGCTCCCGAGGGAACAGTGCCATAGGTGCGAGTGACCGCGCTCCCCATGAGAGGTGTGTAGACGCTCGCATCCATTTCTTCATGCTCATCCTGTGGGCCAAGCAGGTAGTCTTCATCATCTTCCTGGTCAGGAAAGTTAGACTCTGGATTAGTAAGGAAAACTAACCCAGACTGACCAGGAGAATGCTCGAAAGGCGATGATGAGGTTACTCCGCGAGTGATCGTGGTCAGGCCCGCTGGTCGGGTCCCGCCTGATGCTGCTCGCGCCGCTGGAACACCAGGCGATGCGAACATCAAGCCTGGGTCCAAGACGGCCGTCCCTGGATCACTAAACACTTTGTCCGAGCTAGTAGGGCATGATCCAGGGATGGGGGCTACCTGCACTGAGGTCGATGCGTAGGAAGTTGAAACACCTGTGCCCGGCAACATGCCGCGAAGCATGTCAGGCATCAGATTTTTCAAAGTCCTGCGCATCTCACTCATCAACTCAACCTTGAAGGCCTCGAGCTCACCCTTCTCAGAGGCCTTCTTCTTACCCTCCTTCTTAGTCTTCTTGCCATCCTCAGCCATCAGCTTAGCCTGGGAACAGAAGAATTCAGAGGTTAGATTCCCCCCCCCCCACTCTTTACAAATGACACATTTGTTGGACAGCCTACAAACTGAGCAAAGATGGCAAGGGTGGGGTAAGAATCTAGCCTTCATAGGCTTAAGACAGGATGGATATGACTTCTGAAAGGGAATGGATACAAAGACAATGAGTTTGCAAAACCTTGTTAATAGACTATTAGTACAAACAAGAACAAACTCGAGAAGACATCCACTTATTTTATATAGACAACCTTGCCGGGACAGATGACTTCTCTAGTTAATAATAACCAATCACAACCAGGATCCCCAAATTAAGAAAGAGAGAGAAAGGAGTAATGACTAACTAGATACATGTATCTCTCCACCTTCATAATAAAGGGTGATAAAACATCAAGGACTCTCTCTAAACTAGGATTATGACATCAAGAAAAGAGAAAAAACTCTGGCTGATTATGACATCAAGCCTCAATGCAACAGCTCCTTCAAGGAGAGGGGACATCAGAAAGGAATGCAAGAAACATCTAGAGACTAAAGACATTCATTATTCCCGAATAATATACTTTATATTAAATATATATATTCGAGAACCAATGCACATACAAGAGAGAATACAGTGCAATAACAAATGGCAGCAGAAATTTGTGAATATTTTCAAATAATTAAGTGCCATAACTAATAAACTCCCTTAGCCTGAGCACAGGCAAACCATCCTCTTGTGCAGGAGAACATGTCCATCCATCCGCCGAGATGCTTCTTCCAGAAGAACTGATGAGGGAAGATGGGACAAAAGGAAGGAGATATTTCTTTTATTAATTTAATATCTCCAACCCGTAGACATATCACGATGATAAGTAAAAAGAGACGTGAACAACCTTTGAGAGAAGAACAGGAACCCTTACACATACATAAGTCGAACCTGTGAACACAAAGCACAAGAGATTAATAGCACTAGGTGCTGGGAAAATTTTACAAGGATTTCCAGCGCCTGAAAACGCGGTACCGCCGAAACGGCCGCGACGAAAACCGGTAACAAATAAAAGTTACAAGTCTTAGATAAATATATGGAACAATATCACCTTAGTAGATGAAGAGGCGGACTCCTCTAACACTTTTGCATCAGCCATGATGGAACAAGATGATAAAATAGAGTGAAAATTCTCAATAGAGCCTGTAAAGTTTTCCACAAGTTGATTTCAGCCAATATATTAGAAAACGGAAGTACCAGTATGCGCATGCGCAGTGGGTGGGGTCTGTCATGTGCATGACTGTGTACATCCTGCTGCCGATTAGGGGCACCTAACTTTTTATAATTCTGAATATTATTGAATCTAGAGTCGATATACTAGTATATCAAGAGTGTTAGGGAGGTAAGTATGTTCTCAATGTGAAAGTAGATAATTTGATTTAATTGCCACACCCAGATAATCTCACACCCACAGCAGCCTAGTCATCCCTACCACCACAGCAGCTAGTTTATACTTTTGATATAAAACATGCTTTCCAGTAGTTGCAACACAGGCAGCCTTGTTTGAAATGTCAATAATTTGGCTGGCTGATAGCAACAGACTTATGCTACTTGTCCGTCATAATTAAATTCCAATAATATTGTTCCTCAACCGAATGAGGAAAACAACCCCAAAAAGTCAGAGAAGTAAGACAAAGTAGTAATAATGACCGTCATAGCAGGAAATATATGAACACTGTGAGGTTGAAACTTCTAATAAAATCTAACAAGACTTATGTAGCAGCATGTATCTATCTTCCATGTTTCTGCCTATCAGTGCACTCACAAACCTCTCATAATAACAGTACCTACCTTTCTAATAGGCAGTTGTTTAATAAAGTCCATCACCGCATCCACTGTGGTGGGCAGAATGTACTGACCATTTGGTTTATTCATGTCTGAACAAACCTTGGCAAGCAGAGCATTGGGGGCTATCCCTGTAGTTAATACAGAAGCAGTGAAGGACATTTAAGCACATCTGTAAAGAAACTCATTAATCATGGTCAAATTGGCCACAAATGCCGCCTGCAATGGTCTTAAGGAATGTCCATAAAATTTGCAGGCTAAGAGAAGTAGTTTTGAAAACTTAATACTGCAATGCCTGACTGGATCACTGAGCCAGTTCATTCAAGTGGTAAATCATCAACAAGAGGCCCAAGGGGCCTGTGTCGCTCACCTGGAGCACCATCAATTTTTGTCAAAATTGTTGGTGGGTGCTTTAGCAGTCTTTTAAATGAGTTTGTTGACATGTTTGCAAGTGCAATATGGCCACCAAACACACCACATTTTGATTGCCCCACGGCCCACATGTTTTTTTGATGGATCAGCTTCCCTTGAACAAATTTTAATGGCCCAAATTTTGGCCCGATCCCTTCAGCGGTTCTGGAGGAGTCATTCTCGTGAAAACCAGGTCATCCAAGATGGTCGCCGAACCATTAGGTCAATCAAGTCCTCTTGAACAAACTTGGCTTACCTCTTGGCCTAGATGAAGATTCCCCAAGAGGTTTCGGCCGAAATCCAAAATGGCCGCTGGGCAAATTGGCCGATCAGGTTCATTTGAACAAACTTGGATCCTTATGCCCTAAGGATGCTTCCTGCCAAATATAATTGAAATCGCCCTGGTAGTTCTCAAGAAGATATTTTAGATTTCCCATTGCTTTAGCATGGGAGCTTTTGATGAGAAAATTATCCAAGATGGCCACCAAACCATTTATTCGACAGTTTCGAAAATTGCACATTTGAGCTTAGAATACCCAAAAAGACATATAGAAACCATTTTGGCCTCAAAATCCATCAAATAAAAAAATCCAATATGTCTGCCAAACACGCTACATTTTGATTGGCCCACGGCGGCCATGTTTTTTGACGGAGCAACTTTCCTTGAACAAACTTTAATGGCCCTTAGTCCCTAATCATATCTCCCAAATTTTGGCCTGATCCATTCAGCGGTTCTGGAGAAGTCATTTTCGGGAAAACTAGGTCATCCAAGATGGCTGCCGAACCATTCGGTCAATCAAGTCGTCTTAAACAAGCTTGGCTTACCTCTTTGCCTAGATGAGGTTTTGAATCGATTCCCCAAGCCGTTTCGGAGAACAAGATTTTTAGACATCGGCCAAAATCCAAGATGGCCACCAGCCAAATTGGCGGATCGGCTTCGTTTGAACAAAATAAAATCTCTATGCCATAAGGATGCTTCCTGCCAAATATAATTCAAATCGGCCCAGTAGTTCTCAAGAAGACATTTTAAATTTCCCATTTCTTTAGAATGGGAGCTTTTGGCGGGAAAATGATCCAAGATGGCTGCCAAACCATTTATCCGACAGTTTCGAAAATTGCAAATTCAGAATACCCAAAAACCTATATAAAATGAATTTCGGCCTCAAAATCCATCAAATAAAAAAATTCAATATGGCTGCCAAACACACTATATTTTGATTGGTCCACCGCGGCCATCTTTTTTGACGAATCAACTTCTCTTGAACAAACATTAATCGCCCTTAGTTGCTAATTATATATCACAAATTTCGGCCTGATCGCTTCAGCGATTCTGGGGAAGAAGTGGTCTTTGTGAAAACTATGTCATTCAAGATGGCCGCTGAACCATTTGGTCAATCAAGTTCCCTTGAACAAACTTTATTCAGCACTTACCCTAGATCATATTTCATGAGCTTTGAATCGATCCCTCACATGGTTTGGGAGAAGATTTTTAAAAACATTTCTAAAAATCGGCCGAAATCCAAGATGGTCGCCGGCCAAATTGGCCGATCGGGTTCGTTTGAACAAACTTGAATCTCTATGCCTTAAGGATGCTTCATGCCAAATATAATTAAAATCGGCCCAGCAGTTCTCGAGAAGAAGATATTTTAAATTTCCCATTGCTTTAGTATGGGAGCTTTTGGGGGGGGGGGGGAATGATCCAAGATGGCCGCCAAACAGTTTATCCGACAGTTTCGAAAATTGTAAATTCGAGATCAGAATACCCAAAAACCTATATAAAACCAATTTCGGCCTCAAAATCCATCAAATAAAAAAATCCAATATGGCTGCCAAACATGCTATATTTTGATTGGCCCACGGCGGCCATATTTTCTGACGGATCAACTTCTTTTGAACAAACTTTACTGGCCCTTAGTCCTTAATCATATCTGCCAAATTTCGGCCTGATCCCTTTCGCGGTTCTGGAGAAGAAGTTATTTTCGCTAAAACTAGGTCAACCAAGATGGCTGCCAAACTATTTGACCAATTAAGTTCCCTTGAACAAATTTGGTTGAGCGCTTGCCCTAGATCATATTTCATGAGGTTTCCTTCAATCCCTCAAGCGGTTTCGGAGAAGATTTTTAAAGACATCTCTAAAAATCAGCCAAAATCCAAGGTGGCCGCTGGCCTAATCGCCGATCGCCTTCGTTTGAACAAACTTGGATCCCTATGCCCTAAGGATGCTTCCTGCCAAATATAATTGAAATGGGCCCAGCGGTTCTTGAGAAGAAGTCGTTTAAAGGAAAAGTTGACGGATGGACAGACGGACACACGACGGACGGTCGCCACGACATAAGCTCCCTTGGCCTTTCAGGCCAGGTGAGCTAAAAATGCTCTTCTTTCGGCCTGCAAATGGACATATGGAAATATTTTGATTTTCTTGATTGAATTTGATCATTACCCCTTTCACCGACAAATCCCTTAAAAAATAAATCTTTATGATATATAACTTATTCAGTTAAATATTTTGAAATTAATTTGACTGGAAGACTTTGCTGCCTAAGGCAACAACGGTTTCCAGTCAAATTCATTTCAAAATATTCAACAGTTTTCTTGTATATTTGTCTTGAAAATTAAATATGGGGAATCCCTCGGTGAAAGGGTTAAAATAAGAGGCCCAAGGGCCTGTGATGCTCACCTGAACTATTAGCATTTTAACCATTCATATTTAAATAGACATAATAGATAATTTTCGGAAAATCCAAAATGACCAATCAAAATTCTGAATAAATCTTCTGGAGCCTTGCACGATAGGGTCCTTTTTCAATTTTTTACAAAATCTAAGATTTTCACCAAAAACATTGACGAATCAAAAATCTGAATAGAAACTTTAGAGCCTACCTCTACCAGTACATTTTTTTTACAAAATCTAAGATTTTCACCAACAATCTGAATAGAAGTTCTAGACCCTACCTCCATAGGACCCTTCTAGCCAAATTATTTTTTTTAATCTGTCAAGAAGCTAAGGAGCAGATACATTTTGACTCTCTCCGGTAATTAATCTTTAAGATTTTCAGAAAAATTCTGAATATTAGTTCTAGAGCCTACCACGATAGGATCCTTGCAGGAATCTAAGATTTTCACCAAAAAAATTGACCAATCAAAAATTGGAATAGATTTGCTAGACCTTACCTCCATAGGATCCTTCAAGCCAAATTTGGCTAATGTGTAGATACGTTTTGACACTTTCTGTAAATTTTTATAAAAGATTTTTACCAAAAAATTTACATATAAAAAATCTGAATAGAAGTTCTAGAGCCTACTAGAGCTGGGCGGTCTGACGGTAGTACCGTGAGGACCGCGGTATACCGTGAACCGATACCGTGACCGTTGACATTTCAAAATACCGTGAATACCATCCATAATGTTTGAGCAATATTTGAGAAATATATTCATAAAATCTGACTTGACCAAGGGTAAATAAGTGCTAATAGTGCCAAAAATACGGGCATCCCTAACTATTAGCCGAGTTCAGGTGAAAGTGTTGTTGTAAAAACAAACGTCAAGACGTCAATTACAAAATAATGACAGGCAGAATTGTATGTCAAACGTACGTCTTGAAAGTCTCAGGATAAAATTGCCTTATTTAAAACATCTAAACTCATTCTCTGGCCGTCCGCCGATAGTAATTACACTATAATATATTCCCTATTCCCGTTTCTATTATTTGTAATCTATTACTCCAAGCATTTTATCACCGAACAAACACGCTAGAATAACAAAATAACGTACAAACTGCGTGCTATTCAAACACAACAGCGATCTCGCAAAGACGTATCTGATTGGTTGTTCATGAACTGGACCGTGGGAAAATACATTACTATGCTGAATTTATCAATGAAGATTTACTAATACGTAGTATTTGCTCGCGCCGTTTTGATCACGTGCTAATTTATTAACAACGAGCAGCGTTGAAGTCATTATTTTTTATTTTTCTGGCTTGTTTTAAGAAATTTCTTTACGGATTAAATCCAGTTTAAGTAACGACACCTAAAAATTATAGTGTTTTAGTTTTTGTAATTCATTTTTCAACTGGCTACACGTCGGAAGTTCGCGGAAATAGCTTTTTACACGCATTGTTCACGTGAAGCATGGCGAGTAATGAGTCTGCACATCGGGTACTCTGTAATTATCAGAAGCTTTGGAATCGGCTATATTCAATGTCGTGTTATATGTATGTGTATAGGCCTGTTTTCACGAGTAACAGAATATACGACTCCAACAGAAATAAAAGCGTACAACACTCGCCCCGTTTAAATACTCGCGGATTTTGTCTGGACTCTGTTTATCAAAGGGCTCGACTGCCAAAATAAAATTTACCGTGTGCTGGTCGTACGCATTAATAGCAAAAACAATCCAGATTGAAAATAGTGCACCCCAATGTCTCAAACAGCGGGTTATAGTTAGCGAGTCGACCACACCCTTTGACCGATATTCCCGTGAATGATATTACGTCAATAAAAATAGTGACCTATTAAGGTCGTGAAACTAAACAGTCGCAATAGCCATGTTTTTCTTTTCTAAATCAGGAACCGATTTATTTATTTTACCTATATTTACCGTTGATTGGAGATGGAAATGAAAAGGAAATGGAAAAAATTGTTCTAATTTCGTGGCATGCCTCAAGCTCAGATGACTGTATACCGTGGTACCGCGGTATTTTTTCATGGTACCGGTACCGTCATGTAAATATCAATACCGCCCAGCTCTAGAGCCTACTCCTTAGGATACATTCAGGCAAATTTGGTTAAAATTTGCCAAGAGGTTTAGGAGGATGTTTTAACGCAAAAGTTTATGGATGAACAGACAGACGAACAAATGACAGATGGTCATCACGGCATAAACTCACTTGGCCATTCTGGCCAGGTGAGCTAAAAAGAGGTAACACCGGTTTGACTGTAATATCAGCTAAATATTTATCTTCTGACATTTTAGTGGATGGACCACAAACCAACATGATTAGTGATGAGCAAATGTTACCTGGTCTAGTGATCAATATGCATTAGCGGCATAGGCTGTAGGTAACAGATTCTATAGATACTTTTGGCTAAAATGGTGTGATCTTATTTGTCACTGTGTATCTGACGTCGCAATCATAATATGTCACTTGTTAGAGCTGGGAGTCAAATTAATTTCAAAATATTCAACCGCGTAACTGTATTGTTACACTAAACTAAGGATTCTGGGAATTCATGGTTTAAAGTGTTAAATTTGCATACAGAAAATAGGTGAAAATGGGAGAGGTATGCTAGAAGGCATACAGATACATTGTGGCATGTATGTATGTATGTATGTATGTGTGTATGTATGTATGTATGTATGTATGTGTGCATGTGTTTGTGTATGTCTGCCTGTCCGTGTCTGTCCATAGATGTACTTAAAAAAACCGATTTGATTTGGCTCAAATTTTAACAAAAAAAAAAATATTGTTACAGCGAATTAGGATTTGCAGACTTTAATGATGATCCAGATTTAAACACACGTAACCTGCATCTGGATTGGCTCAAATTTGGACATAAAAGGTTGTTACTCTATGTGTTAGGACTTCTCAAATTTGATCTTTATCCGAAAAAAAAGAAATCTGAAAAAGAAACCATGAAAAATCTAAAATTTAAATTTAAGTGACAAAAACAGGATGGCCAGAGTCTGCAATATCTGATTGTTCATTTAGGATACAAATGGATCTTTCCGGTTTTATCTATGCCTCGGCCATCTCTACCTAAGCTCCACCCACACCTCGCTGGTGTTGGGACCGATCGATCTCTGAACACCCCCGACCATTAATTTCCAAAAAAGTTACACAGGTAAGCTGTTGAATCTTTTGAAACTAATTTGACTGGGTGCTGTTGCTGCCCAAGGCAGCAACAACGCCCAGTCAAATTAGTTTCAAAATATTCAACAGCATATTTATTAAATAACAAAGAATTACAAGGACATACAATTTATACAATGTGTCAGACTCTTTGAGATTTGATGACGGTCTATATGGAACCCTTTGTGACGTAATGATTGTTACGTCATTATACACACGCTGAGCTGATTATGACGTCATACGAGGTCAGATGATGGATGGATACTCTGGAAAGGTAGATTGTTACTAGTGATTGATCAACTCAAGGAACCTTTGCCAAAAATTCACCAAAAATGGCCTCTACAGTACAGCTCATAAATAATGCAACAACATTCCAAAAGAGTACAGAAGGTACTGTTGAACATTTTGAATATAAATGGACTGGAAGCCATTGCAAATGTCTTCCAATCCAGTTATGTTCAAAATATTCAGCAGACCATAAATTCTTACTATTTAACATGCTTCTATATCTGTTTTGGAAACCTGTTAACTTATCTATGAGCTGCACTACATACAGTGGTCTTGTGAAATGTATAAACGCGATTAACCGGTTCAGTCATTTAAGTGGTAAATCCTCAAGAATAATCTTCTACTGAAAATTGAAATGTCCTTAACCAAATTTGATCATTATGGTCCTAAAATGTATATGCCATATATGTGAGCTATATACCTGCACTAGCTGTGAGCTGTGTTCTCTGTTCAATACGGCATCTCATCTCATTAACTGCATCTTCAGTGGACAGTCCAAATGTCACATGCTTATATTTTGGCTTGTCTTTGCCACAGACCTGACATGAAGCATGGATATCTTGATTTAATACATCTTGTAATGGCACTGAATGCCCAATGCTATCCGTGTTGGCATCTCTGTTACAATTTGGATCACACTTACAGACATCTGCTGAAGCACCTGACGTACATGTACTATCATCGCGGATAAAAAATCTCCGTGTTATCTCAGGCAAGACTTGTCTATCTACAAGATGAGTCGTTAAATCCAGGTATGCCTCATCGAGACTCATCGGACAAAAGTTTGGATCATAGTCTGAAAAAATTTCTCGAATTTCTTTACTCACAGCTGTGTATTTGTCAAAGTTTGTGGGAACGATAACCAGTTCGGGACACAGTTTTTTAGCAATAAACCCAGGCATGGCTGCACGAACACCAAACCGCCGGGCTAAGTAGTTTGATGTGGACTGAGAAAGAAAGAATGAATAAGATAATAATAGCCCGATAGTCAGGTAGTGGCATTTAATGATACCGTAAATATTTCTTCACATTTATTAACCCTGTACTGGTCAAGCAGGCAAAAACTGGCCTCTGCAGTGGTGCTGTGAAATGCCCATTTTGCAGGACAAGAGAAGACAATAATCGATAATCGAGCCAGTCATTCCAGTGGTAAATTTTCAAAAATTGTCTTCTGTTGTCCTGCAAAAGACATTTTCTAAGATAAAATTTATATTTTCTTTACCAAATTTGACCATGGAAGGGTTAAACTCACTATCATTATGGCAATTTTACTGATTATTAAACAAATAAGATCAAACAATGATAGCGTATAAATAATTCACCTTTCCAGAGTACCCACCCATCATATGGCGTCATAATGAACTGCATGATGTGTACAATGACATCATAATGAATGTCATGGATGACGTCAATAAGTACGTCACGAACGCATATTTGAAGACGGTCTATGTTTTGTTGTACAAATTGTTTGCTTTTACTATTTAATAAATATTCTGTTGAATATTTTGAAACTAATTTGACTGGGTGCTGTTGCTGTCATAGGCATTTTCCATAGGCAGCAACAGCACCCAGTTAAATTAGTTACAAAATATTTGACAGCTTCCTTGTATAGTTTTCAGGAAATTGATAGCTAGGACATTTGGGGATCGATCAATCCCAACACGGCGAGGTGTGGGTGGAGCTTAGCTAGTGATGGGCGGGGCATAGCTAAAATGGAAAGGTCCATTATCTATGACGGTGTCCCGCATGTCGAGTACTTTTGGTTTTCCGTACCCCACACATCATATGCGGGTATGGCGGGCATGATAATTAGCTTGTTATGGTATGATATCACATTGGTTGTGGTATGGTACGTTGTATGTTACATGGTAAGGTAGAGAACATGACATGGGAAAGTGTGATGCCCTATGGAAGCTTTAAGTATTATACAAAATCACATTGAATATGAGTGACCATTGGATAAAGTGTGATCTTGATTCTACGTGCCAGAGCAAGATCCCTGATGGTATTGTGCAATTACGAAGTCATAAGAACCTAGCCTCAAAATTGAAGACTAAAGCCTACGTTTTATCATATCTACAGTGCAAGCACTACTCAAAATAATCAACAGTTTATCTTTATGATACCTTTTAGATTAGGATACTACTGAAATTTCAGGCATTAATCAGTTGAATATAAATATTATGTCTCTCCATTCCAGATTGATAACTAGGTGTAGTTCTTGGTCATGTTGATTGGGCAAAATAGACAAATACATGTAGCTTATATACCGTAGATAGGTACATGTATATTTAGAGCTTATGCTGAGACAAGTGCGATTCAAAATCTGAATGCTTTGGCTCTGTATGACCCCTCCTTTTACACAGTACAGCTCACAAATAATTTAATTTAATGTTTCCAAAACAAAATAAAACATACTGTTGAATATATTGGACTTAATTCGATTGGAAGCCATTGAGCAGTGTCCAAGGCAGCCCTAGCAATGGCTTCCAATCCAATTCACCTTTCCAGAGTACCCACCCATCGTATGACATCATAATGAACTGCGTGATATGTACAATGACATCATAATGAATGACGGTGGTAAGTACGTCACGAACGCATATTTGAAGATGGTCTATGTGTTGTTGTACAAATTGTTTGGTTTTACTATTTAATAAATATTCTGTTGAATATTTTGAAACTAATTTGACTGGGTGCTGTTGCTGCCATAGGCAGCAACAGCACCCAGTCAAATTAGTTACAAAATATTCAACAGCTTCCCTGTATAGTTTTCAGGAAATTGATAGCTAGGGCATTCAGGGATCGATCAATCCCAACACGGCGAGGTGTGGGTGGAGCTTAGCTAGTGATGGGCGGGGCATAGCTAAAAATGTAAAGATCCATTTGGTCTAAAATATTTAACCTTTCAACCTTTTAACCCTCGATTTTGGTCAGGAAAATTTAAAATTTCTCATAATAAATGTCCATTTGTTGACCAAGAGACCATTTTTGAAAATTTACCACTGGAATGACTGGCTCGGTTATCAAGCCAGTCATTCGAGTGGTAAATTTTCAAAAATAGTCTTCTCTTGATCTGTAAACGGACATTTCTCAAAACCGTTGCAGGTTTGGCTGATATGAGTTTTAAAAGGTTAACATAACAGTTTTTACTAACTAACGGTTCTGATTTTGCTTTGTAAACATGTCAACTTATTTTATGAGTTGTACTGTATTCTTGGCCAGGGGCACTCATGGGCATTCCATATACAATCTGTAGTATCTAACACCAATAAGAACATATATACCAGCATAGAGTTTCCACCAACTGCCATTGGTTTGTTTCTTAGGCTGGGATTGTCCCGCATCTCAACTGCTGCATAGAAGGCATCCATATCAACATGAACAATGGTTCGTGATAGATCACGTGTCTTTTCAAGTTCTGCCAACATCTGGTCTGCCTGTGGTTAAAATGTTGCACCAAAAAGTCGATTCATATAAGGCAACTGACAAATTAGGTTCTTCGGAATGGCAAAGACAACCTCCCAGCCAAGATTGGTAAAGATCGCTTCAATATAACTTGGGTTATTATGAGCCTAAAACGCATTAATTATGTCACGATGACCATGACCTTTTGATCCCAAAATCAATAGGGTTCTTCAGAACGCCAAGGACAAACTCACACCCAAGATTGGTAAAGTTCCCTTCAATAATAGAAATTGAGTTATTCAGAAACACAATATATCATTAATTGGGTCAATGTGACCTTGACCTTGGACAATTTGACCCCCAACATCAATAGGGTTCTTCAGAACAGCAAGAATGAAGTCCCACCCGAGATTGGTAAAGGTCCCTGTAATAGAACCCCAGTTAGATTACCTGGAAACGCAACATAATGTCTTTGACCTGGGACAGTTTGAGCCCAAAAATAAATAGGGCTATTCAGAACAGCAAGGACAAGCTCCCAATGAAGATTGGTAAAGATCCTTTCAATAGAACTTGATATAACACCATGAAATGTAATATAATGTTGTTAATTAGGTCAACACGACCGTGACATTTGATCCGAAATAGATAGCGTTCTTCAGATGCCCAAGGACAACCTCCCATCCAAGAGTGGTAAAGAATCCTTCAATAGAACTCAAGCTATCATTCGGACCCGCAATATGTCATTAATTGAATGACTGTGACCTTGACCTATGGACACCAAAAATCAATAGGGTTCTTCGGAACGCCAAGGACAAGCTCACAGATTGATAAAGATCCATTCAATAGAACTTGAGTATGGATATGGAAACACAATATAATATCATTAATTAGGTGGATCCCCTGACTAATCCTATCCACGACTCTCTTGTTGAGAATTGTTGCTTTTTCGCGAAAACAACAATTCTCAACAAGAGAATCATGGATACATGTAGGATTAGTCAGGATGTCCAATTGGGGCACTGTGACTGTGACAATGACCCCAAAATCGATATCGCTCCGTGGAGCACCAGACAACATTCCAGCCAAGATTAGTAAAGACCCCTTCAATAGAACTCGAGTTATCATCTGGATACGCAATATAATGTCATTAATAGGGTTCTCATGACCATGACCTTTTGACCCCAAAATCAATAGGGTTCTTTGGAATGCCAACGATAACCTCCGACCCACACTCGATAAAGATCCCTACACTAGACCTCTAATTATCATTTGGAAATGCAATATAATATCATTAATTGGGTCACTGTAACCATGACCTTTGAGGAGTAGAGTTATCCCATTGGACGGATGGACGAACGTACAGGCACAATAAACAAAATCACGGATTTCTTTTTTTACAAGAGAGTTGATACTTACCTCCCTAATACTCTTTGATATTGCTAAATATCGGCTTTCACTCAATAAAACACTCAGATTAAAAAAGTACGGTGCCCCTACTGGGCAGGTAGTTAGAAGTCAGTCAGGCGGATGCCAGCCTCACCACCGCGCATGCGCCGACTAGTACTTCCTGACTAATTTATTGGCTGACACTATGCAACATTACAAGAGCCTGAAGACCGAGCCTCAGTGGGGCGGAGAGGCCGGGTCCGTATTAGGGAGGTAAGTATCAATTCTCTCGTGAAAAAATAAATCCATGATTTCGTTTATTTCACTTCAAGAGTATACTTTCCTCCCTAATACTCTTTGATATTGCCAGAATTCCACAGGGAATTCGGCGGGAGGAAGGCGAGGTCAAGAGACCAGCTCTTCCCTATGCGCTTTTTCTGCGCTTAAAGGCACTGAAACTTCTGAAATTGTGTGGACAATCAGGAAAGGATTTGAACATCGGCTAACACAACTGATGGTTGAGAGATGACCATATGTCATATGCGCTCCCCCCACCCTCTTCTTGGGAGGAAGACTGAATGACCTCAATGTCCCATACGCTCTCTACGTACAAGTGCCACGTACTATAGGACAATAAACGAAAAGGCTTCATTTTCATATACTCTAAGTAATGAACCACACATAAAACACATACCATCACCATATTAATAACGAAGGGTCACGTGACAGCACAATTAACAATGAACACCACAAAAAGTATGGCGGCTGTCATCATCTCCCCATTGGTGAAGACTGATGCAGTCCAAATAAGTGGTTGTTTCCATTGATTAAATGCGAAATATATAAAAAATGAGGAAACCTCATCAAATATGTACACCTAAATTATTTTTTCAAAATCGATAAGGCGAGAGGATTCGAGGTGTCACGGAGGTAATGGTCTGTAAAACTTGACTCACAGTGCCACTGAGCTACTGACATAATGTCATCCATCCACAAGAACCCCATTAAATAGGGAAGTGGAAGCCACTACGCCCCGGACACTGTGAGCCTTGGCCATGTCAACTTGTTTACCTGTGGCGGATTTATGACAAAATTGAATACACTCAACAATCCACCTGGAAATGGTGTCCTTAGACGCCCTGCCATGGGGTTCAATATATGACAACCATAATGCTGATGGGTCCGTCCGCCATTCCTGAGTACGTTGTTTGTACCGGTTTAATGCTCGGACTGGACACCATGCTTTTGAATTAGGATCATATCTAGTCAAAGCTGGCAAAAAGATGGGTTGATCTGGATATTTCAGACTGATTCTTAGCCATGAAATTAATCCTAAGTAGAAGCTTAAGGCCTTCCCCTGTAACCACAAAAGTCAGCTGATAAGTCATGAATTTCACTTCTATGCCTAGCTGAGGCCGCAGCAATTAAAAATACAGTTTTACGTGTCAACATTTTCATAGAAATGGAACTAAGTGGTTCAAAAGGCTTATCACCTAGTACCTGAAGCACTAGAGATAAACTCCAAGATGGAATCACTGGGGGATTCCTTGGTCTCAGATTTCCCATGCCTTTAATTAATACATTTAATGTACTTACTTCATCACTTCCCCTATTAGCCAAGCAAGGGATAACTGTCATTAAAGCTGATTTATAACCAGCAATAGAGTTAGGCTTGAGGCTATAGGCATTATACAGGTGACAGAGGAAATCAGCTACTACCTGAATAGATGAATCCATTGGATTAATACATCTTTTTGAGCACCATTCTGCAAATCTGTTGATTTTACAATTATATGCTCTGGAGGTTGACCCCCTTCTGGCTTTTGCCATAAACATGGCTGCTTGCTCAGAAAAGCCCTCCTTAATTCTAGATTCTAATTCTTAACTTGCCCTGGAAGATAATATTGTCCATCAGAGGCAGAGGAACCGGATTGCAGACCAGAAGGTCCAGCAGATCTGTATACCATGATCGGCTTGGCCAATTTGGGGCGATCAGAAGCACTTGGCATTCCTCCTGTCTGATTTTCTGAAGAATTTTTGGAATCAGGATTGCTGGAGGGAATGCGTATGTATACATTCCCACCCAGCTGATAACTAACACATCTGTTGCGATAGCGCTCGGATCTGGAATCGGAGAGACGTATATCGTCATCTTCGCATTCTTCTTCGTTGCGAATAAATCTATGTTGGGTTTCCCCCAGTGGTTGAACAGACAATCAGCCACACATTGATTGAGTTGCCATTCCATTGGTAAAAGACTCATACTTTGGCTCAATGAGTCTGCTAGCAGACTTAACCTTCCCAGGTTATGAACTGCTTTCAAGGAAATCCTGTGATTCAGGCACCAGCAAAGCAGTTTCCATGTCATCATACAGAGAATGGGCGACTTCGTTCCGCCCTGGCGGTTTATGTAAGTCACTACTGTTGAGTTGTCTGATCGCATTAGAACACTCTTGCCCTGAACTTTCTGTAAGAAATATTCCAGGCCCAGGACTACTGCTTGTAATTCCAGTAGATTCATGTGTTCTTTTGACTGTTCCAGATTCCAAAGCCCTGATATCGTGGATTCTTCCAGGCAAGCTCCCCACCCCTCCATGGATGTATCTGTATACATCGTTAACTGAGGGTGAGGATGAGGAGGGTTAGCATCACCCCTGCCAGGAGAATCTCTGTTTTCAACCACCATTGCAGGTGAGCACTAACACGTTTGAGTCCAGTGAACCTGTACTCTGGGTCCATTGCGTCATGAGAAATAACTGGATTGGCTGCTGCGTAAGGCCGCCTGAGGAATGACTGGTTCCAGAGAAACCATCAACCCCAGCATTCTCAGGTAAACCCGTGCCAAGACATGACGACTGTATTACTGAGATGAGTACTTGTACCCTCTCCTGAGTAGGATAAACATATCCTATCTCCAGATCGAAGAACATTCCCAGGTAAACAAACTTCTGGGATGGAGTCAGCTCTGATTTTTGAAAGTTGATTATCCAGCCCAAGTCTGTGAGTTTTCAAAACTATCTCCAGATTCGCTGATAAACTTTCCTGATTGTGTGCTTTTAACAGCCAGTCGTCTATGTACATGTGGACTGCTATGCTTCTCCTGCGGAGGTATGCTGTAATCGCAAGAACCACCCTGGTGAAGACCCGAGGAGCCGTAAAAATTCCGAAGGGTAACACCCTGAATTCCCACTGTCTGCCCTGGAATGCAAATCTCAGGAAGCGACGGAAACTCCTCGATATTGGAATGTGGAAATAAGCATCCTTCAAATCTATTGAAGCTGTCCACATCCCCTTCTCCAACCCTGCCAACACCGATTTCACAGTCTCCATTTTGAAAATGGGTGAGTCTATGAACTTGTTCAACAGCTTGGGGTTGAGAATTGGTCTCCACCCACCAGTGCTTTTCATAACTAGGAACATGGTTGAATAGAAGTCCGGGGAACTTTGTGCCGGTTGAATTGCTCCTTTGAGTATGAGGGAATTTATTTCCTCCTCTATACACAACCGCTGATCTGGATCTCTTGGAATTTGAGTCCAGACTGGCACCAGAGACAGTTGTGATGGCGGGCCTGTTATCCAGTCGGGATGATACCCGACTGAAAGCCATCGCAAGACTAAACGGTCCTGAGTCAACCGTTCCCACTCTTGCATGTTGTTGGCCAATCGGCCTCCGACTGGTCCACCTAGGGAGAGAGGTGGACATAAGGAGAGCAAGAGTGGCACTGTCTCTTGGTGCAGATGCACTGGAGTAGCTCTTACTGTGGTAATCGCCCCATCAGGTATGATTACCACGACCCGATCCTCGCGCACCACGGCCCGCACGCGCCCACCTCTGTGCACGGTCGGCTGCCTGGCTGATTGCGCCGGAGGAGCCTGCGCATCCCCCTTGCTGCTGGCCGAAGCATGCGCGGTCATGGCCGGCGCTGCGCTGGTGGCTGGCCTCTGACCTGGCCACCGCCACCTCGAGCCTGCAGGGGATGATACGCAGGGGGAGCTGCGCGAACGTGCTCTCTGCGGAGCACTTCAAATTGCTCACGCAATGCCCTATGGTTATTAACCAGGGTAACCGTCTCCTGGAGGTGCCTACATCCCTCACCCCCAAAAAGACCAGGACCTGTTATAGGCGTATGCAGCAGCCTATCATACAAATCCTGGGAGGGGCACACGATATCAAGAGCAAACGTGCGCCTCACCCGGATACTCCTGGTTACAGACCGGGTTAAACAGTCCAAAGCCGAGTTAATTCCATCTTGGATGGCTCTCTGGACAGTCACCGGACTAGGCTGGTGCAATGAGGATGCCGTTACTACCCCTTGTAACAGCTGTGAGACGTGCGAAAGCACTGAGATAGACACCCTCGAACTCTCTTCTGCATCGCGCAATGCGGTGTTAGCCGAACGCAAAGCGTTTGAGCACAGTGCTCCCGTGTCAGACCGAGAACATGGCCGCTTATCTTCGCCTAGCGCAGCGTGATCATCAGCGCTTGGCTTCGGCACTACACCGTATAACTGATATTGATCAGCTACAATATGGCATCGCTTTGCCACCTCGCGAGGGGCCTTCACTAGACGTCCATGCGCCCTAATGGACGTCTCTGCCGCAGTGAACATATCAACAATATGATCAGCTAACGGCAGTGATCGCATAGCGATAACAGTCGGTTTATCTGCCAGCCATGGGCGCTGGTCCCGTTGACTGATCCACAGCAAGACCTGGTCTGATGTTTATTAGCCACTGACAAGCGTCAGACCAGTCTCTGTGGCCACCTGCGAATGCTCTACAAGATGAGGGCCTTCGTCATCCTCCTGAGCAATCACAGGTGTATGTATGGCTGGAGGAATCGATACGCCTGGCAAGCCAGAGAAAGCATGCGGGCCTGAAAGAACAGGCATGCCAAACTGACTGGCTTGACCAGGAGCAGGCGCCGTGGTATTGGGTGGGGAAATATCTGCCACACCACGGCCCCTGGCCAGCACCAGCTACACCATCGGCAAGCCGAGGTATGCGGGAAAAACTGGCCATCAGATCCAGCCCGGGCTATCTTCTGCGCCGTGAACGCTACTCCTGCGTGAGTAGTCCCATGGACAATGTCGCCCGTATTCTCTGCGAGGGGTGCACGTATGTCAACGTCCATGGACACGGCGCCAGAAGGAGAACCCAGCAGATAATCCTCTTCTTCCTGGCAAGAAAGATTAGACTCCAGGTCAGAAAAGAATGCTAATCCGGACTGGCCAGGAAAGGTACCATAGGAGGCACTGGTACCTGTGGTGTGCAGAAAATCCTGGCCTGATAAGCAGGCACCAGGCTCCAGCGACAACCGTCCATGGATCACTGGCGCGGCAAGCCTGCTGCCAGTGTCCTCATAGTGGATTTTGCCCTCTAAAAGGGTCACCTCTGAATCATGGACGAAAACTGGTAGGTCCCTAGGTAGCGCCGATTCAGAGGCGGGGATTATCTGCTCCGGAGCAGATGAAGAGGACAATGAAAGATTTGACCCAGGAAGCATGCCACGAAGCAACTCTGGGACCAAATCCTTAATTGTCCTCTTCATCTCTCCCATCATCTCAATACGGAAGGCCTCCATGTCCATAGAGGACGAGGCCTTCCTCTTACCCTTCTTACCAGAACCCTCCTTCTTAACTTTCCTCTCCTCCTCCAGAGCCCACCCACCCCCCACTTTTTACAGATCTCACATTTAAGCAATGACTCACATGGGCTGCACAGGGAGCATAAGTGAGGGACGAATCTATCCTTGATAAATCTTCCACATGATGGACAGCCAGACCTCTGAAACAAGCCAGAGGATGAAGACAATGAGTAATTCAGTTATTGAATTACAAAACTCAAAACCAAATATAAACAAGGAGGCTGGGGGCCATAAAGACCCAAGCTAATAATAAAACAGTGTTGGACAAAACTTTAAAATGATAGTAAGGCGCAAGGCTGATTATGACGTCATAACTTCAAAAAGAAGAAGTTAAATCGATCCGAAAACAAACATCCAGGTGTAAGGACGAATTGTATTCATATCCAGAACATCCTAACTGGAAAGGATAGTGTATACAGATTATACAGACATCAGATAAACAATGATAAAATGGCAGCAGATTTCATAAATATTTTCAAATATAATTGAAATGCCTCATATCATAACTAGAATACCTGAGTCTTTAGCATAGACAAACCATCCGATCTGATGCACTGGAAACTCCACCAACACTATGACCTCTTAACTCTCTCCACCTATAAGGGGAAGGAAGTGGACCAAGAGGGCAAAGTGAGAACTTCTTCCGAGGCCTCCAACTCACTTGGCATAGAATTTTTGGTTAGATAACCTAACAATATTAGTAGGAAATGGAACCTTGGTGGAGAGAAAAACAAACCCTCTGATGATGTGCTGTCCTGATCAATCATATATAGATACCTGTGGACAAAAACACAGAGAGATTAGTATTTCATAGCGCCATATAGAAATAAACCAGTTTTTAGGTGCTTTTCATGTCTAATCGCGAGTCCTGGAAACACAATACAACGAGACTAAAAAGCTAAATTAGACAAACATGTAGTTGAGTTCACCTGATGGATAGGTCCTGGGCCCTCCTCTGGAGATTTGGCGCACTCTGACATAATCCATAGGTGAAAACACTCTTCTTTTTAACGAATGAATAGTTAAAAAACAGCAGAAAACTTTTGAGCAAAAATAGCATGTGAACTCTCTGCCAATAAATTAGCAAAGAGGAAGTACTAGTCTGCGCATGCGCGGTGGTGGGGCTAGCATCCGCCAGACTGTCATCTGACTACCTGCCCAGTAGAGGCACCTAACTTTTTTAATCTGAGTGTTTATTGAATGAAAGCCGATATTTAGAGTATTAGGGAGGTAAATATACTCTTGAAGTGAAATGTCCCCCAACAAATCCCAGTTTTCGTGACTTGTCATGTTACCCAGGTTTATACACCATTGTGGCATAATTAGCTAGCCTGTGTCAGACGTGCCAAGGCTAGGGAACTCGAATGGTAGAGCACGAAATATTGCAGCCACCCTTATATGAGCAGAGAGCATATATGAATGACGACGACTTACTAGAAATAGTGCTGTCTTATTGCAGCCAAATTATTGATGCGTAGGCAGTATCATATTATCAAATGTGAATTGATAACAGTGCTAAGTATTTAAAGCATAATTTGACCAGGTTGTTTCTGACCTGTCAAATTATTTTCACAATTGACAGATTCATTAACAACATTTATCTCTATTTCCGAGAAAGTTGGTCCGGATCCCAGGATGATTCATAATAAGGAAAAATTAGTTACCTCTCTGGGATGTAGAAATTGTTCGAGTGTAGCTTTCGTGACATATATCTCATTTACTTCAGTATTCTGAGCTTGTGTTATTGCTATTGAAGCCTTCAGCACTTACATACTAATTACTATATATGATATAAACCATGCCATCTTACTATACCTGCATTCTGCCATGCTCTAATTGCTCCTCTGTAATGGACTCCAGTGTGTTTTGCTGCTCCTTAATTCGTTTGTTCATCTGCTCTTCCTTCCGCCCCTGATTCATGTAAAACTTTGAGCCTAAAATTTCATTAAAAAATATAAGTTTTAATGAGCTGCATATATGCTCTGGCCACCTTGTTACATGCATTTGAATTGATTTTAACCATTTAAACCTTAAATTTCTTCAAGAATTTTCTCATAGAAAATGTCCATTTACAGACCAAGAGATTAGTTTTGAAAATTTATCACTGGAATGACTCACTGGCTCACCGTTTTTGGCCGCTAAAGAGTTAAACAAGAGCAATAAGAGACTGCAGATCCTCGCCCTCCAGTTTCTATCACATCATGAATTTCCCAGATCACTTGCAAAGTTGTGGACCGCTAGCGTACAGTCGGCCACACACCCTTTCTTGTGTGACAGTATGAGCTAAATGGGACCAAGATATTTATCATTTGAATCGGGATCACGGTCAAATTTCTACAAGTATTTCACCCAGTATTCTATACCAGTTTCTATGTTGGACCAGGTGCTTCACACACGAGCAAATATTGAAACTGATATAGAATAACGGGCGAAATACTCACACAAATCTGCGAACAAGGACGTAATATACATATATGTATCAAGCAGGTTTGATTGCACAATAAATACCTTTGGATGCTTCATGAATGATTTGATTGATTCGTTCTTTATCCAAGCCCTGCATGCCAGCTTTGTTATCATTTAGCTGCATACGGGACATCACGCCCGTCTCTGTGCCTTTACTAACTTCCATGCTTTATTGCTTATATGCCTAACCCCTGAAAGAATAAACACATTAGACATATATGTAATTGGGATCTGATAATGATAACAGTGTTCAAAGTAGATCTAGGATCTTTTTAGTTGTGAAACACAACTACATGTACATGTAAAATGAAGGAAATTTCAATTTCCCTTTCTCCGAGATCTAACAATACCTACCATTACATTACTTATTGATAACAGCCACCTGGGGACTGTGGCCTAAGAATTTTCTGATTTGACAAGCTCTAGCTGCTTCCTAGAACCGGGTACCCATCCCAACAACTGGGTACCCATAACCATGAATTAGCCACTAGTTTGCATAGTTTAATTACAAACGAGACCGACACATGGCTTGCCTCTGTGGGGCTGGGGGCAGGGTCCGTAATGTAATGGTAAGTCTTGTTAGATCTCGGAGACAGGGAAATTTCATTTTCCTTCGATCAATACTTACCATTACATTACTTATTGATAACACCAGATTTGATCAGTAACCTGGTGGGAAGGGGCAAGTCATGCAAAACTTCAGTGCCCCTAGAGAACGATCAAGATTAAACTTGACACTTGAAGGCCTTCTCCAAGAGAACCGACAAGTTAAGACCGACTCACATTTGCATAACTGCCAACCCGCTCCCGTTTCTCCAACAAGGGAAGAGAACTAATGAACATGTATCTCGCCTGAAAACACAAATATGCCAAGAGGATTAACAGCTCTTGACACACAATAGCCTGGGAATGAGCATGAATATATAAAATGAATGAACATGATATATATGTAAACATAACACAAAAAACAATCAAACTTGGATTACCGTATGACTTTTTTGGATTTCAGACATGATGCTGGAATTACTATCGGTTGTCTCGGTCAGAGATTGCTCATTCCCTTCACCATCACGTTTCACTGGGCAACCTCCGGACTATCCGTTGGCTAGATGCCAGAGCTGACTTGTACCCAGCAATAGGGACAGGAGCTAATTCTGAAAAGAATAGCTCACAGAGAAAGTGTGCTATTTGCTGAATAGTGGATTGAAAGGGATCGAGATACTTTCCGTTACACCATTCTGCAAATTTGTTAACCTTGTTGTTATATGACTTGAAGGATGACCTTCTCACGACTCTGATGAAACTCGCAGCCTGTTGAGAAAAGCCTTCTCACATGGAACCTCGTTTGATAACATCCACGCAGTCAATTTGAACATTTCTGGCCGCTCGTGTTGGAAGCAGCCCTTGGCCTGGGAGATTATGTTCAGAATCTCGGACAGCTGCACTGGATTGTTCACCAACAGATCCACAAGATCTGTGAGCCATGGCCTGCTGGGCCAAAATGACGGTATCACCAGGACCAGGCACGGTTGCTCTCGAATCTTCACCAACACAGGTAGAAGGATGGTGGGTGGATACGCGTAAGCGTGCATCCCTCTCCAGCTTATCGCCAGAGCATCTGTATCAATGGCATTTGGATCTGGAATTGGCAAGACATGTTGTGATTTGAGAATTTTACTTTGTGGTGAACAAGCCCACATTGGGTTTGTCCCAATGCTAGATCCTTCGTAGAACCGGAGGGTTGAGAGACCATTCTGTCGGCCGGATCCTCTCTCTGCGAGATAATCCATCTGCCAGAATGTTCAATCGACCAGGAATGTGAGCTGCTTTCAAAACCACTAAATAATTTCTGCACCATTGAATCAAGTTCCACACTTTCATACACAGTGTGGGAGACCTGTCCCCTCCTTGGCGATTTAGGTATGATACCACTGTCCACTTGTCTGACTGTATCAATATCACTGTGCCCCTGACTTCTGGAAGAAATCTCTTCAGTGCCACTGCCATCATTTCTAACAGAATGATATGCAGCTGACTCTCTAGGAGAGTCCACGTTCCCTAGACCTGGTGTTCTCCCAGGCAGAACCCCATTCCCCCAGCGATGCATCCGTGTACATACGGACAGTTGGGGGTGGGGTGGGTGAAGTGAAACTCCTACTAGGCGATTCTGACGCTCCTTCCACCATGCAAGATGCGACATTATTGGCTCCAAACCCAGTACCGGTTTTGATGAGGGGTGGGGGCTGTTCTCTGTTTCCATAGAGTCAACTGGATAGGTCTTCACATTAGAGCAGGGGTCACCAGCTCCATGGAGACCATCATGCCCAGCATCTTATTAAACCGCCTCGCCTGAATGTGGTTTCCCAATCGGAAGCTCTTGAGAATGGTCTTCAGAGACTCCAATCTGGGCTCTGATTAGTACACCCTGCCTTTCTCTAGATCGAATCGCATCCCCAAATAGACGAAGTGTTGAGCTGGTGTCAATTCAGATTTTTCCTTGTTGACTATCCAGCCTAGCTCTGAAAGCAATTTCAGAGTCAGAGCAGTATCCATCTATAACCTGGCTGGCATGTCCGCCTTGATAAGCCAATCAAATATGTAGATGTGAAGCACCACATTCTCTTTTCTGAGAAATGTTCTCACCACTAGGACCACTCTGGTGAAAATGATTTGGCCCTCGACAGGCTGAATGGCAGCACTACAACCTCCCAAACATGATTCTGAAACGTGAATCGTAGCAACCTGTGACAGCCCCTGTTCATTGGAATGTGGAAATATGCATCTTTCAGATCGATTGATACACATCACATTCTTTTCCTCAATCCTGCCATTACTGTCCTCGGTGTTTCCATTTTGAACCGAGGAATATGGATAAACCAATTCAATGGCTTGCGATTGAGTACGTGTCTCCACCCCTCCATCCCCCCCCCCAACCCCCTGCTCTTTGGGACAAGGAACATGTTTGAATAGAAGCCCGGAGCATACTGGTTTTATTGCTCCCTTCAGAACCAAGCCTGACACTTCGTTTTGGATGGCTTCTATCCTGTCTGGCTCCCTTGGTATGGCAGTTCAAACTGGTGCCAAAGACAGATTTTGTGGGGGGGGGGGGATGTCCCACCACTCTGGCATGTATCCCTGAGATATCCATTACAGGACCAGACTGTCTGACTTCGCCAAGCCTTGACGAAACGCATGAACCTTCCACCCACCATAGCCGCATTGACGACTATGGAGGATGTCTGGCTCGCGCTCCGCTCCTCCCCAGCACACCCGTGATCAGGGAAAGAGATCCATTTTGGTCTCGGCTTGACTACTCTGACTGGCACCGCTGTTCCTGTCGCACAGACCAGGTCCAGACGGATGCGAAGGGAGCCACCATACCCTCAGGTACAGTCTGCTCCCTTCTTTCTGGCCTTTGAGGGCTTACCATTACCCGAGGGTGTGCAGGGGCCTCCTAAGCTGGTGGCGGCTGTGAATGAAGGAAATGTCAATTTCCCTTTCTCCGAGATCTAACAATACTCACCATTCTGTTACTTCTGATATACAGCTGGCCTTGACAGCGGCTCTAGGATTATAGACTTAGAAAGCTTTACCGACTCCTGGGAACCGGGTACTCGGCTCCCAACTGCCGAGTACCCGTTTACCATAGAGCTCATATTGTTTGCATAGCCACCAAACAAGAGAAAACTATGGCTTGCCTCCGTGGGGCTGGGAGGCTGGGTCCGTAACAGAATGGTGAGTATTGTTAGATCTCGGAGAAAGGGAAATTGACATTTCCTTCATTCTCCTTCGATCAATACTCATCATTCTGTTACTTCTGATATACACCAGATTTGATCAGTAACCTGGTGGGAAGGGGCAAGCCATAAATGCTAATTTTGCCCCTTGGAGAAAGATTTTAGACTTCAAACTTGACTAACGGAGACCTAAAAGGACCGTCAAGTTTACGGAACCGAATCACATTCGCATCACCGCCCCCCCCCCCCCCCCCCTTTTTCCTCCTAAGAAAAGGGAGAGAATTCACGAACATGTATCTCGCCTGAAACACAAATATGCCAAGAGGGTTAACTGCTCCCTGCATATTCCATGTATTAGCCTGGGAATGAGCATGAATATATAAGATGAATGAACATGATACACATCCATAATACAAAAAACTCTCACTATTGAATTACCTTATGATAATTGGACTCCAGACGTAACGCCTCCAACCATTCACTGGTTCGGCCATCAGTGACACAATCTGGTTGTCATCCTCTCGCTTGACCATGCGTGCTTTAGGTTCTTTTCTTACCAAAGTGAAAAAAGGGTGAAGAGCAGTGTGGTCACTAACTATCGTTTCAAAACAGCTAAAGCGAGTGGATTGGCTGAGTCTGACACATCCCTCATATAGTAATCCGTAAATGAGGACTCACAGTGCCATTGTGCAACGGCCATGATGTCCTCTAACGGAACACCATTGTAAAGGGCGGTCGAGGCGGCTATTCCTCTGACATCGTGTGCCCTTACGCCTTGCATCTGGTGCCCAGTCGCCATCTCGTGAGTAGTCTGAATGCATTCGACCACCCAACGAGAGATAGTATCCATGGATGCGGCGCCATAAGGCTTTTTATGGCAGATCCACAGATGTCTATCGTTCGACCGTAATGAGTCAGTCCATTTCTTGTACTTAGTCAGAGCACGGACCGGGCACCAGACACTGGCATCACGATCAAACCTAGTTAACTTCGGTATAATGATCGGTTTGCCGGGATATCTCAAAGATTGGTTCTTTGACATAAACTCTGCTCTTGGCAGAAGACGCAGACCTTCTCCAGAAACAATAAATCGGTCCCTCTCTGCCGAAAGCGCATGGATCTCACTGCGCCTTCTAGCTGAGGAAGCTGCCAATAGAAAGACCGCCTTTAGAGTCAAATGCTTTAGACTAGCCGAACGCAATCGTTCGAAAGGGTGCTTGGCCAGTACATTAAGCACTAAAGATAGACTCCAGGCTGGAATGACTACCGGTTGTCTCGGTCGGAGATTGCTCATTCCCTTCAACATCACATTTAACTGGGCCACCTCTGGACTATCCCTGTTGGCTAGACAAGGGATAACTGATGCCAAAGCTGACTTGTATCCAGCAACTGTGACGGGAGCTAGTCCTGAAAAGAACAGCTCACAGAGAAAGTCTGCTTTGCTGAATAGTGGATTGAAAGGTATCAATACCCTTTTCTTCACACCAGTCTGCAAATCTGTTAACCGTGTTGTTATATGACTTGAAGGTTGACCTCCTCCTCGCAGCCGCGATGAAATCCGTAGCCTGTCGAGAAAAGCCTTCTGACGTGAAACGTTGTTTGATAACATCCACGCAGTCAATTTGAACATTTCGGGACGCTCGTGTAGGAAGCGTCCCTTGGCCTGGGAGATTATGTTCGGAATCTCGGGCAACTGCACAGGATTTTCCACCAACAGATCTAGAAGATCCGTGAACCACGCCCTGCTCGGCCAATACAGCGCTATTAGCAGGACCAGACACGGTTCCTCCATGACCGTCACCAATACCTTCGGTAGAAGAATGGTTGGTGGGTACGCGTAAGCGTGCATCCCTCTCCAGCTTATCGCCAGAGCGTCTGTATTGACGGCATTTGGATCTGGAATCGGCGAGACATACGTCATGATTTGAGCATTTTCCTTTGTGGCGAACAAGTCCACGTTGGGTTTGCCCCAATGCTCGAAGATCCGTCGCAGAACTGGAGGGTTGAGGGACCATTCTGTTGGCAGAATTCTCTGTCTGCGAGACAAAGCATCCACCAGAATGTTCAATCGGCCAGGAATATGAGCTGCTTTCAAAACAACCGAGTAATTCCTGCACCATTGAATCAAGTGCCACACTCTGATACACAGAGTGGGCGACCTGGTCCCGCCTTGGCGATTTATATATGATACTACTGTCGAATTGTCCGACCGTATCAATATCACCTTGCCCCTGATCATCGGAAGGAACTCTTCCAACGCCAGTTCCACTGCCATCATTTCCAACAGATTGATATGCAGCTGACTCTCCGGGAGAGTCCATGTGCCCAAGACCTGGTGTTCTCCTAGGCAGGCACCCCACCCCTCCAGCGATGCATCCGTGTACAGCCGGGGGTGGGGTAGGTGCAGCGAAACCCCTACTAGGAGATTCTGACGCTCCTTCCACCATACAAGATGCGATATTATCGGCTCCAAAACTGGTACCAGTTTTGACAGGGGTTCTGTTCTCTGTTTCCACAGAGACATCAGATACAACTGGATAGGCCTTCGCATTCGAGCAGCGTACAGGATAACCTGCTCCATGGAGACCATCATGTCCAGCATCTGAAGGAACCGCCTCGCCTGAATGTGGTTTCCCACTCGAAAACTCTTGAGGATGGCTAACAGAGACACCACTCTGGGGTCTGACGGGTACACCCTGCCCTCCTCGAGATCGAATCGCGTCCCCAAATAAACGAAATGTTGAGTGGGCGTCAACTCGGATTTCTCCTCGTTGACTATCCAGCCTAGATCTGAAAGTAACCTCAGAGTCAGAGCAGTATCCACGTTCAACCTGGCTGCCGAGTCTGCCTTGATCAGCCAGTCGTCTATGTAGGTGTGTAGCGCCACGTTCTCTTTTCTGAGAAACGCTGTCACCGCAAGGACCACTCTTGTGAAAACCCTCGGAGCTGTCGACAGGCCAAATGGGAGAACAATAAACTCCCATACTTGATTCTGAAACGCAAATCTCAGAAACCTGTGACAACTCCTGTTCATCGGAATGTGGAAATATGCATCTTTCAGATCTATCGATACACACCACCTTCCTTTCTTCAATCCCGCCATTACCGACCTCGGCGTTTCCATCTGGAACCGAGGCGTATGGATAAACCAATTTAATGGCCTGAGATTGAGTATGGGTCTCCATCCCCCTGTGCTCTTGGGGACAAGGAACATGTTTGAATAGAAGCCTGGAGTGTTTCGGTTTGCTGGTTTTATTGCTCCCTTCAGAAGCAAACCCGACACTTCCTTTTGAACGGCTTCTAACTTGTCTGGCTCCCTTGGTACGGGTGTCCAGACAGGTGCCAAAGACACATTTTGAGGTGGAAAGTCCCACCACTCCGGCATGTAACCCTTGGATAACCATCCCAGGACCAGACTGTCTGACGTCACACCTCGTCAGGCCTCGACGAAACACATGAGCCTTCCACCCACCATAGACGCCTCGACATCTAACGGGGTTGTCCGGCTCGTAGTCCGCTCCCTCCTCTTTCTTAACGAGAGAGAACCATTTCGTTCTAGGCACGACGGGTATAACTGGCACCGCTGTTCCTGTCGCACAGGCGCGGTCCAGACGGATATGAAGGGAGCTCTCGTACCGTTAGGTACGATCCGGCCCCTTCTGTCCGCCCTTTGAGGACTTACCCTTACCCTTCCCGCCTCTAGGGCGGTCAGGAGCAACCTTGGGGAGGGTAGGCGCCTCTACAACCTTCCTGGCTTTCTTCGCCGGCGGCGGCTGAGAAAAGCCAGCTGAAGCAGAAGTCGCAACAGGCTTAGCTTTCGCCTTGCCCTTATGCTTCTTCTGCTTCTTTGAAGGTTGTCCCGCTAGCGGTTTCCCTACAGCCCCTAGTGCGTGCGCTTGCCGCACTAGCCCTAGCTGCAGGTTGACCGCTAACCGATTCTGCGCGATACTGGCCACCGAAGATGCTAGGCCCTGTCAGAGGCGTTCCAAGAAGACGCTCCCTGACTGCCGTAGCCGGACGCATATGGTCAATGACCATTTGCCTCCTGGATTTAGTCACTCGCGCTTGCACCCTTGCCAATGCGTCCATAGACAGCACCAGGCCGTCATTTACGCATGAAAGCGCCACAGGTGGCACAGGGTGGCCTGCCCCCGCTTCAGCCCACACCGACTGAAGGAGACGATACGAGTGGTTGACAGCGCTCATAGCTGCCCTCACACCCTCATCGCATAGGGATAGGACTTCCTCTTGGTGTACCTGAGCCTTGTCCACAACTGCCGGACCGGGGCCACCCGCCCCGGCACTCTGAACGCCCAGTACCCATCGGTCATCCTCGGTGACCGACGGGACTACACCATATCTGTCGTATTCCCCCCGCGGAATACGACATCTTGCCCGCACCTCCCTGGAGGCCGCAGGGAGCTGACCCTTGGTCATAAGTTGTTTGCTATAAATAGCCTCCAACAATTCTATGAACCGTGGATCCAGTCCCACAGACTGGATCCGGGCCGCGGGGAAATCCCCGTCCTAATCTACGCAACCGACGGACGGGGCGCATCTTCATCGGCCGTGGCTGAAACCACAGACGGGTCAACCCTGGCTAGCCACGCCAGAGCCTCTGACCAATCTATCTCCGATGAAGACACACCCGCAAACACGTCACCTGTTGACGTGTTCACAGGCCTGCCAGCCACGGCCTCCCGGCAAGGAGCCACGGCTGACACGCCAGGCACTCCGGTACCACACGGTTCCGCCGCCACCCCATGAAACACTCCGGTCCATGGGGTAGGTCCGCACGGAAAACCGTACGGACCCGTAGCAGTCGTGGAACCGTAGCCAGACACGGGCGCCAATGGCCGCAGAGAAACAGAACCCGTCTGGCCGGAGCCAGACGGGACTGCCAGGGGTTCGTACAAGACGGCCCCCTCGGAAACCAGTCCAGAACCCTGTCCGAGGACAGGGTCCGTACCAGGCATGGGGAGAAACTGCCCCCCAACCTTTGGTAGCAGGGACGACACCAGCGTGGGCAGAACGCTATGCAGAAAACCCTGCATAGCCGGACCAAACCACGCCAGCGGTGCCATCTCCGCCACCTCCAGCTGGGGATGTGGAGCACCCCCACCGGCCGAACCGGGCGCTCCACGATTTACTCTCGGACCGCCTAACCCCGCGTCAGACCCAGCCAAGTCCTTCTGAGCAAGGAACTTAACCATCATATCCACGGACCACACTGCGCACACATTACACCTATGGTCTAGGTTACAGGGCGAACACCTAAAACAGACATGGTCCTTGAATACGACTCGTACAAATTCATGGCACTCGTCACATGATGGCGGGGTTGGCTTGGCCTATAAATAAGCACAAACCTACAATTACAAGCGGAACGAGACCCTGATGGAAGGCAGACAATTAATTTTCAAATAATTTGACTCCTAAATTAACCGTATCCCTCCTGCACCCCACCCCGCCACGTTACAACAAAGATCGCATTGATTATGACGACAAGAACGAAGCGGGCATAAGACACACCCATATTAGATCCTCCAGGATGTGTAACGGCTCCAGGAATCATATCACATAGCATTCAGGGTATATTTACCAATCAATATAAATTATACTCCCAAACGAAAGCCAAACGATATGTGAAGAAAACAACAAAATGTATAACAAACTGCTGTATCACACAGTAAAACCGCAGACCACACATCTACTCAAGAATTTTGAAACCACCGATCATTGCAAACCGATCGTGATCGCACGTAAACTTGAACATTCTAAAGTTTCTGGTACCATTTTTAGTACGCAGCACCCAGAACGAGATGCGCGAATTAATGAAAATTTTTCTTCACATAAACATCCGAGCGACCGGGTGTGACGTCACCCGCTCGGATTCTACGGAGAACGACGTCAGCCGATATTCGTGTTAGAAATACCGTAGCAAACACCTATTTTCATATCTGCCGATCGCCTGTTGGGGTTTAAAGAAGGCGATCGTCTGGCATATATCGTTGTTAGCACACGTCCCAGATTCTCTGGGGTCAGAAATCGGGACATGCGACACAGCGAAATTTAGAGACCTAAGTCTTTTAACTATGGATACTAAAGAATGATACAACCTGGTTTTCATCGGCGGTAATCTCCATAGTATCCAGTTAAATCCTTCAAGAACGCACAAACTATCACTTTACAGGCAAAGACTTAGATTTCTTTAACAAAAGACACTAAAATCCTCTCCCTGCAGAAAGCATGTATTGCTCTTGTTGCTATGCAAACAAGAATGAGCTCTATGGTAAACGGGTACTCGGCAGTTGGGAGCCGAGTACCCAGTTCCCAGGAGTCGGTAAAGCTTTCTAAGTCTATAATCCTAGAGCCGCTGTCAAGGCCAGCTGTATATCAGAAGTAACAGAATGGTGAGTATTGATCGAAGGAGAATTAGAAATGCTCATTAGAAAATATATATAATTTCGAAAATCCGCAAGAAACTCTTACAATGTTACGTCTGTAATGGTCGAAAGATTAATACAGACTAATGAACGATCTGAGTCACAAGTACGACCAGCAACTGCATGTGCATTTTGATTTGTTGACGTTCCTGAAAGTTGGTTGGTTAGAGCTCTCTCTATTGTATATGTAATCCGTGTCTGTGTATTCCGACCATTGTAATGGTTTCCTGTTAGCTAGTTAGCCCATGTTCGCTAGACTCGGCGGGTGATAACAATGTCCTCAGTTTATAATCCCTGCTGTTATCTTAACGCCAAAAATGTTAAGATGCACTCTCTTGTGCGAATGAACAACACATTTCGCTTGCACAGCAACCACTTTCAGTATGACATACATACCTATTGTAAGCAAATAACTTTTAACAGACAAATTCATTTCAAAATATTCAACATTTTAATTAATTGTAACAAAATTAAATTTCATGCACCTTGTACGTACGGTCACACCGTACACAGCCACATATATAAATCTGAAGGAATTGTGGATATTTTCGAAAATAATTTGACTGGAACATGTTGCTGGTATTGGCAGCAACAGCGTCCGCTCAAAATATTTACACAAATATTCAACCTATCCCAACAAATCGACTTAGTCAATAAGTGAACAGCTATCTAAAGAAAAGAAAATCAATTTGACAAATGTAAATCCTGCTAGATTTTTAGGAAATAATTTGACTGGAACCAGTATTCAACACTCTGGTGCATATTCTGGGGTGAATGTGACCTTTAATACAAGTTTACACACACGCACGCACGCTACTTATTAACAAGGAATTATTTTCAAAATATTCAAATATAACATATTTCACGATATTACAAGTGCAACATATTTCACGATATTACATGGCGACGAACGTGTATGCACGTAGATACTCACGTATTCATTAAATGACCACCTATCTAAATAAAGGTTCTGGACATATATTTTGAAAATAATTTGACTGGAACCTATTGCGGACATTTGCAGCTCCTGTTAAAAAAAAATAACCACAAATATTCACCAGATCCCGACAAATGCATACTCATTAACCCCTCGGACTGGACTGTATAAACAAAATTAATTTGACTGGAACATGTGATTCTGTTTGCAGCAACAACGTCTACGCAAAAAAAATATTTACAGATATTCAACAGATCCCGACAAAGGTGCCATTTCGTGCAGGTTTTAAATATGTATATAACGTAATGCCAGCTTCCAGTCAAATTGGTTTCAAAATATTCACAAACTTACCTATAATATAAGCATAAAAGTGAGTGAAATATTGCTTTTGAGCTGTTACAAAATAACATATTCATTACGTATGTGTCAATGTCTGTTGAGTATTTTGAAACTAAATTGACGGGAAGCTGTTGCTGCCTATGGTAGCGCCAAAAACTAATTTGAAGCCGTAGCATGTGCACGCCTACACAGACTATAACCGCCAATAATGTTTTGAGAGATTTATTATAAATGATAGCAAAAATATACAAGAACCTACTGAGACACATACCTCAGCAACATATTTCACCATATTACTAAGTAATGAATTACTTCATTACTATTGCCATAAATCACACAAATAAAAACACAAAAAGAACACGTTTTTGTTTTTTAATGTCACGTTCCGATTTCTATTAACAAAGGGAGGTAAATCGTATCGGTAATTAGCTAACAGTAGCATCACGCAGTTACTTCCCTTGAAAAATTTAAAATGAACATGCGTGCCCGAATATGTATTTTTATTTTAGGAATTTTCTGGTAATAATTTTTATTAGATGTTTGTTTGACGCAATTTATTCACCTTATTTTTTCAATTCACAGATGTAGACCAGGTGTATGAAAATGTTGCAGAGGCAACATCAATTAAAATGAGGTCTATGAATTTCAGATCTATGGTTCCTTAATCACGGCATTAACCTAAAAAAAAGGAAATAAAAATACAGACAGACATATACAGATCGCCGGTAAAACAATTTTAATAACATTCATAACATTACAATATTTTACAACAATATAATGATGTTGAACATGCTGCCGAAAATGTAATAATGTGAGAGGCTGCCGAAAATGTATGTTTTTATGCACCATATTTGCGTCTCGGTAGGCTTAATATTTGCTGCTGCCGAAATTACATGGCTGCCGAAACCGCCTGAGACCTACTTGGCACACAAAAATTGAATAAACGAAAACTGGTAATAATTGCTTGTTGATTGCATACCACACATATTTGTGATCAATAAACGGCGTATAGCTTTGCTTTTAAGAAAGAGCACATATACTGAATGTCAAGCAGTGGAACATAACATGGGATTAAATGCCACTAGAAATAAATAAATAAAAGATATATTTTGATTTTGGTTCTTCTTATTGTTCTGGATATTGCTCGTGTTGCAGGGTACTATTATCATCATCATCATCATCATCATTTCACGAGGCATAGGCCCTTGGCTTGTTATTGCCTCAGGAAACTGTGTTCAAATCAAATCAAATCAAATAAACTTTATTTGCTGCTGTTTTATGATTATATATACATTGATCATAGGAATCCATCAAAGGCAATGCCTATAAGCCGATGGAACCTTTACATATATAACGTACAGACATCACACTATCAACAACAATTTAGCAACACTCTTACACATAATATAGACAATAAAAAAGAAACGAGAGAAAAAAAAAAGAGAATAATTTTAAGGGTGGTTATGTTTTAGCACTTGCATTGTGTGGATTTTAATTTTTTTTTTTAAGTGAGTTAACAGTTTATTTATGAATACGTGTATGTCCTTGGCATATATGTTTTCATATAGTGTTGGTATTGTATTACTAGTGCTTGGACTTTGTTTAGTTACAATTGTTTATTTGTTTGGTTAACATTATTCAGGACCCTGGTCGACTTTGGGAGGTGCTGTGGTGCAGATGGGTGTTCCCGCATCAGCTGCAGTGTGCCGCCTACGCTTGTGGTTACACCCTTCTGCAACTAGTATTTGGGTATATTTCTAGATTGTCTTATATATCTATTAGTTGATTATTTCATGATGGTATATTATGTCGTTTAGGTGCATGTCTAGTTTTGATTTAAACACACCAAGTGTGGGTGCCTCAACTACAACAGAAGTGAGTGAGTTCCATGTGTTAATAATTTGGTTTGAGAAAGAATGCCTACGAAATTCTTTTCTGCTGCGTTTCGTGCTGAGCTTCAATGTGTGGCCTCCGGTACGTGTGTTACATGATCGGTCAAAGAATGTGTTTTTGTTAATGTTGTAATAATCATGGATAAATTTGTATGTTTCAATTAAGTCTCCTCTAAGCCTTCTGTATTTTAGTGACATGAGGTTCAAAGCCTTTAACCTATCTGTGTAGCAGTAGGTTTTCAAATGGGGAACAAGTTTAGGTGGCTCTGCGCTGGACCCTTTCGAGTATACAAGATTGTCTTTTAAAATGAGGAGACCATATGCAGTTACAGTATTCCAAAATTGGTCAGACTAGTGATTTTAATAACAGGGTAAGCGTGTTTTCGTCTATGTAATTGAAGGTTCTGTTAATTAGACCGACTATGCTGTTAGCCTTTGATACAGTTGCATTAATATGGGTAGCGAAGGAAAGGTTTTCAGCTATGTGTATGCAAAGATCTTCACATGTGGACAGTATAATGTCAATGATTTGTGACTGGCATGTAGTGTCTGTCATCTAATACTGGGTCCTAGGATTGTTTGAACCAAAGTGTATTACATCTGTTTTGTCTGTATTAACGTGTATATCTGCCAAATATGAGACCAATTACATACATTATCTATATTGTCTTGAAGGTTGATGGTGTTAGGGTTACCAAACAGTTTTGTATCATCCACAAAGATCTTACACGGTAGATCATTTATGTACAAAAGGAAAAGTGTAGGTCCCAAAACCCTACCTTGAGACACGCCACTAGTGATGGCTGTCCAGTCGAATGTTGCTTCATTGATCTTCACACACTGTTTTCCTTCAGTTAGAAATGCTTCAGTCCAGTTAATTAGTTGCTCTCCTAAACTGTACATTCTCATTTTCTTTAGAAGCCCTTTGTGTGGTACTGTATCGAAAGGTTTGGAAAAAATCTAAGTATATTGTGTCTATAGCTTTGTTTTCATCTAGATTGGATGTTATGGTTTCCATGTACTCCAGTAACTGTGTTTTACATGATCTGTTGTGTTTGAAGCCATGTTGGCAGCTGGTGAAACGGTTGTTTGTTTCCATGTGGTTCATCATTGCATCACGTAAAAATGTTTCTAAAAGTTTGCAAAGTGAGCAAGTTAGACTGATGGGTCTGTAGTTGCTTGTATTACTTTTTTAGTATTTCTTATAAATCAGACAGACATTAGCCATTTTCCAAATTTCAGGTAATACAGCTTTCTCTAAAGATTTCTTAAATAGGATGCTAAGGGGTACACTGATCTCTTTTGCTAGTTCAATCAAAATGCGTATGGGTATACCGTCTGGTCAATGACTTTTATTTGGGTTTAGTTTTTTTTAGTTTGGCCTCAATAGTCTCTGGGTTTATAGAAATGTCTGGTAAAACTGTGGTTCTCTTCTGTAAATACGCTTGCAAATTAGATGTTCAAAACTTCTGCCTTTTCTATATCGTTTGTACACACTTTAGAGTTTGAATTTTTAAGTTGGCCTACTGTTTCTTTGAACGTTGTTTTGCTTTTGACATATTTCCAAAAGGACTTGGGTTTTTTCTTACATTCTGTTGCTATATTTCGTTCAAATGACCGTTTTGTTTGTTTGATACATGATGTAGAATTATTCCTTGCCATTTTATATTGGCTCTGATCATCATAACTCTTCGTCTTCTTGTATTTTTTGTATAGTTCGTTTTTTGTTTTAAGGGTGTGTGTGGCACTGGAAGTAAGCCATAGGTGTTTCCGTTTGCTGGACTTGTTTGTTTTTGGAATGTGTTGATTTAGCATTGTCGCTAAGATGTTGTAAATAAAGTTCCATGCTTCTGGTGTATGAAGTTCCTGCATGTTTGTCCAGTCCATGTTGCTGACTTCCCTGCGCATTTTATTTGCAAGATATCGCGATCGCTTTTTCCTAAAGGAGCTAGATGAAATATATCATTTACAATGTTTGTACTGTTTCCCAAAATGAGATCTGAAATATCTGCTTTTTGGTCTATCTGGTGTCTTGTTGGTTTTAATCCAAACTGGTGGAGAAAATTGTTTCTTATGATATTGATAAGGTTGTCACTATCAGGAGAGCATGAGAGACCAGAAGACCAGTTGATATCTGGGAAGTTAGTCTCCAGTAATCAAAATGTGGTCTGGTTTTAGTTTACTAGTGTTGCTTATTAGGGTCATGAGATTTAAATTATTGTCTCTATCACTGTTGGGACTCCTATAAATGCATCATACTAAAACAATTTCTTTATTCTGGGTAGTCCACATACACCAAACTGACTCCTTGAAAGAATCGCCACTTAGTGTCTCACAATGTTGGGCTTGTAGTAGTTTTTGGCTGTAAATGGCAACTCCCCTAGCTGGGTTATTATTAAGAAATAAATCATAGTTATCTAGTTGCAGTGCGCTTAATTTGATGCTTGTGCTGGGATCTTGGTATTTAGGGAGTATATCAGTGATACATATAACGGCTGGAGAGGTTTCATGGACTATCTACTATTACTGCTCCTTCCAATATTGTATTCCTTTTGGAGATTTTGATTTGACTGAGGCATTGGTGTGTTCATATTTGTTTTGTGACGTTTGGAAGTAACATTCCGTTTTGTGTATGTTTTATTTTTATTTATTCTGTTATACTCCAACAGTTCCGATTCTGTAGAGTGTGGCAATTCATCTGCTAAAGATGAAAAATGGTTTACTGAGGAAGCATTTACTGTGATTTGCGGTTTACAGATGACTATGCATTGGTCGAAAGCTGATTGTTTATATGTGACTGGTAATTTACCTGATGGATCGCAGGATTGTAAATCTAGCACCGCCATATCCTTCCATTTCGAAAATCATGTAACAGGTAATAATTTATGTAGTCTTGGATGTTGCTGGATAGAAGATTAATTCCTGATTTGTTGGGGTGGGCATTGTCCCAGAATAACTCAGCGTATACTTGGCTCTCTTCGCTGGCAAACAAATAAGAGTGGTTAATGAATGTTATGGCGAGCCATGTAGCCAGGGATTCTAATTGAGTATTGAACTCACTGACCAGATCATTTTGTGTGGTTCGTTTGGGCATGGGAGCAGGGATGATACAAATACCTGTGTTTCAGGTGACTGGCACTGGATCACCTGTACGAGTGTTGTGTGGTCCTCTATCATTCTATCAAGACTCTTACGGCTGATATCATTAGTACCTACGTGTACTACATTTCTATCGTATCGTTCATTGCCTACAGATTTCTCGATTTGGTAAGTTATTTCACGTGCACCGCTAAAAGACCTAACAGTAAAGTCGGTATCATCGGGTGACATATATTGCCCGCTCGGCTTTTTAAATGTTGAGCTTCCAATTAACAGAACATTATTTTTGTGTGTAGTGTTGGAATGTCCATTGTGATGTCATGGTGCAGGCATGTTGCCTGGGTGACGTTGTTTGTGCACAGCGGCGGGGTGTTGTTTGTATGAACTGAGAGTTTGATGGTTATCTGACTGTAGTTTGTATTTGCGTGCATTGTGACTGTTGCTTTCGTTAATTGAGCTGCTCTGGTTAGTGTTATGTCTGTAACTATGTGATGTACTTGCAACTACCTCATTGTATTGTCGCTTACATGGTAGAGCCTGGATTTTGTGAACTCGTCCCTGAGACTCACTTAGGCTCAGGTAATTGTTTGCTTGTGGCCTAACTGTTTTGCGTGATACAGTGGGGGGTAATTATGATGGTTGCTGTTCTGATATTGTGTGTTTCTGTTTGTCTGTAAGTGATTGCTATTCGGGTGTTCACCTGACATGTCTGATTGCAGCTCACAGACCTGAGATTGCAGAACGGACTATTCCTCTCTAATTTCATTGATCTGTTTAATTAGTGTGCTTAGTAGGGGTGAAGTGTCATCACATTTGGCAGAGGCTGAGGGTGTTGTGGATGTTATTTTACCTGTTGAGAACTTGTCTGTGTTGGTGTCGTCAATCGGCTCATGGATGTTGCTCTGGTCACTTACCCCTGTTGAAGACTCACCACATTCAGAGACCAGTAGGAATCATTTTATGCATTTGGTTCTGTCTTATCTTGTCCCTGTGACTTTGTGGATGTATTTACCTCATACTCTACCTGCTGGTTATTCAGATGCCATGCCAAAAAATCCATGATATGTTTGGTGAGTTCGGTGCAGTTGGAGCATGTATACCTGCGACGTGTTGATGTTAGTGTGTTAAGCATGTATGGCGGTAGTAGGGTACAAGCGTAGTGATACCATTTCTGATACCAATTAAATACTGTAGCATGTACTTACTATTCTCCTCCATACAAATACATCCGACATGATTTGTGACTTGGTTACTTACCTTAACCACAGGTGAGGGCTGGGCTCCGTGTTCGCAGTGGATTTTATTACCTGGGCTGTTTGAACTGCTTATTGCTCTTTGCTGCCACTGGGAATTTGATTGCCCATACTTAGGTCAAGTGGCCTTGGATTTACTTGACTTTGGTTTGGTAATTGATCTGCCTGCACAGCTGAGTTGTCATTTTTACCGTTGGGTATCGTGTAGGTCATAGTTGGATTACCATTTGGGATCGAGATGTTCATAGCTGTGATGGGTGGATTTTCTGGGAGTAGGTTAGGTTCAACTTTGTCAAACATAAAACTGTTACATTTCTTACATAACATATCATCACACTGTCTGCTTTCAACAGACATGCTCCTCCGATTGCAGTCACGGCAATATGCTGGTATGTGTGTTAGTTAGGTATTTTGAGGCTGGTAACTGCCACGTACATGTAATGCAATTCGTGTCTTGTGAGATCTCCTTCGATACGAGATCGAGAAAAGAATTGTGTGTGTATTGAGTGGCCATTAGCGTACTAATTTCCGCCAGAATTTTTGTGGATAGGATAAAGTGACAATAGCAAACAAAAGCACACTCGCATTGCGATGAACACAGAAAATGATAACAACAGCAACGGAAGGTCACGGAACTGTAAGCAGTGGGTGTGTTAGGAATAATGATTTCTATCTAATGATCATACTATTTACCGTCCGCTAACGTCTGTTACCATCCGTGGCTATGCGCGACCGTCCGTGAGTACCCGGTGATGGCGCGCGAGTACCCGGTGACCATCCGTGAGTACCCAGTGACCGTCAGTACCCGCGAGATCGAGAAAGCATATGAAGCCACGCCTCTGTTTCTAGAATGACAGCCGGCGGGTATAGGTGGCGTTGAATGAGAAATAATATAATTTTAAATAAAGAGGAAATGATTTTTATATGATATTAATTAAAGAATGCAAAATTTATTACAAATGTTTAGATCGCTTTCAATTTGCTGCGATGTGAATTTACAAACAAAGGCGAGTGCCCGCTAGGCACTTGTCAGCAATATAAAAAAATTTACTGACTAACAGGCTGACAAAAGTGACAGACAAACTTATAACGTACGAGTTGTGAGCCGCAACTCAAAATCTAAGACAGTCAACCCTGCTCTAAAGACCACCTCTATATAAAGGGGTGGGTGCGGGTGGGGTGGGGAGGGGGGGGGGGGTTGGGGGGGGGGCTGTGTGTGGGGTGGGGGGGGCGGGCCTCTAACATTCATGCCTCTGTAGTGAACGCGCTATATGCACAGCCTTTAATTTACACCCTGAACAATATGAATAAAGATCATGAGATAACGTAATCTACCCGATGACCATTGATCTTGGTAATCAATGGATGTAAATTGTACTCATTTATTATAACTCAATTAAATTAAATAGATATGGCATGTTCACGCATATGGTATTGTTATTTAGCTAGCAATACGGAATTAGAAACCCTAAATTCTACTCAAATTTACTCAAACTAGATATATCTACCCTAATATTTTCCACTGAAATATCATTCTTGTTTCAAGGTTGATTCAAGGTTTACACATTTTGATTCAAATTTGTTTCAAAGTTTACCATTTGTTGTACGGAAATTTGTGTCAAAGTATAAAGTTTTAGTAACTTAGTGATAATTAAATTAGCAAAAATTGTTTGCCTAATTATAGTTTTGATATTGGTAGGCGAAGTCTTGCGCATTTACTTACTTTTGATATATTGTACGTAGTCCAATTAATTGACTTATTTTCTGGATTATCTTCTCTTCAGGGAAATGGAATTCGTAAGTATTTTAGTTATTCATATCTTGGAGGCAATGCATGTCCAATAGCTAGACTAAATTAAGTTTCGTTTAAATCAATATCGTTTTACATTAATGATATTACCGATCTCTATTGAGCGATCATCTGTCTTTTGAGACCACTTGAAACATTTAGCCTACAGCTTTTGTTTAAATTTATTTATGATGAGAGGAATAACTAATTTAAAACTAATTCCACCGGGTGTTGGTGCCGTCTATGGCAGTACCAGGTTCCAGTGAAATTAATTTCAAAATAGTCATTAACTTTTTTAAAAATTTCACGTATCGTTTAAATCAATATTGTTTTACGTTATTGATGTTACCGACCTCTATTGAGCGACCATCTGTCTTTTAAGACCACTTTTAGCATTTAGCCTACAGCCACAAAATGGAAATTTATTTATGATCAGATGAATAACTAATTTGAAACTAATTGCACAGGGTGTTGGTGCCGTCTATGGCAGTAACAGGTACCTGTCAAATTAGTTTCAAAACAGTCATAACTTTACTGGGTACTATTGGATTTAAATTTAAATGGTTGATTGTCTATCCTGTCTGCTTCTGAAATTCCATGTTTAATACACGCATGTATGTACGTATGCACACACACACACGCTCCATCCACCACATCCCACACCACACCACCCTAATGCAATCTCACCCCCACCCCACCCCCACATACTTCTCACGTCTACCTCACCCCTCATTCACGCACGCACACACTCGCGCACACACAGTCACTATATTTTTATTTGTTAATAATCCAGTCATCTCTTATTGATTCATACAAGGCAAGCGAAGAAGGCGACCATGGGGATGCCCAAAATGGCCATGTGGATCATGTGATGGCGACTGTCACGTTGGCTCCATTTACTGCAACAAGTGCGGTAAATGGTTCCACGCATCCTGTGATGGTCTGACGTTCACACAATTAACAGAGTTAGCTAACATTCCGGATGAATACATGTGCTCAATTTGCACCAGTGTTAATGGAGAATTTGATTACACGAGTTCGAATTCGTTAGAGGTTGACCCTAGCTGCGTCATGCGGTTTGGCGCAGCTGAAATCAGCTGCTAAATTGGAATCAATATTACTTCGAAATCAGGAACAGCAGAAATTTGTGATGCCCGAATTTAATTGTGATATCGTCCCGGATGTCATATCAGTCAACATCATGAAATGATTCAGTGGGATGAGGCATGCGATGTCAATTAACATTAACGCTGATGGTAATTGTTTATTTAATGCACTCTCTACAGCGATTTCCGGTAATCAAACACATGCAACTCAACTCAGAGTACGCAAATGCATCGAGTTAGCCGAGCACGAAGAATTATATTCCCAGCATGTGATGGAGAGTACACTCAGATATGTGTCGCCAGATTTTTCTGAGGCTTTAGTGGAATGTGCAAAGGACGGGAGTTATTTTTCTGTGTAGACAATCGCTGCTGCAGCATCAGTTACACAGAGAGATATTCTGTCCGTCTATCCTCTGGTCAATGGGCTAATGGGCAAATGTATTGGCATCCTCAACGTTACGTTCCACGGTAGCCAGGTATCATGTTGAAAATACGAACCACTGTCAATTCTGTGGACATTTACCTTTGAACCTGAGGGAATGTAGAAACCTAATCATTTCGAGCCGCTTGTATATATTACCTACAAAGATGTGAAAACGCCTCATAAACCGATATTTGCCGATGTGGTGAAAAGCCCTGGATCACCATGTTTGAAAAAGGAGCCATGCAACAAGAAAAACAAGGTATGTCCAGTCATATTTGCTTCAAAATAATCCTGTTTAGGCCACATTATTGTTATTAGCTCACCTGGCCCGAATTATAACAAAATAAATTAATTAATTAATGCGTGTTGTGTGCACGACCATCTACGATTTGAATTAAACATTTAACATTCAATCTAAATATAATAACAATAGAAATATAATTTTGGGAGACTGAGACTATGTTTGAAAATTTAACACTGGAATGACTTGCTCACTAAGTGGGCAATTTTCAAAAATGGTATATTGGTTTGCAAACTGACATTTCCTATGAGAAACTTAGAATTAGAATTAATATTATTATATACCATGCAATTCTACTTAAGCTTCTACTAACGCTTAGTAACTACCTTTGATATTTGAGCTATTACCCGCCTCATTAATCACTTTAATCATTGAGTAACTATTATGCGTAATTAAAAAACAATGTATTAATCTACGTGGCCTGAATCAAACAGTTTATCCAATTGCCACCACGTGCTATACGCACAAGCGAATGTGATAAATTTTCAGTTGAGTCAATCACAACCGGCACCACCGCCCAAACCATCACCACCCAAACCACCACCACCGGCTGAATTTAAAGTTTAAATGATTTATATCAAATGCTAATATATTATTATTATTATTATTTATTCGAGCAGAACTCGGCGGCCAATAAAGCAGACCTATGCAGAGGTTGCTAGTCCAGTCACCAAAACTGACAAAGAGACCTTTTGCCTCCCCGCTCATCAACAAAGTAAGCATAGCATTTCACCAGTAACAAATTTGGCAGACCAAATAAATTAGTTTGCATTTGAATGTAGGGAATTGTGTTTGGGTACATCTTTTTAAAAACTTCAGGTATGCTAATTGGCTGGCGGGTGGGTGTGAAAGACATGTTAGTCAAGATGCGGGACAACAGAAATGGAGCATAATACCAAGGCTTGATGATAAACATAAATTCTTATATATCCGACTACTCAATATCCAAGAAGATGTAAATTATGAATTCGCTGAGTATTTGCTACTTTGCAATTCATCGCTTGTCTTCTATAAACAAATTATTATTATTGGTGGTGCTAGTATTTTGTAAATGTAGGCCTATATCTGAGGCAATGCATCATAGGACTTTCTGAAAATCTGAAAAAATCAGCCAGATTGTTATTATTATTATTATTATTATTATTATTATTATTATTATTATTATTATTACAGCAAGAGACGAATATGAATGATACGTTTAACGCTACACATGTACCAATAATTGTATCAACTCCTAAAGCAAAATGGCGGCACAAGGACATCGCACGAGCCATGAATGTCACGTATGACGTATCATCAGAATCATTTCCAGGCCATAACGTTTCCATAATTGCTGAAAATGTATGATATATTCAAGGAGGCAAGAAATTAACACATCAAACAGACTCTGCAAACAAATTAATCAAAACTTACAATTTGAAAAGTACCGTGAAAAATTATTATTATTATTATTATTATTATTATTATTATTATTATTATTATTATTATTATTATTATTATTATTATCGGCGTCGTGGTCTTATTGATTAGGGTAGCGCCAGCATATCAGCAGCGAGCTAAAACACAAATATAGAATATTAATGGATGAAAGCGTAAGATAGTCACACACACGCCGCCCGCACGCACGCGTATGTTCTGAAACCAATTCAAGTTTACTGACAATATTGTGTCGTACTCGTATAGAATAGCTTGACGCCAGTCAAATTAGTTTCAAAATATTCAACTGAATGTTTATTAAATATAGTAAGCCTAGACATACAATTCGTACAAAATATTCAAATGAATGTTTATTAAATAGTAAAGACATAGGGACTACAATTCATACAACAACGACGTCATTAATTATGACATCATCAAACACATCGTGTATTTGATTATGATGTCATGGACAAACTGGAATCCTTCATTGCAATGTCTACCAGCTAGAAACATAGTATTTTGTGTAACATGCGCACATGTCGATGACTGAATTTCGATATTTTAATCTTATTTATTTCTCTTTTAGCTAGCCTACTCATCACCGATTGGAATCGACGATGCATCCAGATGCAGCAATAGATTTTCCGTGCTCGGCGACGAATGCCCCATCTCATGAGACGAGATCTCAACGGAAGCCACAGTGCTAGCACCTGAATCTGTAACAATCGGAACACCATTAGAAAATAGTTGTTGGGTGGATGCTGGGGACGTATTTGATCTACTAACCGCGCCAAGAAATGCATTACCAGATATACCCAATGGTCGTAAAGAAAATGTCTATTTTATTGTTGACAATAAGCTGAATATTGGTAGATGCTCCAAAGGCAAAAAGAGCCAATTTTTTTTATGACTGTGGCGTCTGGTCTGATAGATACCTATATAGAGTTAAAGGCTGGCCTCTTTTGCAAATATTCCAAAGGACATAAGGTACCCCTAGATTCACAACCAAACAATTCAAGAGATAGCAATACTCAAGCGGTACTATGTTTCATTAAAGCGGGAGCGTGACTACTAGAAATGCGTGACGAGGATTGAAAAACTACCGGACGTACTCGTAATTGAATATTTAGGAGAGTTTCCCGAATCGACAACAACCCATGGCAATACAAAAGTTTCTAAAACAGAATTTGTTCATTCTAGCCAGACCGCAAAGACGAAGATTAATGAAAAACTAGCAACAAAGCAGTCAGAAGATATATGAAGACATGGTTCTCGATGACTCTAAGACCGCTCCACGTGACCTACGAGAAATCCAGAATGATAAACAGAAAGATGACAAACATAATCGTGGCGGGACTAATGTAGCATGGAAGAACACTGCAGACGACATTCAGACATTAATCAACCTAGCTGAAACCGGGCATCCATTCATTAAAGAAGTGTCTACAACAACCGGCAGGTCTCCGGTTGCTATTCTATACTTGGATGAACAGATTCGTGATATTAAGAAGTTCTGTGCAACCGATGATCCCCATCCCAGTGTGCTAGGTGTGGATAGAATATTTAATTTAGGCCCATGGTATGTGACCACTAGTTTATCACAATACAAACCACCCAATCATGTTAGGACCAGTCTTTCTTCGCTGGAATGGATGCTATGAAACCTACCACAAATTCTTCTCCCACTTGCAGTGCAAATTAGACGACGATATCGGCGGTATGCAGGCTAGCGGGACACAGTTATTGTTAGGTTCAGATGAGGAAAAGGCTTTAACAAAAGCTATTAAAAATTGTTTTTCTTCTTCCGAACAAATTCTTTGTAGACGTCACCTCAAGGAAAATGTTAAACGGTATTTAAAATCAAGTCAGCGTTAATGATAAAATTAAAAAAGAAATAATTCTTGACATTTTCGGCTCCGATGGACTCTTATTGTCAAGCGATGATTATGAATTCGACAAAAAGGCTATGGACTTGGAAAATAAATCGTTGATGTCTGATATAATAATTAGTCAATTTAATTTTAAAATACCATATGCTTACAGCATGTTGTATCAGTATAGTTGGCTTTAACCCTCTTATTAAATATATTCGTTTCTTTTCAATGAATAGTCTACTAATATAAATAAAGCATCCAGTCAAATTTAGTATGTTTTGCCACATAAGTCTGCCTGCGGTCGGTCCATGGACCATAAAAATAACCCATGGGTGGTTGCAGGTGGTCACGGGCACATACCAGTCTTGAATATTTTAAAAATAAATTGACTAAAAATGTCCGATATAATAATTAGTAAATCTAATTTTAAAATACCACGTGCTTACAGCATGCCGTATCAGTATAGTTGGCCTTAACCCTCATTTTAAATACGTTAGTCTACTGATATAAATAAAGCGTCCAGTCAAATTTAGTGTCTTTTGCCACGCGCCAATAAGGTAATTAATTACTTATCAAACACAACAAACGAGCGAGAACTACAATTTATACTTTATCATAAATTGATAATTGAAAATGACACAAACGCAAGAATGTTTATGATACTCGGAAAAACAAATGATAGCAAGAGCGATGTTTGAATAACCAACCCGGGTGGAACTTGAGTGATTTGAGTAGTCCACACAAGGAGGTATATAACACTAATGGCGTAGCCACCCTTTTCCCTCCTGGCTGCTCCGATCCAGAAAGTCATACAGATTTCAAGGAGTAACAGTTAAAGTTCGCAATTCAATGGTAGTGTGTGATGGAAACTGAATTACTATAGGATATAGTTAATAAAATAATTGTCATAATATGTAAGTAGTACTATACTAAATGAACCTTTCATCAAAAGCACAGCAAACCGTCAAGTGAACTGCTATAACAAATGTCTCATTAGAGTCCACATAATGAAGGAGTAAGGTATGAATAAATGTTCACATTCTAAAGCAAAAGTCAAAATATCATTAATATCCGTGTAATTAGAAGTAAAGCACAGCGACGGTTGAATGTCCTATTCTTTTTCAGATTAGAGTACCAGCATTGTATGATTGAGTGTCTTATTAGTGTCAACATCATAGCAGAATAAGGATATGAATGACTGTCTTATTGGTGATCATGTTAGAGTACAAATAAAATATGGATGAACATCTTATCAGTGTTCATGTTAGCACACGAGCAAGTTATACTGATTGCATTATTAGTGTGATCATCAATGCAGTAATACGTTAAATAAAAACACACTGCTAATCCTGGCAATAATATATTTCAAGGTGTTTTGGTGGTCGTTTCTGCCGTGTAGATCTCCGTGGTAGAGATGGCAATATGTTGTTACAAGGTGGCTGGAACTCATAATGTATAATAGGATCAGAGTAATTGGCATGTACCATATCATCTAGTTGTACAGGGCCCATCATATGAGTGGAAGTTGGACAATACATTGTCTCTGGCTGTCCAGATATGTAGTGTCCTTGTGATACTTCCCTCCCTTTGATCTAGGCCAGATATTTCAGGTGGCATTACCGGAGGTAATGGTGGCTGTGATTCGTGGGGAAGATCATCATCAGAGTTTTCATCATCCCACAACCGATGGGGAGTAGAGATACACTTAATAGTCACTGAGTAGCATTCTGAGAGTGCTCCGCAATTGTGATCCACAGGATTTTCTTCTATTACACCACTCTTCGTCAACTGAGACAACCAGGTACCGATCACATGCACGAGACTTATTGTGGTCGGAAACAAGGTAGACCAAATCACCACATCAACTTGGGAATGAGATCCAGGCTGTCTTACGTGTGCTTTCGACCTCTCACTATGAGCGTGATTCTGCTGACGTTGCTGATGTTGATCCATAACTACCGTCCAGTCAGAGACTGGTAGTTGATCTCCAGTAAACTGATCACGCTGTGTCCAGATCTCTCATGCTGACAAACCATGGTGACATATGCGAGAATTGAAATGGGCAATAGTTACCGCCAGAGTAAGTGCAGAGACTGTACCACCAGACGAATCTTGCTGCAGTAACTCATCCTCAAGTTCTTGTATTGCTCTCTCTCTCTCTCTCTCTCTCTGCGACTGGGTTCTTATTGATAGTTTGATATGACCTGTCTCAATGCTTAGTCTATGGCGTGCTAACAGTTCGTCATTCACGAGTGATGCAAATCCTGGTGCAGGATCAGTATGGATAACTGCACTAGGACCATCTAATGGGCAAAGACTAATGCACAGAAGTATGAGTGCGTCCCGCAACGTATTACGTCGTTCATCCTCTACCAAACAAGCTACTGCGAATGATGTGACAGTTTCTTGTACAACTAGTACTAGTTGTCGATTGCGCTTAATAATGTCAGCAGCAAATGATACACCCACAGACGCTGGTGGATCACTTGTCGTCTGTTCCACTAGTGTTTGAGCGAATTTCTTTAAAGACATACACAAATGACAGTTCTTGCTGACTACTTCCACAACCCTGTCCATGTCAAGCCCAAAGAAATAACGATGTACAATTTTCTTTAGTTGATGGCATGTTGGATGATCCAACCTCAAGTGCAGTGCAGTCACGAGGCCATCAAGAGCTTGGCGGGGGACAATGGCCTGGACAATGATACACGTGCCAAAGCTAGGGGTTCTTTATGAGGAACAACAAGGAGACCATCCTTGGCAATAGCTGCAACATGTAGGTAACGCTTAACATCTCTGATATTAGTAGCCTTCTTGGTATGTCTCGTGCCTTGCACGAGGTGTAGTAGTAGTGTCAGAATTAAAATGATACCACCTCCCTCAACTGGATTTCCATTTAGACAGATGGCCATGGCCATGGCCAAGAATATAAAAAACCCATGCGGACCCCACTGTCTGGGAGAACCTCCTCAGGATACCGGCCAGTGGTCGGCCTTTCTTATTCTGGCCGGTATCCTGAGGAGGTTTTTCTATCTGTGGGACACTTTTCTACCTATCCTACCCCACCTATCTCCTACCCCACGCTGTTGCTATTCCAGCCAGCTGGTGTGTGTGTGCGTGCGTGCGCGCGCGTGCGTGCGCGTGCGTGCGTGCGTGCGTGCGTGTGCATGCGCGCGTGAGTAGGCCCTATGTGTATATGGGCCTACTTATATGATCTATTGTACATTATAAGTCTGAGGCGAGATTCCTATCCTTTCTCACCGAAAGTTTGTATGGCTAATAAAATCCCCAAATATGTTAATTTACTGGCTAATAATTCCAGAAGGGTAATCAGGTCCCTGTATAAGTATTCATATCAAGGTAGCTTTTTAGCATTCTGTCACTGTGCCATTGTCTTGTGATATGTGTCATATATATGTTAATGTACAAATGTTTTGTAATGTGTGTAAGGAGTCCATCGCTCTCTAGGCCATGCCTTTGATGGACTGCCCGTTTAGAGTCTACTTATATGTATAGAAAAACCATGAAATAAAACAACTTTGGATCTTGAATTTTTAATCTTGTTAGTCATTAATGAGTTTGATATATTGTACATGTAATCTAGCATTTGTGTTTCTCTAGTCCTCTTCTATTGTGACAATTGCTGATTCATTACTTCCTATAATTGGTTGTGGGTAGTCGTAAAGTGCCTCTCGTTTTTGCCATATTCGGTCAAGCCGTTTCTCAAATGTCTTAACTGTAGGTGCTAAACTGTTCCATAGCCTGCATACTCTTAATGAGAAGAAATTCTTCCTGAGGTTTGTCCTTCCTCTCTTCTGATACACCGTAAGGTGGTGACCACGAGTTACTGAGTCCTCTTGCATGTAAAACAGGAAGGGAATAGCAGGGTCATAAAACCCTGTTAGTATCTTAAATGTCTCGATCACGTCTTCCTTGTTCATCTGTACACCATTGTTGGTAGCCTAAATACATGTAGACGATCTTTTAAAGAGGGTACCAGCTTAGTTGCTCTGCGCTGAATGCACTCTATACCGTTTATATGCTTCTCCATGTGTGGGTGCCATACTGAATTTACATACTCGAGGTGTGGTCGAACTAGAGCCTTATACAAGAACATGAAGTTTTCTTTCTCCAGGTAAACAAATGTCCGTCTGATGATTCCCATGACGGCATTGACCATGTTACTTTTTTGCAGATGTGGTTGTCAAATATTAGCTTGCACCCAGTCACCATATCGAGTTGGATGGAGATCTGCGTCTCATCCATCATCCGCATGTTATGGAGTTAACATTTCACCTGTCATTAGGGTTATGTTCCAGAATGCCCAGAGATGCACTGCAGGCCGGTGTTACATAATATAATTTCTTTTTGCAGGGCTTCCTACTTTGTCGGGGGTATCTAAACTAACTGGTATCCGAAGATACTGGGGGAGTGTATGTTAAATCGACACTTTAGTTATCACCGCTCGGAAACCCCAATAGTTTCCCAGAGTCGGATCCTGGCAACGTGTCGATTGGGAGTCCAGACAATTATTAAGTCTTACGGCTGGAGAAGCGTAGAAAGAGACAATCACTCGATATTAAGAAGAGGCCCTAAGGTAATTGGCCAATTTATACAATCTAGCCGGTGTGTAGGGGTTACATATCTGCCACATCCGGAAAAGAGGTGTACACATTGTGTCTCTTATGGTGAGATTGCCCCTAACTACTTTAAACATATCCTATCGAGCTAGAATAGCCAGGTTTAGTTGGTCACATGTCAGGTTCGAGCATGGGGAGCATGATCAGTGACCTCAGTGTAAAATTGATGCTGGAGAAATAGTGATGCGGATATAATGTTGCTGTATAGTATTGCCTGGTGTACTGCGTCCTAGAGTTTTTATATATAAACAAAACAGAATAACTAGGATGGCTACCTGCCATATACATAACTAACCAATACATTGCTAACAGTATATCAGGTCATAGGACCTTATGGTGCTCATTAGTTGTAAGCACATGGAAATAAGGATTATGAAACAGAAAATATAATGCAGTCTTTAAGACCGGGGAGGCGCCTATTAGTCATCAGTGCCTATTACGGAAATAATGGATAGCACAATAGTATAGTTACTTGAGTACCTATTGGTCATCGGTACAGTAAGAGTTCATAAATCATGGAAACTGATAAGCAACAATTGAGTAGCACGAGGTGCCACACTTCCGAAGTTGCAGGGAAGATTTCCGCAAGCAGATTGTTGATGCGGCTCTCTCAAGATGGTGAAGGAGAACAGTTATAGAAAGATGTCCATTATATAGTCAGAATAACTGATACATAAATTTACTCAGTAAATTAGAAAGTGTCTGTCTGGCGATGGTAGTTTGAAAGGTGCCCATTAACAAGGAGGGCTACAGTGGTAATTAAATATGCATGTACATAACTGGGTACACTGTGCGCGATACATCGCATAGCTCTTGCGACACACCGGGCAGAGTCCCACCAGACTGTGATCTAAAAGTTAATTATAACACATGATATGCGGCACGGAAGTTTGATACCACTTTTCAGCGTGGTCCGGAAGATCCGGCGAGTTATCCACCAAGAATCACCTCGGCTCTACATCCTGTAGAATTCACATCGGGCCCGCAAGGCCCACCCGCAGAGCTCCTCTGTGAGTGTTCTGGAATGGGAGATCTATTTAATTAATTTGCCCTCGGATGGCCGTCCGAGAGCTTACAAAAACTTAATCGCAGATGTTCAAGGCTGCTCACCGGCGCAGGAGATCTGAATTCCGAAGGGCACTGCTGCGGTGTAGGTACCACAGTCAGTTAGCAGTTGTCCCATGCCTAGCACTGCGCTGGTCCAGCGACCTTGCTGTCGTGTCAGCTCTCTCGCCGAAGTGCTCTCCATTCTTGATTTTTGGCTCCTTTTATACTACTCGTGATGTCAGAGGCAGGACGCTCTATCCAATCAATCACACGATTACGACGTTCAAGCAATTTTTTAAAATAATTTAAGTGAGCCCTTTGACGATAACTCGACCATTTCTGGTCCGATTTAAAAAAGGTAAAGTTCTGGTCCTGATTCGTACCAAGAACGACGAGAATGGAGTGATTTGAAGAAATCACAAGTACCAACTCGGTATACTCTCTCCCAATACTGACACGTGTTGCCAGGGAAGCTCTGACACGTGCATTCTTACGGATTTAGCTGTTTTAACAAAACCTCTCTCATAGGGCTTTATACACGCGTACTATCCTACCCAGGGGGGGGGCGTGCTTGGACCACACCCGGAGCAGTCGTCCCGTACCAAGGTTAGCTGGGACAGTTCCTACCCATCCGGTCGATCCGTGCTACAATATTGTCTGGTCCTGCAGATTTATTTGTGTTGAGTTTACATAGTTTGTCTCGAACATTATCTACTGTCAGAGTTAATTCACACAATGGTGACTGCACTGGGTGATGGCTACATTGTATATTCGCGTCGTCTTCTTTGGTGGAAACACTAACAAAGAAGTCATTGATCATTACTGCCTTATCACTGTCAAATGTTGCTGTTCCTCCACCATGGTCTAGATCAGAGATACCAGCTCTTGTCTTCAGCTTGCTTTTAATATATTTATGGAAGGCTTTAGGGTTGAGTTTGGTTTCTTTCGCTATGCTTTTTTCGAATTCCTTCATTGCCTGCCTATTGAGCGAGATTGATAAAGATAACCCCTCACAACTGCTTCTAATGTGGGATTTTAATCTGCCTGATACAGACTTCAATACATACGTCCCTCCAAATAAGCCAGGTAACTTCTCATATATGCTCCTAGAAAAATCACAACAAATGTCACTGAAACATGTATATCAGCCCACACACTTTCGAGACAGCAGACGTTGCTACATTAGCTAGCACTCCTAGCGAGACAACATGTATATCAACCTACACACTTTAGAGACTGCAGATGCTGCCACATTAGCTAGCAATCCCAGCGAGAAATTTTCAGAAATCATCCGAAAACTATTAGGATTGCCAGAAGAATGTCCTCGGATGTAGCACCTTGATGATGATGATGATGAGAATAACGATGATGGTAATGATGATGATGAGAAAGCAATGTCCAATCCACACTAAACTTAATCTTTACAAAGGATAAAACATATGATAAAAAATTGGACATATTTACCAGGACTAGGAAAAAGGGACCATGTTGGAATTGTTTGCACCCTGTATACAAGTACACCAGATAGAACGGAAAAGAATAATGAGCATAACATCTGGAAAGCCAATTTTTATTCAATAAAATATAGACTCAGAGTGATAAGACTGGTAGGATATTATTAGAATGCAGAGCATAGAAGCAGCATGGTCAGCATTCACTGAGATAATAAATGATATGATAAAAAAGTGTGCCTCTGAAAAAGAAGAGAAGCAGTACATCGCATAAACCTGGGTGGATGAACAAAACACTAACAAAAGCGATAAAGAAAAGCATGATATCTGGAAGAACTATAGGTCTAGTAATTCGCCATATGACTATGCTGTGTATGTCAGAGAATGTAATGTAACAAGCTAGCTATCGAAGGCATCACACAGGAAATATGAAAAGAATCTCGCTAAAAATTTTAAGGGAGATCCCAAAAGGGTTTATAGCTGCATTCGCAATACACAAAAACTTAATATCACTCAGTAATCTACAAAAAGAGGATGGTATCCTGGCTAGTAATGACCTTGAAAATACATTCTTTGTAAATTCTTCAACTGTATTTGTAAAGGATGAAGATAACATTATGTCAGACTTTCCAGACAGGGTTACAAATAAGGACACTATTGATGAAATATTCTTTACAAATAACGATATTATTAACAAACTATGACTACTAAAGAAAGACAAAGTCATTGGCCCTGATAAAATGCATCCAGAATTATTGAAGGAATGTGCAGAGGAACTCGTGAAACCTATACTTATATTGATCAACTTCTCACTATTAAAAGCAAAACTATCCAGCAGCTGAAAAACCCGCCACTGTTGGACCTATTTTCAAACTTTCCTCTAAGTTAAATGGAACTCCACTAGACATTTCTGCAGAAGCAGTCCATTTATGTATACCAAGATCGTGTGATGCAAATCTCCCTGGTCTGAACGTACGACAGAATGAGGAGATTACAAGGTTAATTCTAGACACATCTCATGCCCTTACGCCCTTCAACCCACTATCAATACCGTTGGATGTTATTCTTGTGACATGTGCTTCAAGTTACATCATACAAACTCATATTGACTTACTGACACATCACAATATAACCCGAGACACAAAACACATGGTAACATAGTAAAATGAGGAACTGACCTATTTTTCTTCGCTACTTCAGCTAATCATGTAGCAGATGGTTCACCTAGATGAGAGGCGGTGTTTACAACACAAGTAACTTGTGCCCAATCCCGTTGTATTATTAGTACAATAACAAGGATTCCGCAGAATTAAATGTTTCGCCTGTCCCCTGTTCGTCACAGTGGCATTGACGTTTGGCCTTGTGACCTCCATGTTATTATGCTGCTTACAAACATTATAGGCCCAATAGGATTAAACAATCCTGAAATATAATTGATTTGCTGAAGGGAAAAACTTAAGGTTGAAAAAGGTCAAATAGCAATATTAGAATGGCCTCGACATTTGACCTGTGATCTCCATGTCACCATCCGTATCACCTTGGTATAAGCAACCAAGTTTGGTCACGAAATATAACCATAACTAAAAAGAACCTAAAAACTTAACATTGAAAAATAAGTTTTGTAGAGAGGTATGAATGACCTTGACCTTCGATGTTGTAACTTGTGTCAACATGCTGCTTCCTAGCATTATAGGTAACAATGTATCCAACTTTAGTTCTAGTAAGATCAACCAATCCTGAAAGATTAGCCGAGAAGTTCTGCTAAACGCAAAAAAATAACATTGAAAAAACTGAGTTTTGTATCAAGGTAACAGTGACCTTGACCTTTGGATCTCATTATCAACATGCTGCTTCCTACCATCATAGGTAGCAATGTATCCAAGTTTAGTTCCAATAGATTAACCAATCCTGAAATATAAGCCGAGAAGTTAACATTGAAAAACCAGTTTTGTATCAATGTCACAGTGACCGTAACCTATGACCTTGTGACCTCAGTATCAACACACTGCTTCCTAACATTATAGGTAACAATGTAACCAAGTTTAGTTCCAACAGATTAACCAATACTGAAATATAAGCCGAGAGGTTTTACTAAATGCAAAAACTTAACATCTACGGTGTTGCCGTCGGAAGTGACTCATGTCTCGCTTTCTGCTTCGCAGGCGAGACAAAAATTAAAACATATATTGTAGTCTCTTTCTGTGCAGTGTGAACGAGAATGTAGCTTAAAGATTCTAATGAATATCAGATGGTAATTTCTCTGTAATGAGTATCTGATAGTTTTCTGCAGTCTATTATGAACTGAGTGAAGCTGTGCTTATGTTGTGAGATGTTGTTCCAGGAAGACCGAATTCTTTCACAACTGTTTGTTTGATTGGTGCAAACTAGTTCTCTGATGGATTTAGTGATTGAGTATGGTGTAAGGATGTGAACTGTATCGCATGCTCTAGCCCACAGACCGGATATGTAGCATTTATGGTGTAGCTGTTAAATTTTGCTTTCACAGATTGGAATGTGTATGTACCGGTCGAATCTAGATTTGTGAGTGCCATTTTTTCGCAAGCGAGCAGCCACCCCCACCAAAACCCCGGTCAACCGAGCCCCATTCACTTCCTTGCCTTACTAGTTGGCAGCTCTGATTTTATTTGCACATTGAATTGAAATGATAGATATAACGGGTAAATAGGTTTTTCCGAATCTTGCTCGACTTGGCTAGACATTGGCGTGTTTAGCCGAGTGGGGCATGATTCATATACATCGTCACATAGAAATGCCTGCTCGACTAGACATGTGCTTTCCTTGTCATTTGGATCGTGATTGAGCAGTTCAATGATTTTGTAATTGATTAATTGATACCATGCGTACTCCTATTCCATTAATCACTGCATTGTTCCGAGGTTTCAGTAGATACAATTGAGATGGCAGACCATGTGCTGGCTTGCTGCTTCTATCTTAAAATCTTCCGTCGAGATCATGCTTCTCAAAGAAACAATGCATATTCTGTTCAGCTTGTAAGATGCTTCGTTGTCTTGATGCTAACAGTAGTGTCCATTGAGTTTGGATGCCACAGCACTGGTTGCACGCTCCTTTTAGTCTTGGCCTACCCGCTTGTAGACAATCACTTGAGTATGTATCCCACTTTGGTGGAAGAATTCTATTGTTCTAATCCGTTTGTACCCAGTAGTCCGTTAAGATGTACCCGATTTTGTGAAAAATGTGTGGTTGTACACGGATTAGAACTTTAGATGTTTTTTGTATCCGGTTTGTCGTCGAGGGTATGGGTGTATAAAACATCAAAGCTTTGGGCAGTTTGTACCCAGTTTTATGAAGATACACAATCTAATTCTAGACATTTTTTAGTTTGGGATATATTCTCTATATCCTGTACCCAGTTCTTGTATGTAGTATTTAACGGAAACTGCTATTAAGTGAGCGTAGGAACATATTAGCTTAGTTTGATCTAAATCGGTCGATAAAGAACAAAATGGGCTACCATTGTTGACGACGCACACACAGACATGAGTGATCGCCGTAGCTCAGCTGACTGACAAGTTGGCTGAGCTAAAAGACTGGCTTCCTTTGAACAAACTCGAATCTCTATGCCCGGCTAAAGATGGCTCTTGGCAAACAATTGAAATCGACCCAGTGCTTATCGTGTAGACATTTTAAATTTCCTATTGCTTTAGTATGAGTTTTTGGCAGAAAAATTATCCAAGATGGCCACCAAACCGTTTATCCAACAGTTTTTAAGGTGGCAAATTTGAAATTTTGGTACCCCGAAACCTATATAAAACCAATTTCGCTTCAAAATTCATCAAATAAAAAAATCTAATATGGCTGCCATATATGCTACATTTTGATTGGTCGACGGTGGCCATGTTTTTTGGTTATCAACTTTCCTTGAATAAGCTTTAATGGCCCTTAGTGCCTAATGATATTTCCCCAATTTCAACCCAAATCTGTTCACTGGTTCTGGAGTTGTCACAAAAAGGTCATCTTAGAAGGCCGCTGAAGCAATCGAGTTCCTATAAATAAACTTGGTTCGGGGATCTTTAAAGAAGTTTCTATAAAAAACCAAGAGGCCCAAGGGGCCTGTATTGCTCACCTGGAATTATTGGCCACAGACACAAACGAACAAAACGAGCTGACCATTGGAAAAATTATCAATCTAATTTCTGTGCATATTTAGCCAAATTTTAGTCCCCAATCATCTCGCAAATTTCAGACTAATCTGTTTAGTTGTACTGGAAAATAAGTCGCTTTCAGGAAAACTAGGTCATTCAAGATGGCTGCCAAACTATTTGGCCAATCAAGCTCTCTTGAACAAACTTGGTTCAACTCTTGCCTTGAATCGATCCCTAAAGCAGTTTCGGAGATTTTTTAGACATTTCTAAAGATCGGGCAAAATCCAAGACGGCTGCTAGACAAATCGGCTTCATTTGAACAAACTTGGATCTCTATGCCCTAAGGATGCTTCCTCGCAGGTATAGCCAGTGGATCTTTAAAGAAAAAGTCGATGACAGACAATGGACGGTTGCCACGGCATCTCACTTGGCTTTTCAGGCCAGGTGAGCTAATAAATTAGAGACGAGTAGAATTTAGTGAACACTAGTTTTAGTGGTTTATCAAGCTGGATTTCAACCCGATTTCAACCCCAGGGACTAATACTATATGTAGGGCTAAGAGAGTATTTTAGAAAGTACATCGCTGGAATGGCTAGTTCGAGCCACTCATCAATGTTTACTTTAAACCTTGAATAAAAAAATTTCAATTTTCTCTTAGAAAATGTCCATTTGCAGACCAAGAGAATACTGTTTTTGAAAAATTACCACTGGAATGACTGGCTTGGTTATCGAGCCAGTCATTTCAGTTGCAAATTTTCAAAAACAGTTCTCTTGGTCTGCAAATGGACATTTCTCAAGGCTACTGCAAAAGCCATTTTTGGCTGATATGAGTGTCAAAGGGTTAACTGGCCCCCAACTAAATCTCAGCAGACAACATTTTCAATGGGGTTTAACTCTGAATATGCTGATTATTTTGAAAACAATTTAACTGAAAGTTGCTGATGGCTAAACCACCAACAACTTTCAGTCAAATTAGTTTCAAAATATTATTCTCTAGGTCTACAAATGGACAAATAAAAGTGAATCAATAACGCGTGTACGCAGATAAAATAAAACATTTTGGTGTGATCATATTTATTTACTTTAAATGCATGAACTATGGATTTAAAATCATGATGTGTAAAATACAAACAGATGAAATAATGAAATGACCTGTATACATATATTGATGAGCACATGTTAAAGTTCACAGTAACAATTACGATGTCAGCTACTGATTACTATGTCAAATATAGCTTCCAACAACTTGCCTGGAGGAAGCACTAAGTTGTAGCTCCAAAGGCATTTAAAATTCAGCATTAGTCCGTTAACCGTCGAAATTTCACTGTCTCAATTTCAAGACAATACAGGAAAGCTGATGAATATTTTGAATTTAATTTGACTGCCATTGGCAGCAACAGGTTCCAGCCAAATTAGTTCAAAATATTCAAGTTTTCCTGTATAAAGTTAGGCATTGGAATTTCAAGGGTTAAATGGTTAGTAGTTCCCAGTAAACTTAGTTTCAAAATATTTAACAAGGATCTATTTTTGTTTTTGAGTGTACAAGTATAAGAAGCGCAATCTGTTGGTTCAGATCTATGGTCCGGACCTGTATTACAGACAGGTTTGACTATTTATTTAAATCTATTTTTAACAGCAGAATTGTGGTTTCTAGTGATGGGTGAAAGGTTGTACAATAACCTCTATGATCAGAATTGGGCATGAAGATTAGCATTTGTCCTTTAGCTTAGGCCACTTACAAATGATTGTTTGGTTCTGATTATTTCGCAATCTGAAGTTAGGATAGGTAGGGAGATTTAATTCTATTTTTTTTAGCTTGATAAAATATGGTAGGCTAGTACCGGTATTTGTTTTATTTCTAGGAATCGTTTTGAGACAATTTTTCTTAATACCTCTAATGAGTCTCATTTTATGTATTTCTGGGAAATATTTGGGGGAAAATGTCATTTGTGAACAAACATTGAATGGTTTGGCACAGAAATCTTATCTTAAGGAGCAGGATGAACTGTTGCTGTTTGCATTATACAGATACATGTAATATAGCTTGTTGGTAAAATTGCACATTTGAAAAGAATTCTACTTTTAGCATAGGTAAAATTAGGGTCGGTAGCTGTGTTGTTTATTTTTGAATTTTTTGCTAAAAAACCTTTGGGTAGCAGGCATAAATTATGGTAGGTAGGGAAATCGTAACCACAAAATTTCTTTTGATAGGCCTTTGTTCGATCTCCATTAAAAGCCGAGAGAAAGCGATTTTTTTTTGGGTTTATCACTGATTGAGACCCCCGATTATCGAGACAGTGGTGATAAATTTTCAATTATCTCTTGACCCGTAAATGGACATTGCTCAAGTCCAAAGCAGAAGTAGTTTTTGTCAGGCTTAACCCTTTAACCCTCAGCACTCGTGTCAAAATTTTAAATCTTCAAATTAAATTAAAAGATGAACTGGTGTACAATTTTTCAACAAATTTGGCGGGAGATTTTGCTGTCATAGACAGCAACATCTTCCACCAAAATTGTTGAGAAATGTACACTAGTTTCTTTGATATTGAATCAGTAAAAGATAGAATATTGACATCAGAGAGCTGAGTCAAAATATTGCAGAAGAAACCAATAGCTCATCAGAATAAAGTAACCCTTTAATGGTCAAATTTGGTCAAGAAAATAAAAAATACTATTTGCAGGCCAAGAGAAAATTTAACACTGGAATGACTGACTTGGTTATCGAGCCAGCCATTCCATTGGAGGAAATTTTTTAAAATCTGCCATGACCATTAAAGGGTTAATAAATGTAATAGGGTAGAAGACAGCTGTGAAGGAATGATCATACTCCAGCCACTAACTACAGATCAGAAGAATTATGCTGATTAATATTTAAATAAACATCAATAAATTAAAATCTCTAATTAAAAGTATTTCACCCAATTAGTGATCTAAGTCTTAAGATCATTAGAAGAGCATATAATAGTTAACCTTTTCACCAACAAATTCCTGACAAAGTACTTTCTTTATGATATTAAACTTATTCTGTTGAATGTTTTGAAATTAATTTGACTGGAAGCCATTGATGCCGAATGCAGTAACGATTTCCAGTCAAATTGATTTCCAAACATTCAACAGTTTTCCTGCAGGCTTGCCTTGAAAATGAGATACACGGAATTTATCGGTAAAATGGTTAAACCTCAGGCGACCACCTGTTTTGGTGGCACAGAATGGTGGTTCAATCAGGTCAAATAACAATCTATCATCAACCCTTTAAATCATCAGATCTGTTCAGATTTCGAAGTAAAAATGCAGAGAAAGAGAAATTATTTTCAAAATTTTTTACTAGTCATTCACTCGTGGTAAATTAAAAAAAATAACCCTCTTGGTCGGCAAATGGTTATTTTCTAAGATGACTGCTGAAGCAATTTTTATCCAACTTGAGTGTTAAAGGATTAAGATAATTTTGCTAACAACAATGAATAAAGTCTGCTAAAGTAAGAAAGTATTCCATCAACATGTCTGTGTGTGTGTGTGAACATGTGATCAATTAGTCTTTATCATATAAACAAGCCTTCTAGCCCGCTCCATATTTTTCGATATGCACACACGTGCCATATTCAACGGAGTATTTTCATTGGCTGTTGGGTTAAAATTTAAATCCATTTAAATCGACCAATTAAAACATCGATTGATGTGATTGTGACGCGTAGGGATTACTACGCAGTACTGTTTTACTACGATTTGTCATTCATGAAACGTCATCGCAAAATGTCATCGTTTGACAGTTTATCAGATGGTAGCGAAGTAACGATAGATGGCCGTGGCTCTGCGATAGTCTTAGAAGAAAAGTGTAGTTTACGGCTGACATCGCCAGATTTTAAGTTTGTCACTAGATTTTACTGCGTATTCAGTATCTATTTTCAAGTAGTGGTGCGTCACAGCGGCGGTATCGATTTCACGAAAATCAACAATGAGAAATCAGATAACTCACATCAGCAACTATTGGCATATATTTCAAAATTACAGTTTATATGATAAATAAAATCGGGAACGAGGTCACTTTTCATATCACTATTATGAACCGCGTTGAAAATTATCAATTTTGCACTCGCTAAAGCCCGTGCAAATTGATAATTTTCAACTCGGTCCATAATAGCGATATGAAAAGTGACCTCGCTCCAGATTCTCTATATATTATTGGGATTGCTGTTGTCGAGTCCGATTAGCTTGGTATTGACATTTAATTGGTGCAACATACTTGTAGTAGCTTTATTGCATGACATAGGAACCATTAACCCGTTACTGATTAGATGTACAGAGACTAATAATAAATGCGGAGACTAATAAATGCTAAAAATTTATAATTAACCCTTTAATGGTTTGTCAAGAAAATCAAAGATTTTGACTGTGAATGTCCATTTACATGCTAAGAGATTATTTAAAAAAATTTAGCCAATGAAATGAGTGGCTCGATAATCGAGCCAGTCATTTTAGTGGTATACTTTCCAAAGTAGCCTTCTATGGGCCTGTTAATGGACATTTCAAAAGAGCATTGTCAAGGCTGGTTTGATGATCAAAGGGTTGCGATCATGTCATCAGTAAGGGGTTAAACTAATGTAAACATTTTATGAATATGCATCAAACACGAATCGCTCCACATTCTATTGTCCTTTATACATGTACATGAAACAATCACTTCCAATGTGGAAATGATTCAATAGATGGAAATGAACAATGTAACAAACAGCAATATTTTTCTGTCATCTACCGCCGATACGGATGATATCCTTGTTGTCCACCGCCACCTCCAGCTGGTGCTCGACCATATCCAGCATTTGAGTCTCCGCCTGGTGCACCACCTCCGTAAATGGCTGGATTGGGTTGTACTGCTCCACCTGGAGGGCCATAGCCTGGTGCACTGCCATCAGCTCCATACATGCCTACAATAAATATGACATGATTCTAGACAAGGCTCATAATGTTAATCAATTAACATTTTCCAATGTGCAATCTATGTCTAGGGTGGGTCCTAATATTAACCCTTTAATCCTCAAGTTGGCGAAAAATTAGAAATGTCTATCAATGTTTTGACACTGCTTCCTAACATTATAGGTAACCATGTATCCAAGGTTAGTTCCAATAGGATTAATGAGCAGGTCAAATAGCATTGTCAGAATGATCTTGACCTTTGACCTCGCTATCAGCACACATCTCCCTTATGGTATAGGGAAGCATGTGACCATATTTAGTTCTGGCAGTATGAAGCAATTCAGAAATATAAATGTAAATGATTTGCTAAGCACAACAACTTAACATTGAAAAACCCCATGTCAAATAGCAGTCAGAATGATCTTGACCTTTGAGTGACTCATTATCAGCATACATATTCCTTATGGTATATGGAAGCATGCGTCCAAGTTTAGTTCTGGTAGTATGAAGCAATTCTGAAATATAAATGATTTGCTATTTAACGCAAAAACCCAACGTTGACTCCGCCGTCGTCGTTGCCAGAAAATTGATACCTATGTCTCGCTTCCTGCTTCGCAGGTGACACAAAAATAATTTTGTCTTGTTTTTTTTGTGTGGAGAACTTCAATTAAAATTTTGGACAAATTTGAGGGTTAAAAGGCTAAGCTTAGGTTATGAGAATAGTGTTACAGAACAAATGCCTATACAAATCTTGTACACCTACAAATTAGTCACTATGACACTTAAATATACATGAGATAGCGCACTCACTGGGCCTACATGAGATAGCGCACTCACTGGGCTTACATGAGATAGCGCACTCACTGGGCCTACATGAGATAGCGCACTCACTGGGCCTACATGAGATAGCGCACTCACTGGGCCTACATGAGATAGCGCACTCACTGGGCCTACATGAGATAGCGCACTCACTGGGCCTACATGAGATAGTGCACTCACTGGGCCTACATGAGATAGCGCACTCACTGGGCCTACATGAGATAGCGCATTCACTGGGCCTACATGAGATAGCGTACTCACTGGGCCTACATGAGATAGCGCACTCACTGGGCCTATATGTCAGCACTTCTTTAATGATCAAGCAGCCTTCTTCAGTCATCTTGAGGAATGCTCAGTTGCATGTCAACTTATTGAAAATGTAAAACTTGCATGACTGTCTCGATAACCTAGCCAGTCATTCAAGTAATACAAATTTAGAAAATAGGTCTTCGCTTCCTTTAACATGTATATCAGTTAAAAACGGCTTCTGCGGTGGTCTTGAGAAATGTCCGTTTTAAGACCAAGAAAACTATTTTTGATCATTCCAAAGGTAAATTTTCAAAAAATGATTCTTCTCTTGGTCTGCAAATGTATATTGTCCGAAAAAATTGAAATTTTCTTGAACAAATTTGAGTGTTAAATGGCTAAGACAGGTGGTTGAAGGATAATTTGCCACCATCTTGTGGCCCCCACCCCCCACCCAAGGCTTTCCTTATGCCAATAGAGGGATCCTATCTGTTACTCACTTTCAATCAAATACATCACTTGTTAACTCACGCAACAATCACATCCAGCACCAAAGTAGCAAGTCTCTCACGAGAGTATTTGAATCGCATGTATTTGACGAATTAATAATTTAATAAACATTATGTTGAATATTTTGAAGCTAATTTGAAAATATTCAACAGCTTAATTGTATCGAAGTTAACTGAAATTGAGATTCTACAGTACAGATCAGTTAGCTTTACTGTTTGACGAAGCAAAAACGAAACAAAGCTTAGTGTCAAAAGCTCGTAGCATTTTCAGGTGTGGCCAAACACTAAACGCAATTAATTTATTTTATAGGCGCGTCTAACAGAAAGTCAAACCCATCCTACAATATGTTAAACGCATTATGGAATATTTTAAACCCATCACGAAAAAAGTCAAACGCGCAATCAAATGTATTCGGTAACGCGACAAAGATTCTTACTACGCGTCATTAAACAAAGTGGAATCGGTCTACGGTCTGTCGAGCACCCATACATGTAGATCTAAATTGCAATTGGAGCCGTATATGTGTTAAGTACATCACATTTCGCTATTATTTTCGTGGCCGTAAATGAATTGCCGAAATGCCATATCATCGTAATCGTCAATCGTACTTTTGTATAAAATGGACGTGTGTGAACTCCGCACCTGGATATTCTTTACTGTGTATGAAGCCAGTGTGATGAGTGTGCGCACATTTTAATAAATTTTCAATCCACAATTTCTCTTGAAATCTGGATGAATATACCAAATATTCTCTGAAATGGGTTTATTACAATATACAAATGTAGTCTAATTTGAGCCGACGTAAAAGGCATAACTTTTTAGAACAATATATGCATCAGCTGCGGCTAGTGTTGCAACGTCTTATAATGGAAAGGGAAGCGATTTACAAAATCTGCAAACCTGACATTCGGTTCTTTTCGAATTCGCTATTTCATACATAATATGTAACCAAAAATCTCCTATTTACATAGACATGCGCATGCATACATAATTGTTTTACCGGTGCCTGATATCCGAGTACGTAAGCTCATTACCCATTTTCCGCAACGGGTATCACCGTATCACACGAGTCTGATTGGTCGAGAATACACGCATATTTAATGAGATTTAGCAAAGATTGCCCACTGTTTAGAAAATAACATTTTTGCGTGTGCAATACATCAATCTATGCACATTTCCTTTATGCCACAGACTAAAGAGTAGACAGATAACGCAGAATAACAAAACTTTCCATCAGAAAGTGTGATGCTTATATATTTGACCGCTTCCGCATCTTAACTCAGACTTATTACTGACAGTGCTTGAAGATAGTCTTCTAAAAAATTGTAAACAACGACACGCATCGATGATCGAGTTTATAGGATTGTTTAACATTTTTTTTTTCCCGCGACAAGAGGTAAACGAAAAGGATATATACACCTGTGCAAAAGTTAAGCACCAGCAAAAACAATAGAACGTAGAAACATGATGGTACAACTAGGCTGCCATACTTTTTGTCCCCGCGTTAGCTGACATAATTCCAAGTACGAAATGCACATGCATGCATGACTTCACGCCGCTTGATGTCCGTGTGTGGCGGGAAACAGCACACGTGTTCAGTTATTTAAAAGTCCAGTTTGAGGTGTAGAACATTACATACAGATTTAGGCGACAAGATTAGGAATTTTGTGTTCATGACCGTGGTTTATTTGTACAGAGAGAATTAGCTCTTGATTGTGAACCGCTATGGCAAGACGAAGGTTAAGTGATCGTGTGAAACGGCAAATCATAGGCATGCATACCACTGGTATGTCATGCAGAGAGATTGGCAGACAGCTGAACATTAACCATACTGTAATCAGTCGTTTGATTGCAAAACATGGGCAAACTAACGAGGTGAAGGACAGGCCTAGATCTGGAAGACCGAAGAAGACTACTGCCCGTGATGATCGAGCCCTAGTACGCCTTGTTAGGAGATCTCCATTCACCAACAGCAGAGTGCTAAGCCAGCAATGGGAAACGCGCAATAGAGTGTCAATGTCTACCGTCAAAAGGAGACTGTATGCTGCTGGCATGAAAGCTAGGAGACCTGTCAGACGTCCTCTCCTCACTGCACACCACAAAGAGGAGCGTCTGAGGTGGTGCAACGAAAGAAGACACTGGAACATGAGATCCTGGAGACGGGTACACTGGTCCGATGAAAGTCGGTTCCTGCTTCATGCCACAGATGGTCGAACTCGTGTATGGAGGTCCAGACGCACGGCGTATGACCAACGTAACATCATGGAAGAAGTTCCATTTGGTGGAGGTTCCGTTATGATATGGGGGTGCATCTCATTTGATTGTAAGCTGGATCTGTTGACTGTACCTGGAACACTAAATGGACAAAGATATCAAGATTCCATACTGGATAGAGTTGTGGTCCCTCATTTTGTAAATCATGCACCTGGAACCCACCCTATATTCATGGATGACAACGCCCGACCACATCGTGCTAGAGCTGTGCATGAATACCTCCGCCAGAATGCCATCGAAACCCTACCATGGCCAGCAAGGAGCCCTGACATGAACCCTATTGAGCATATCTGGGACATTCTGGGAAACATGGTGAGAAGGAGGGATCCTCCTGTGCAGAACCTACAGGAATTAACAGACGCACTCCATCTTGAATGGCAACAAATACCACAATGGCGTATCAGTCGGTTGGTGACCAGCATGAGACGTCGTGTCCAGGCCGTCATCCAGGCACAAGGTGGATATACCCGGTATTAATAATGACAGTCTCAAACTCGTGCACAGATGTTAAACTTCGTTTTCAGACACCATTAATGACAATCTAGCCACGTGTGTCAACTGTAGGGCAATAGTTGTCAGTTGTGTCAACGTAACTATATTCAGGCCTCGTTTTCAAGTTCAAACAAAAACATACAGTGTTTCCCCACCATCATAATCAGCATTCCTCTAGTTGCATTATTACCTCTTGCACTAAGATGGATGGGTACATAAATGTTTATGCTATTGCTTTCTTCATAGCACATGAATATACCCTCGCATGTGCGTAAAAATAGGGTGGTGCTTAACTTTTGCACAGGTGTATATATATACTCTTCTCTTACAACAATCTAAAACTTTCTCCTTAGCAGTGACATCACATTTACTAAAACAAGAATGATAATGCAGGTTACTGGGCCAATATTGGCCTAGTAACCTGCATTATTAGGGAGGTGGGCCCCAAATCAATACCAATGAATTATCATATTTTACCCATTTGACCCGAAATCCCAGAATTCCACTTTTACACTCATTATATAAGTATGATGTTGAATATTTTGAAAGCAATTTGACTGGAAGCTGGCTTTCAGTCAAATTAGTTTCAAAACATTCAACAAAATTTTGACACAATCATAACAAATTTACTATTTTCTCGTCGGTTGAAAGGGCTAATTCAATAGTAGAAGTACTCCCTTGTTGGAGGAGATATTCCCACCCTGTATTATGTGTTTGATTTCTGCGCTAAAGTCTGAGGGCGGCGTATGACCATAACACCTGCTGTCAGGTCATAGGGCTAGACAGTACACGTATATAGTATATTATTGACTATATATTGTGCAGTATATTTTCAACCAAATATCACTCATGGTGGCGTTGTAAATGTGGAATCAGACGCTGATAGTAATGGTGAGACAGCTAATGTGTTGGACAGTGAATCTTGTGATGATGACATGTTTGACGATGAGGAAACCACCACCACTAGAAAGACTTGAAGATGAACTTGAAGCTAGTACAGTACAGAGTGAGTGAACTTCTCCAGTCAGTGACAAAGAGTTTGCCTTTAAGCTTGGGATATTTTGGTGCATTCACCATGATCATTTGTGCCATTTGCATTTAATTAACTGTTAAAGTTTGTTCTATTGGACAATTAGCTCTAACTAACATGATTAGATATAACAATAACACACCCAGAGTTAGTAGATAGTCGCTGTTTTAAGAATTGGACATTTTAGCAATTGACCCTTTAACACTCCAGCTGGTTAAAACATGTTCTGTGGTCGCCATGAGAAATGTCCATATGCAGAACAAGAGAATTTTTTTTTGAACAAGAGGCCCAAGGGGCCTGTGTCGCTCACCTGGAGCACCATCAATTTTTGTCAAAATTGTTGGTGGGTGGTTTAGTAGTCTTTTAAATGAGTTGGTGGACATTTTTGCAAATGCAATATGTCCGCCAAACAGACTACATTTTGATTGATCCACGGCGCCCATGTTTTTTTGATGGATCAACTTACCGTGCACAAATTTTAATGGCCCAAATTTTGGCCTGATCCCTTCAGCGGTTCTGAAGGAGTCATTTTCGTGAAAACCAGGTCATCCAAGATGGTCGTCGAACCATTTGGTAAATCAAGTCCTCTTGAACAAACTTGGCTTACCTCGTGGCCTAGATGAAGATTCTTCAAGTGGTTTCAGAGAAGATTTATAAAGACATTTCCTGAAATTGGTCGAAATCCAAAATTGCTGGGCAAATTGGCCGATCGGGTTCATTTAAACAAACTTGGATCCTTATGCCCTAAGGATGCTTCCTGCCAAATATAATTGAAATCGGCCTGGTAGTTCTCGAGAAGATATTTTAAATTTCCCATTGCTTAAGCATGGGAGCTTTTGACGAGAAAATTATGCAAGATGGCCGCCAAACCGTTTATCCGACAGTTTCGAAAATTGCAAATTTGAGCTTAGAATACCCAAAAACGTATATAGAACCAATTTTGGCCTCAAAATCCATCAAGTAAAAAAATCCAATATGTCCGCCAAACACGCTACATGTTGATTGGCCCACGGCGGACATGTTTTTTGACGGAGCAACTTCCCTTTAACAAACTTTAATGACCCTTAGTCCCCAATCATATCTCCCAAATCTTGTCCTGATCCATTCAGCGGTTCTGGAGAAGTCGTTTTCGGGAAAACTAGGTCATCCAAGATGGCTGCTGAACCATTCGGTCACTCAAGTTGTTTTGAACAAACTTGGCTTACCTCTTTGCGTAGATGAGGTTTCATAAGTTTTGAATCGATTCCCCAAGCCGTTTCGGAGAACATGATTTTTAAAAACATTTCTAAAAATCAGCCAAAATCAAAGATGGTCACCGGCCAAACTGGCCGATCGGCTTCATTTGAACAAAATGAAATTTCTATGCCACAAGGATGCTTCCTGCCAAATATAATTCAAATCGGCTCAGAAGTTCTCAAGACATTTTAAATTTCCCATTTCTTTAGTATGTGAGCTTTTGGCGGGAAAATGATCCAAGATGGCTGCCAAACCGTTTATCCGACAGTTTCGAAAATTGCAAATTTGAGATCAGAATACCCAAAAACCTATATAAAACGAATTTCGGCCTCAAAATCCGTCAAATAAAAAAATCCAAAATGGCTGCCGAACACACTATATTTTGATTGGTTCACCACGGCCATGTTTTTCGATGAATCAACTTCTCTTGAGCAAACATTAATCGCCCTTAGTTCCTAATTATATATCACAAATTTCGGCCTGATCGCTTCAGCAAGGGGTGGGGTGGGGTGTGGGGAAGTAGTTTTTGTGAAAACTAGGTCATCCAAGAAGGCTGCAAAATTATTTGACTAATTAAGTTCCCTTGAACAAGTATGGTTGAGCTCTTGCCCTAGATCATATTTCATCAGGTTTCCTTCAATCCCTCAAGCGGTTTCGGAATCGGCCAAAATCCAAGATGGCTACCGGCCTAATTGGCTTCATTTGAACAAACATGGATCCCTATGCCTTAAGGATGCGTCCTGCCAAATTTAATTGAAATTGGCCCAGCAGTTCTTGAGAAGTCGTTTAAAGGAAAAGTTGATGGATGGACGGATGGATGACAGACGGACGATGGACACACAACAGACGGTCACCACAACATAAGCTCACTTGTCCTTTCAGGCCAGGTGAGCTAATATTTCCCAAATTTGGGCCCGATCCATTCAGTGGTTCTTGAGAAGTCGTTTTCGAGAAAAATAGGTCATCAAAGTTGGCCGCCGGACCATATGGAGTATCAAGTTCCCTTGAACAAACTTGTTTCAGCTACACACCTAGATGATATTCCATGAATTTCGAATCGATCCCCTGAGCGTTTTCGTAGAAGATTTTCAAAGACATTTCTCAAAATCGGCTGATTTGGCAGACGGCCATCTTGGATTTTGGCCGACCAGCCCCGTCTGCACAAACCTGAATCCCTATACCCTAAGGACGCTTCCTGCCAAATATAATTAAAATCGGCCCAGTGGTTCTTGAGAAGTTGTTTAAAGGAAAAGTTGACGGACGCCAGATGACGGACAGTCGCCAGTGCATATGTAACACTAGAATGCTCTTTATTAACAAGATGGCCAGCAAACCATTTATCCAACAGTTTCGAAAATTACAAATTTGAGATCAGAATACCCAAAAACACATAAAAACAATTTCCGCCTCAAAACCCATCAAATAAAAAAATACAATATGGCCACCGAACATGCTATATTTTGATTGGCCCACGGCGGCCATGTTTTTTGACGGATCAACTTCTCTTGAACAAACTTTAATGGCCGTTAGGCCCTAATCATATTTGCCAAATTTTGGACCGGTCCCTTCAGCACTTCTGGAGAATAAGTAATTTTCACTACAACTAGGTCAACCAAGATGGCCACCGAACCATTTGACCAATCAAGTTCCCTTGCCATAAATCCCATAAATCATATTTTATGAGGTTTGCATCAATCCCCCCAAGCCATTTTGGAGATTTTTAAAGACGTTTCCTAAATCGGCCTAAATCCAAGATGGCCGCCGGAAGTCGTTTAAAGAATTCCCCATTGCTTTACTATGGGCCCATTGCTTTACTATGGGAGCCTTTGGCGGGAAAACAAACTAAGATGGCAGCCAAAGCGTTTATCCGACAGTCTCGAAAGTGGCGTATTTGAACTCGCCACACTGATAAGCATATATAAAGCTATTTTCGCCATCAAAATACATCAAATACAAAAAAGCCAATATGACCTAGAAACGCTGAATTTTGATTGGTTGATGGCGGCCATGTTTTTTAACGAACAAACTTGAAAGGCACTTCGTCCCCAAGCATATTTACAAAATTTCAGCTCTATCCCTTCAGCGGTTCGGGAGAAGTCGTTTTCGCAAAAACTAGGTCATCCAAGATGGCCACCAAGTAAATCGTCCAATCAGGTTGCCGTGAACAAACTTGGGTCTACCGCTGCCACAGATGTGTTATGAGGTTTGAATCAATTCCTCAAGCAAATTCGGAGATTTTTTAGTGTTTCTAAAAATCAGCCATTTTGGCTGACGGCCATCTTGAATTTTGACCGATCCGCTTCGTTTGAACAAACTTAGATCTCTATGCCCTATGAATGCTTCCTCCAAAATATAATTGAAATTGGCCCAGTGGTTCTTGAGAAGAAGTCATTTAAAGAATTCCCCATTGTTTTACTATGGGCTCATTGCTTTACTATGGGAGCCTATGGCGGGAAAACAAACCAAGATGGCATCCAAACCGTTTATCCGATAGTCTCGAAAGTGGCATATTTGAACTCGCCACACTGATAAGCATACATAATGCAATTTTCGCCATCAAAATATATCAAATACAAAAAAGTCAATATGACCAACAAACGTTAAATATTGATTGGTTGATGGCGCCCATGTTTTTAACGTACGAACTTCCCTTGAACAAACTTGAATGGACCTTGTTCCCTAAGCATATTTACCAAATTTCAGACCTATCCCGTCAGCGGTTCGGGAGGTCATTTTCACGAAAACTAGGTCATCCAAGATGGCCGCCAGGCAAATAGACCAATCAGGTTGACTTGAACAAACTTGGGTTTACCGTTGCAATAGATGATGTGTTGAGTTTTGAATCAATTCTTCCAGCGGTTTCGGAGATTTTTTAAAGGGTTTCTAAAAATCGGCTATTTAGGCCGGCGGCCATCTTGGATTTTGGCCGATCTGCTTCATTTGAACAAACTTGAATCTCTATGCCCTAGGGATGCTTCGGGCCAAATATAATTGAAATCGGCCCAGTGGTTCTTGAGTAGTCGTTTTAAAGGAAAAGTTGACAGACGGACGACGGATGGACACATGACGGACGGTCGCCACGACATAAGCTCACTTGGCCTTTCAGGGCAGGTGAGCTAAAAATGACCACTGGAATCAGTGTCTCCATAACCGAGCCACTGGTTAATTTTCAAATTTATTTCCCTTGCTCTGCAAATGAATATTTTCTATAGGAAAATTAAAATTTTCTTAAACCAATTTTATGATTAAAGGTCCAGGACACATGAAAACGTTGAGCCTTGAGAGATGTCCATATGCAGAACAAGAATTATTTTTTTACCGTGACTCAGTCAGTGGTCAAAACCGGCATCTGAAATCAAATTGTCTTGAGAAATGACCATTTGTAGGCCAAGAGAAGACTATTTTAAGATTTTACCACTGGAATAACTGGCTTGATAACCAAGCTCGTCATTACAGTTCTAAACGTTACAAAATTGTCTTGGCTTGCAAAAAGGCATTTATTAACCCTTTAATGGTCAAATCAGCCATAACCAGCCTTTGCAGTGTTCCTGAGAAATGCCCTTTTGCTGACTAAGAGAATACTATTTTTGAAAATTTATCACTGGAATGACTGCCTCCCAGAATACTCTTGGTCAGCAAATTGACATTTTATGAGACAATTGGATTTTTCTTGACCAAATTTAACCATTAAAGGGTTCAGCAGAAATTTACATTCTCTTGACAAATATTGGACGGTAAAGGGTTGTAAAGCTGAAGCTAATACTTACCGTTACCTTTTTACTTAGCTTGTTCTGTTGTCCGCAGTGGGGACAAATTTTCAATCCTTGTTCCACTGAAGATTAAAGAAATGATGAAAACACCATACAACCTTTACCTACATACAGTAATTAAGTCAAACCAGGTCATTTTGGATTTGATTAAATTGTTTATTCATTCACTTAAAAAAGTTTTATGTCATTGTTATTGAATGCTGCCATATCGATATAATGCAGTTTGCTCAAACAATCACCAACACAGACAGTGGCGCAAACCACCACTGATTACCAGCATGAACAATATTATATAGGACCAAGATAGTTTACTTTACTGTTGATTTTGAGATTTGTATTGTTATCGATGATCAATAACAATACAAGTCCAGTCTAGAACAAAAGTAAACTATCTTGGTCCTATATAATATTGCTCATGCTGCTGATCATCAGTGGTGGTTTATGGTTATGCTACTGTCTGTGTTGTGTTGATGAATGATGTTGCGCAGTGCCAGTTTTTACTGTAGTTTCTTCTGCTGGTCACAGGTCATATATTACTGAGTGGTCTTTCATATTTTTGTCCTACTGTTCCAGATTTTGTACGTTTATTTTTGCAACATTTGTTTGTGGTCTGGCTATGTTTCAACAGTAGCTGAAATAGAAAGTGAAACAAATATGATTACACAGGGAGTTATAAGTATTACATAATGGATCTTTCCATTTTATCCATCAATCATGATGTCATAATCAACTACATGATGCATAAGGATGACAACATAATCAATGACATAATGAATGACGTAGATAAGTTCGTCAATCTTCACACACACTTAATTGATGACGGACTATATGTATTCTATTTAACCCTTTAATGGACAAATTTGGTGAAGAAAATTTTAATACCCACTTATTGAATGTCCAATTAGAGGCCAAGAGAAAACAATTTTCAAAAATTTATGACAGGAATTACTGGCTCGGTTATTGAGCCAGTTATTCGTGGTGAATTTTCAAAAATTCTATTCTCTTGGCCTGTAAATGGACATTACAAAAGGCCATAACAGAGGCCGGTTTTGGTCGGCATGACCATTAAAGGGTTAATAAAAATGACGACGAATATTTCAAAACTACTTTGACTGGGAGTTGTTGCTGTCATATCAACAGCTTAGCTAGAGATGGGTGGGGCATAGCTAAAACTGGATTCCTCCATTGGGCAAAACTAAACAAGACTGAGCAGTGGTAGTGAACACCTGCCCCAGCACTTCAACAGTAGCATGACAAAATAGCATTCTATCTGTGTTGGTACAAGTACATTATGAAATAAATTATTAAAAAGTGTACCAACACAAATACTGATAGAATGCTTTTTTGACATGATACTGGTGCAGTGCCCAGTCAGGTGTTTACTACCAGCACTCATTCTCACGCCACAATAATAAATTAGCTACTATAATCTCACTCTGTCTCAGTACAGCGTATATTGCTCATAGTGATATTCACTATACCACCACGTACCTCACAGATAATATTTGTTAGAATAAACCAGCACGATTATAATCACGCCAGTTTATTCATTCATTTTGTTGGGTGACATGCATTGTGGTAGAGTGCTACCTGATAATCATGCTGGTTGATTCATTAATTTTTCTGGGTGACATGTATGGTGGTTACAACTCAGGTGATGTGAAGTTTGAAAAAAAAGTTCTATGGAAAATTAGTAAAAAATGCCTGTAGGCCTATTTTTACAAGGAAACGCCTCGGCTGCTCTCGGAGAGCATCTAGACTTCAAAGCTTTCCGGTGGAGGGTTTGGTGAGTCGACCACTCGATTTGGTGTTTCCAGGTGAGTGACCGCTGAGGACAGTGAATCACACATTTCAGGAGAGTGATTCATAGTCCTTCAGTATATAAAAGTGAAAGATCGACTAAGTCTGACCGCCAATGACCGATAGGAAAATATCTATTTGCAGAACAAGAGACTTTTTGAAAATTTATGACTGGAATGACTGGCTCTGTTATCGAGACAGTCATTCCAGTGGTAAATTTTCACAAATAGCCTTCTTGGTCTGCAAATAGATGTTTCAACACCACTGCAGAAGCCGTTTTTGGATGATATGAGCAGGGCTCTGCCGATCCGGTTGCTTAGTGGGGTCAACTGGCCCACTTCCTCAAGAAATCATGGGTCATCTTGACAAATGCTGGATCAAGTACATACATGGAAGATATCTATGGCCTAAAATCCAGTGGCCCAATGACCCATGTGTCAAGGTAATGCTTGGACATTATTAATTTTATATCGCTAAATAGTGCAAGGGCCCTGCCTCCGCAAATCCCTGCATGAGTGTTAAAGGGTTAAGTATATGATGTCATAATGAATTACATCATATGTAGGCTGACGTAGCTAAATCTGTTGAACTTTTAAGAGTCAGTTGTACGGATTGTATGTCTTTACTATTTAGTAAACATTCTGTTGAATATTTAGCAACAGACCAGTCAAATTATTTGAAATTAGTTTCAAAATATTCAACAGGTTAACTGTATCTATAGTTACCATGAAGTTTGGAATTCAGGATTCAAAGTACTTATTGATCCCAACACACGCAATCGCAAAGCATCGACGGAGCCTATCTAGAGATGGCCGGGGAATAGCTAAAAATGGATCCATCTATTAGAATATCTAAGTTTCTGCTTTATCCTCTTGCCAATTCCAGTTTTTGCTATGTTTATCCCTTTCACCGGCAAGTCCTGAAAATAATGTGGCATGGCAAATGAGTCTGGTAGCCTAATTTTTCAATCCGAAAGAAAATGACATTTTAGTATGACTGAATTAATTACCGACCTACCTTTACAATCTAGAGTCCTTTCTTTATCTCCATGTTTTGAAAAAATTAGGATACATTTGTCTCTGTCCATCCATCATGCTATCTCCTCCCAAACAAGTGGGTGGAATTCAACCAAATTTGGTATGTGGGCTATTCATATGATTGCGGATTGGCTGACAACATTTATTTTATGTAGTCAGAGATTGGGGTCTTCCAGATTTATCTAGATTTCCCATAGTCCTGCCCACACTCTCGTACATCATTTGACACCCTCTCAGTAGTTTTAAATTAAGCCAGATGAGCTACTACATTTAGATAGGACTAGTGATTACTAGATTCTACTATAGCCCTTCAAATCTTCTTTGCAGACCATGGGATGACTATTTTTTTAATTTTACCACTGGAATGACTGGCTCAATTATCGAGCCAGTCATTCTACTGGTAAATTTCCAAAAATAGTCGTCTTGCTCTGCAAATCGACATTTCTGAAGATCACAGTAGAAGAATTTTTTTACCACCTTGACCATTAAACGGTTGACATGTCAAATTGTTACCAGTGGGTTGGTCAGTTACAAGTTGTACTAGTCCTGGTCAATTTCTGCTAACCTCGAGCTCATGTTAATTTTAACCCCTGCTCTCACAGATCATTTCCCCTTATGACATCCAGATTTTTCACAGCGATCCACGCCTGTCTCTGTGTAATGCAACTCCTCCAAAACCGGTGGATGGAATTCAAACAAATGTTGTAGGTTACTATAGAGTGCAAGAGGCGATTTTTATCTCAACTACAAAGTAAAACGAGCTATTGTGATACCCTTCACGTCGCCCGGCGACGTCCAATTTCAGCTTAGCTCAACTTTTTCTGTTTATATCTCATTTGGTTAATCATACTGGTCCCAAACTTGGACACATGCCACCTTATAATGACACGGCATCACACAATGATGTTCTGGCCTGCTTATAATGACATGGAATCACACAATGATGTTCTGGCTAAAAGGTCAGTCACTGATACGCATGGCAACCATCTGCTGTTCACTGTCCATCCGTCAACTTATGTGTAAAAACGCCACTCCACATTAACAGCTTGGCGGATTTCAAGCTAATTTGGCCGGAAGGACCCTAATGCTTTCAGCTTCCGAACATGCATACAGAATTTTGATTGGTTAATTTTTGTGTGAAAATATTACTTTATGAAAAATTTAGCAGAAATTGTCAAAACGCTCCTCCTGATTAACCGCTTGACAGATTGCAACCATAGTTGGCTGGACATAAATTGCCAAAACGCATATTCTCCATAACCGGCTCTAGAACTTCTATTCAGAATTTTGTTTGGTCATTTTTGGTGGCCATTTGGATTTTTTGAAAACTCCAGAACCATCTAAAATCCTACTCCTTAATTAGTGTTCCAATTTCAACGAAACTTGGGTGGAATGATCATATGGCTGTAGGCTTTAACATATCAAACAAGAACAACAATGAATATTGAATATGAAGATCAAAATAATTTTTCTATTTCTTTTTTTCTGTATCTACACTTTTCGATCCTTATGGAATGCGATTCAAACATTCAGTAGTTTTTCGCATGTTATAGTACGTGTTGACTATAGAAATAACTGATGAAATAAACTGAAATTATTCAACCAATATATTTTATTCATGTTTGTTTTAAAACGGTTTTATACCGAAACTTGAACATTATAAAATTACTTTTGTTAACACTTATCGCTATTTATAATTCTGTGCTTAGCAACAACCGTCATCAGATGAGATATTCTGACAGTTCGCCTATGTCCGCCTCATCTCAAAAGAAAAATAGGAAGTGGAAATTAGATAAGGGTATACAGGCACCTGCTGAATATTTTGAAAATAGGTTTGATAGATAGATAGGTATGTACATACTCAGTATACTATATAGGCAGCCTCTTTTGACTTAGTTGCGGCCTTCTCTGCCGGCAGCCCTTATTGCCATACGCCGTCCAGGATAGCGTTACAGGCTCTTGGGCCTCTTTGTTGATAAGCCTTCTAAATTTATTTTATGTTTGAAGTCAATCATCAGAGTTCATTGCTGTCATGAAGTCGAGATTCATGGTTGCATTGCAGACACATTTCTGGTATTACATTTGGCTGCTCCCCTGGGGTAGTGAATGTGGTCGATTGCTATGACACGTCATCGACCAAACAATCTAGTTATCATTTACTTTCCATCGTCAGATAGATCCAAGTTATCAACAGTCTATAATTTTCTTTTGATCGCACCCAAGGTTGCTAAATCTTAATGTATGATCAACCTCCTTTGTTAAAATATGAGCAAAATCTGACCAGTTTGTTTCCGATATATTCATAGATTAAAATTTTTACCCAATCTGGATCCAACTTTTGTTTTTGTCCAGATCACAGACAAAGTCGGGAAATCCTTGTTTAAGTTATGTTGCTTTTTTACTGTCATCTACTAGTACACAACTGTCAAAGCGTCATGACATTAGTTCAACCAATCAGATTTGCCATTGATGGCTTTTCCAACAATATCTCTGCCAATCAAAGATAACGAGGTTAAATATATATGCGATGACGTCATCAGAATGGAATGGTGTTCCAGTTCAAGACGATTGTCCATTCGGCATTAGATATATCGAGATCTTCACTATAAAAACGCAGAAATTAGAAGAATCCCGCGAAGAAACACTAAATTAAATACATCTTCTGATAAATCCAGCCACAAATTGACGTAAATAAGTTAAAATCTGCTGTACGAATCGCTCAAAGTTTGCAAAGTACGCGAGATACATGTACGGAGGAAAAGATTACTGATAACCAGGTCTGCCTAGACTAGGAACCGAGTACAAGTTTGCTTCTAGCCATAGGACTCGGCGAAAGAACTGGAGATCCACGGTTGGAATTGATGGCGCGTCTAATTTCTTGTAAAAAAGGGCAAAAAGTTAAACCCGTCATTCAAAATGTCAAACCTGTAATGTGAATATTTAAACCGTCAAGATAAAATTCATGTGTCTTGAGATTTTATCAAACGCACTATGTCTAAGTAGTTCACTAAGAGAAAATGACGCCATTTAGACGCATTTTAAACGAGCTTTAGGATGCGTTTAAGTAACTAACTATGATCTGTACAGTATGAATCTATGCTCGGTGTTAAAATCGATTCATATACATCTAAAAAGTTGGCGGAGCTTAGCTAGAAATCGGTTGGCCACATCAAGACATGGATCCCTTTATTGACCTTCACTAAGAGTCTATCCTGCATCAAAATTTGATTTACATCTTTTAGTAAGTGGAATATAACCAATATTCAATCCTAATACCTAATTCTTAATTTTTGTCACCCCAAACATCTCCCTGCCCTGTATCTGCTATATTTTGCAATTGAAAGCTACCTTGTCCTGCTGCTCCACTAGCTGGACCAGGTGGCCCTCCGTAACCACCCCGTTGTGGGCCAAATCCACTGGATTCTTGACCATACGCACCTGAGAGGCAACAGCAGCCAGATATTAGCACAATAAATTTGGAACTTGCTCTAATATAGCAACTGAATTTCAGACTTATTGGTTAAATTTTAGCCAGATTGTCAAAATGATTATACAAAAATGAAATTATTAAAGATTTTATCACACCAATAATTTCAATCAGTAGAATTTTGTGAAAACATGACTAGATGTTTATTTGTGCAAATTCAATTTCTTAGAAATCAACACCAAGGCAAACAATGGTCAGCATGCAGTTTGACAGTACCGCCTGAACGCAACTTCACATTAAAAGGTCTGAAGCAAAAACAAAAGCGAGGCTAGAATTTGATCGCAAACACGCTGATTGGCGCCTTTTTACTTTGGTCAAGCTAAAGAGCAACATTTCGCGTGTAAGTTAGTACGAAATTAAAAACAAGAATTCCACGGAATTAAATGTCTCGCCTGTCTACTGTTTGTCACAGTGGCTTGACATTGATATTTAAAGTTTTGTATCAAGGTCATAGTGACCTTTGCCCTTGCGACCTCAGTATCATCATGCTGCTTCCTAACAGCATAGGCAAGCTTAGTTGCAAGAGGATTACCTGATCCTCAAATATTAAGATTTGCAAAAACTTAACATTGTTGATGCCGTCGCAAGTGACACATGTCTCGCTTTCTGCTTCGCAGGCGAGACAAAAATGCCCCGCTACTCGAATGTTTCCATGCATCCTTAAATTGTACCATCAGTTAACACTATAAACAGCTGAAATAATTCTCGGAATTAACCTTTCGCGCCATTCCTATCTCTGCAGTTATTCTAGGATATACATGTAATGCGCCATTGTTGCCCAAGACATGCCAAATTTATACTACCACGCCACATACAACGTGCCAAATTTATATTGTGGCGACGTAAAAACGAACATCTTATCCCAAAACTTCTTTTCAAACTTTAGTCCGAACAACGACCGTGTAACATAAGACGCATAAAATCTCTATTGCAATTATGTATTGAAAGAAATGACCTCTTACCACGATTGTTCTCTTTAGAATCATACGAAATGATGGCTTTCAGATAACTCCAGATTAGCCTTTGTAAACAGATATTGTATATACCGGCTAGATCGCTCAGGACCCTCTAAAAAGTGTCATTTTAGAGTTCAGTATTATCTCCCCAAATGCAGTCTCCAAAATATATTTTTGTTACTAAACCTATTATGTAGTCGTGATTTACTGAACCCACGTCACCGGCTGTCACGACAACTAGTCCCATAGTCATGACAGCGAGAGTATGCGCATGAGCAATCTAGTCAATATATTAATATCTATGGTTGTAAAACTGACTTTGAAACATTTTTCATTCCGACAAGACTTGACAAAGAATGACGCTTTATCAACAATGTGTAGTGTCATTTTTTTACTTTACATTTGTTATACATGTATCGGTACATGTACATGTGCTAGGGTACCTACATGTTTATCATTAAATTGGCGTGTTATGGCCAGACAAAACATAGCACGCATTACTAAAATTGTAGCGCACAAACCGCATCTACTGGCCCTCTTTTAAAATGTAGTTTTCCGTAAAAGCGTGATTTAACGCGAATACCTTTTGGCGCGAGGAAAAAAAAAATGCTCGCCATTGAGACTGTTTTTGTCCGCTTGGGAAATTTCAGCGCATTCTGGTCACGAAATATATTTAAAGTTGGCTGCAGTTGGTACTGTAAATGCTAATTAATTGAAAGCTTTCATTATAGATATTTCAATTTCAGAACAATCACACATTTTTTTCAGTGTTTTAGGAAGAAACATCTTTCCTTCAAATTATCTTTATAATATTCAAAATTTGGGTTTGAAAGTGTTAAAATAAGGCGATAATTAAGCAGTACGCTGGTTAAAGAATAATTTTGTTATCATGCTGTGAGTATAGTACAGATCATATATAACTAAACTATTTCACTGACAAATTACTGAAAAATTAAATTCGCTATGATATAAAACCTCATGCTGAATATTTTGAAATTAATTTGACTGAAAGCCACTGCTGCTTTGCTGCCTAAAGCAGCAGCGTCTTCCAGTTAAATTAAGTTGTAAATATGCAACAACTTTCATGTATGGTTGCCTTGAGAATGAGATATGGGAAAAATAAGACACTGTTGAATATTTTGGGCATAATTGGTTTGGCAGACAGCAATGCCTTCCAATCCATCTATGACAAAAATATTCAACAAAACATTTCTTACTAATTGTTTTGGAAATATTAAGTTATTTCTGAGCTGTACTGTAAACGGTTTAGTACGAAAGCAATTCACAACGCAGAGGACCAAATAGACAGAACAAACTGTACATGAGCAGCAGGATTTCTACCCACCCAAAACCGTAGCCCACTCATCCACCACCACCCACACACAACTAATACATAATGAGCAAACAACTGTCAAACCTGTCTATAAACGATACTCAAATTAGCAAGAAGTTTTAGTATATGAATTGATCTCGCTGAAACATGATTGATGACATCTTGTCATGCATATGTTTATCATTGTACCAAATGTTAACTAAATGACTTGTGTCTAGCCATTTTCAGGTTATTCAGCGAAAAACATTTTCATTGTTTGAATGAAATTTATGTCTATCACAGGAAATAAATCTAGGAGTATAAAAAGTGGCCACCAAAAGAAAGATGGGTCACTAAAGACACATGGTCACAATTGTAATGGCAAAGTTGTTGTGGTTCATGTAAGGGTATGTTGATGGGTTTTTTTGACATGCAGCGACTTGCAGTAATGCAGGGGGGTTACCAATCAGGATGATTGATGCCGATTGGATTCAGTGTGCAACTGATGGATCCAATAAGATTCACATTTCTTCCGAGGGACAGTGGTTGCATTATTGTCGGGAGCGTGTGGGAGTACTTAGATGGTCCGCTAGAGAACGTTGGTGTGGTGCTGACCAGGAAGGTTGAAGTCTGACGAGACAGGTGTGTTTCTGTTAGTTTTAATATCACCAATGCGTTCTTTACACCGGATTTGATATTTTCTGAGTTCCCCCGACGTATTGCTTCTGACATTTTTTCTTTAAGACAGTTCATCATAACACCAAAACATCTTAACCCTTTGGCCAAGAAAATTGACATTTTTGCTAAGTGAATGTTAAAGGGCAACACTTTGAAACTGTCACCCATTAGATGTTAATTTAAAACAAGTTTTAGTGAAACTCAATATATGCCCGCAGGCATACTTGTTTGAGGAATGCTAAATGTGAACAGTTTATCTTTGATAAATGACACTTCGTCGATCCCTAAAACATCTACTTAACAAAAAATTACAAAAAATTGTGAGTGCAGGTTCAAAACTCTTCGAGATCTCGACAGGATAAGAAAATGTTGACAAATTTTAGCTTTTCAAGGGAGATAACTCTGGAAATCATGACACTTCGTCTATCCCTAACACATCTGGTGGAAAAAAAATTGTGAGTAGGTTCAAAACTCAGAGATATGGCTCGGACAAGAAACTTTTGATGAATCTTAGCTTTACAAGGGAGATAGCTCTGGAAAATATAGGCAGATTTTTCCGAGACGAAATCATTGCACTTCGTTTATCCCTAACACATCTGCTGAAACAAAAAATTGAGTAGGTTCAATTTTACCTTTTCAGATAAATCTGCCAAATATGGGCAGACTTTGCCGAAATGAACTCATTGCACTTTGTCTATCCGTAACACATCTGCTGGACAAAAAATTGTGAGTGTAGGTTTAAAATTCTTTGAGATATGGCTCGGACCAAAAAATTTTGACAAATTTTAGCTTTTCAGGGGCGATAACGCGGGCAAATACGGCTGGATTTTGCCGAAACAAAATCATTGCACTCCGTCTATCCCTAACACATCCGCTGAAAAAAATTGAATGTAGGTGCAAACTCTTCGAGATCTGCTCCGGACAAGAAATTAGACGGATGGACAGACATTTAATAAGCAATTTTTCTTGACCAGATTTGACCATTAAAGGGACCAGTGCAGAGGGCAGTTTTGGACGGCCTTAAAATGCACACAGTTTAAAGCAATAGTATCTTGAGTCCAGAAAGTAGGCAACTGCATAGACAGCTTTGACTACAATATGGTAAACATTAAGATAAAATAACAGTTCAATTAATTATCCTACAACCACTGAACGTATAACAGGTAAAGCATGCATCATAGTTATAGAAAGCTGCTTCATACCCTGTGGTGCTGATGGTCCTTGTCCAGCAGGAGGACCTGGTGGACCGGCGGGTGGTGACCCATATCCAGCAGCTCCTGGAAAGGCACCGGGAGGGCCTCCAACTGGCTGACCACCTACATATTTGAACAGACTTATTAATGGCTTGCTTAACTCTTTATTGGTCATGATTTGTTAAGAAAATTAAAATTTTGGCTTTGTGACTAGCAATTTGCAGGTCAAGCGAATTTTTGAAAATTTACTACTGGAATAACTGTCTCAGTTACAGAGTCGGTCATTTCAGTAGTAAATTTTTTTAAATAGTTTCTTGGTCCTCAAGACCATTGCAGCTACCGGTTTGGACCAGTAAAGGGTCAATATTATCTATTTATATACACCTGTGCAAAAGTTAAGCACCAGCAAAAACAATAGAACGTAGAAACATGATGGTACAACTAGGCTGCCATACTTTTTGTCCCCGCGTTAGCTGACATAATTCCAAGTACGAAATGCACATGCATGCATGACTTCACGCCGCTTGATGTCCGTGCGTGGCGGGAAACAGCACACGTGTTCAGTTATGTAAAAGTCCAGTTTGAGGTGTAGAACATTACATACAGATTTAGGCGACAAGATTAGGAATTTTGTGTTCATGACCGTGGTTTATTTGTACAGAGAGAATTAGCTCTTGATTGTGAACCGCTATGGCAAGACGAAGGTTAAGTGATCGTGTGAAATGGCAAATCATAGGCATGCATACCACTGGTATGTCATGCAGAGAGATTGGCAGACAGCTGAACATTAACCATACTGTAATCAGTCGTTTGATTGCAAAACATGGGCAAACTAACGAGATGAAGGACAGGCCTAGATCTGGAATACCGAAGAAGACTACTGCCCGTGATGATCGAGCCCTAGTACGCCTTGTTAGGAGATCTCCATTCACCAACAGCAGAGTGCTCAGCCAGCAATGGGAAACGCGCAATAGAGTGTCAATGTCTACCGTCAAAAGGAGACTGTATGCTGCTGGCATGAAAGCTAGGAGACCTGTCAGACGTCCTCTCCTCACTGCACACCACAAAGAGGAGCGTCTGAGGTGGTGCAACGAAAGAAGACACTGGAACATGAGATCCTGGAGACGGGTACACTGGTCCGATGAAAGTCGGTTCCTGCTTCATGCCACAGATGGTCGAACTCGTGTATGGAGGTCCAGACGCACGGCGTACGACCAACGTAACATCATGGAAGAAGTTCCATTTGGTGGAGGTTCTGTTATGATATGGGGGTGCATCTCATTTGATTGTAAGCTGGATCTGTTGACTGTACCTGGAACACTAAATGGACAAAGATATCAAGATTCCATACTGGATAGAGTTGTGGTCCCTCATTTTGTAAATCATGCACCTGGAACCCACCCTATATTCATGGATGACAACGCCCGACCACATCGTGCTAGAGCTGTGCATGAATACCTCCGCCAGAATGCCATCGAAACCCTACCATGGCCAGCAAGGAGCCCTGACATGAACCCTATTGAGCATATCTGGGACATTCTGGGAAACATGGTGAGAAGGAGGGATCCTCCTGTGCAGAACCTACAGGAATTAACAGACGCACTCCATCTTGAATGGTAACGAATACCACAATGGCGTATCAGTCGGTTGGTGACCAGCATGAGATGTCGTGTCCAGGCCGTCATCCAGGCACAAGGTGGATATACCCGGTATTAATAATGAGTGTCTCAAACTCGTGCACAGATGTTAAACTTCGTTTTCAGACACCATTAATGACAATCTAGCCACGTGTGTCAACTGTAGGGCAATAGTTGTCAGTTGTGTCAACGTAACCATATTCAGGCCTCGTTTTCAAGTTCAAACAAAAACATAGTGTTTCCCCACCATCATAATCAGCATTCCTCTAGTTGCATTATTACCTCTTGCACTAAGATGGATGGGTACATAAATGTTTATGCTATTGCTTTCTTCATAGCACATGAATATACCCTCGCATGTGCGTAAAAATAGGGTGGTGCTTAACTTTTGCACAGGTGTATAGCTATATCTACAATATATATTCTTAAATATTAACAACATTTAAGAAAGAAGCAAGTTCAGCTCCGTTTCAAAATTATTTGTCAATCGTTACTTTTATATCCTCTTATTTTAACAAGAATTTGCTGCATATTTGATCCAAATCTAATTTAAGAGTTCCTGTTGTCATAGGAAGCAAGGTTTTTCAGTCAAATTAGTTCAAAATATTTTGCAAAACGGAAAGAGCTGCCTATTTCCATTGACCCTTTAACACTTGAATTTCTTCAGCAAAATTTCAATTGTCTCAGAAAATGGTCATTTGCAGAGCAAGACTATTTTTGAAATGTTACCACTGGAATGACTGGCTCTGCTTATCAAGCAAGTCATTCCAGTGGTAAATTTTCAAAAAGCGTTCTCTTGGTCTGCAAATGTTCATTTCTCAAGACCACTACAAAAGTGATTTTTGGCTGATATGAGTGTTAAAGGGTTAAACGTGGCGTCGTTATTCCTATCCAATAGTATCAGCCACCAGCAACACACTATCTAATGGAGGATGCCCGTTTTAGCCATGCCCTGATCTCTAGCCAAGCGTCATCCAGGCTTTGCTCGTGTTGTGATCGATTGATCCCTCCAATCTCTGAATCTCAATTTCCAGAAAACTATACATCTAAGCTGTTGAATATTTTGAAACTAATTAGACTGTGTGCACCAGACAGGCAGCAATGGCGTCTGGTCAAATTTGCTTAATTCAACAGCATGTTTATTAAATGGTAGACACACTTCACACACGACTTAGTCTGTCATCAATTCAGTGTTAGTCACAACACTAGCTACAGTACAGATCTTAGTTAGCTTTACTTAAACGCATCCTAAAGCTCGTTTAAAACGCGTCTGCATGGCGTCATTTTCTCGTAGTGATTTGCTTAGACATAGCGCGTTTGGCAAAATCTCAATACGCATCTTGAATTTTATCTTGACGGGTTGAAATTTTGACACTACGGGTTTGACATTTTGAATGACGGGTTTACCTTTTTGCCCTACGCGTTTGGTAGCGTTTGAAAATTTTACGATAAATTAAACGCGCCATCAATTCCAAACGCGGTTCTCCGGTTCTTTCGACGAGTCCTATGGCTAGAAGCAAACGGGTACTCGGTTCCTAGTCTAGGCAGAACCGCTTATCAGTACATGTTTCCTCCGTACATGTATCTCACGTGCTTTGCAAACTTTTGAGCGATTCGTACAGCAGATTTTAACTTATTTATGTCAATTTGTGGATGGATTTATCAGAAGATGTATTTAATTTAGTGTTTCTTCCCGGGATTCGTCTAATTTCTGCGTTTTTATAGTGAAAATCTTGATATATCTGATGCCGAATGGACAATCGTCTTGAACTGGAACACCATTCCATTCTGATGACGTCATCGCGTATATATTTAACCTCGTTATCTTTGATTGGCAGAGATATTGTTGGAAAAGCCATCAATGGCAAATCTGATTGGTTGAACTAATCTCATGACGCTTTGACAGTTGTGTACTATTAGACGACAGTAAAAAAGCAACATAACCTAAACAATGATTTCCAGACTTTGGCTGTGATCTGGACAAAAACCAAGTTGGATCCAGATTGGGTACAAATTTTAACCTATGGATATATCGGAAACAAACTGGTCAGATTGTGCTCAAATTTTAATAAAGGAGGTTGTGTGATCATACATTAAGATTTAACAACCCTGGAAGTGATCAAAAGAAAAATTATAGGCTGTGGGTTACAATCTCTGATAACTTGGATCTGTCTGACGATGGAAAGTAAGTGATAACTAGATTGTTTGGTCGATGGCGTGTCATAGCAATCGACCACATTCACTACCCCAAGGGAGGAGCCAAATGTAATACCAGAAATGTGGCTGCAATGCAACCATGACAGCAATGAACTCTGATGATTGACTTCAAAGATAAAAATAAATTTAGAAGGCTTATCAACAAGGGGGCCATGGGCCAGTAACGGTATCCTGGACGGTGTATGGCAATAAGGTCTGCCAGCAGAGAAGGCTGCTACTATGTCAAAAAAGGATGCCTATAAAATATACTGAGTATGTACATACCTATCTATCTATCAATCAAAACTTTTCAAAATAGTCAGTAGGTTGCCTGTATACCCGTATCTAATTTCCACTTCCTATTTTTCTTTTGAGATGAGGCGGACATAGAGGCGAACTGTCAAAATATCTCATCTGATGACGGTTGTTGCTAAGCACAGAATTATAAAAAAAAATTCTGAATAGAAGTTCTAGCGCCAACTACTGCAGAATCCTTCCGCCAAATTTGGATATAATCCACCAAGCGGTCATGGAGAATATGCATTTTGGCAATTTATGTCCAGCCAACTAGGGTTGCAATCTGTCAAGCGGTTAATGAGGAGTAGTGTTTTGACAATTTCTGCTAAATTTTTCATAAAGTCAGATTTTCACACAAAAATTGACCAATCAAAATCATGTATGCATGTTCGGAAGCCGAAAGCATTAGGGTCCTTCCAGCCAAATTAGTTTGAAATCCACCAAGCGGTTAATGTATGTATGAGACACGGCATACCACAATGATGTTCTGGCCTAAAGGTCAAAATCACTGATACACGTGGCAACCATCTGCTGTCCGCCATCCACCCGTCAACTTATGTTTTTAAACATAAGTTGATGGAGGGATGGCGGACAGCAAATGGTTGCATGCGTATCAGTGATTTTGACCTTTTGGCCAGAACATCATTGTGTGATGCCGTGTCATTATAAGGAGGCATGTCCAAGTTTAGGACCAGTATGATCAACCAAACATGAGATATAAACAGAAAAGTTGAGCTAAACTCAAATTAGATGCTGCTGGCCGACGTGCATGGTATCACAATAGCTCATTTTACTTCGTAGGCGAGATAAAAATGGCCTCTTGCACTCTATAGTAACCTACAACATTTGTTTGAATTCCATCCACCGCTTTCGGAGGAGTTACATTACACAGAGACTGGCGTGGATCGCTGTGAAAAATCTGGAGGTCTTAAGGGGAAATGATCTGTGAGAGCAGGGCTTAAAATTAACATGAGCGCGAGGTTAGCAGAAATTGACCAGGGCTAGTACAATTTGTAACTGACATACCCAATGGTAACAATTTTACATGTCAACTTTTAATGGTCATGGTGGTAAAAAAATTCCTCTACTGTGAGCAGAACAAGACGACTATTTTGGAAATTTACCGGTAGAATGACTGGCTCGATAATTGAGCCAGTCATTTCAGTGGTAAAATTAAAAAAATAGTCTTCCCTTGGTCTGCAAAGATGTGTAGGCCTATAGCAGAACAAGGTAGTTAAAGTAAGTAAAGCTCCAGCTTTACAACCCTTTACTGTCCAATATTTGTCAAGAAAATGTAAATTTCTGCTGAACCCTTTAATGGGTAAATTTGGTCGCGAAAATTCCAATTGTCTCATAAAATGTCAATTTGCTGATCAAGAGTATTCCGGGAGCCAGTCATTCCAGTGATAAATTTTCAAAAATAGTATTCTCTTAGTCAGCAAAAGGGCATTTCTCAGGAACACTGCAGAGGCTGGTTATGGCTGATTTGAGCATTAAAGGGTTAATAAATGCCCATTTGCAAGCCAAGGCAATTTTTTAACATTTAGAACTGTAATGATTAGCTTGGTTATCAAGCCTGTTATTCCAGTGGTAAAATCCTAAAGTAGTCTTCTCTTGGCCTGCAAATGGTCATTTCTCAAGACAATTTGATTTCAGAGGCCAGTTTTGACCACTCACTGAGTCACGGCAAAAAATAATTCTTGTTCTGCATATGGACATTTCTCAAGGCCACCACACAACATGTTTTCACCAGCTAGAGTGTTAAAGGGTCAATTGCTAAAATGTACAATTCTTATAACAGTGACTAACTACTAACTCTTGGTATGTTATTGGTATATCTAATCATGTTAGTTAGAGCTAATTCAATATAACAAACTTTAACAGTTAATTAAATTCAAATGGCACAAATGATCATGGTGAATGCACCAAAATAACCCAAACTTCAGGGCAAACTCTTTGTCACTGATTGGAGAAGTTCACTCAATCTGTAGTGTACCAGCTTCAAGTTCATCTTCAAGTCTTTCCAGTAGTGGTGGCTTCCTCATCGTCAAACATGTCATCATCAGAAGATTCACTGTCCCACACATTAGCTGTCTCACCATTACTATCAGTGTCTGATTCCACGTTTACAACGCCACGATGAGTGATATTTGGTTTAAAATATATGGCACAATATATAGCCAGTAATATACTATATACATATACTGTTAGGCCCTATGACCTGACAGCGGCTGTTATGGTCATACGCCGCCCTCAGACTTTAGCGTAGAAATCAAACACATTATTCATAGTTTCGCACATCCGGGCATCTTGAATTCGGCCGCCATTAAAGTTGGGGAAACTTACTACATGCTAAAGAGGACTGCCCATACAAACTCATTGTTTACATTTTCCTTGATGTTCAAACCATTAAATCCTGTGTCTGAGATTCTGTAATAACCCTGTCAGGTATCAGAAAACATGAAATCATGAGTGAATTTCGCAATATATTAAAAAAAATGTAATTAAGGTTTAACGGCCCATTGCTCGTAATGTTAAATTAGCCCCTCTGAAAATGGCGTATCTCCCAGGGTATTATGGGAAATTTGATTGTGATGACGTCATTGTGATTCTATGAATATAATACAGGGTGGGAATATCGCCTCCAACAAGGGAGTACACAAAAATATGTTATTTTCTAAACAGTTGACGCCATCTTTGCTAGATCTGATTAAATATACGTGTGTTCTCGACCAATCAGACGGTGATACCCGTTGCCGAAAACTTGTAATAACGTTATGTACTCGGATACTCCTGGAGTGAGTTCAGGAAGGTGAACGTTCGCGTTCTACGCGGTACAGTGTTCAGTATATAATAGAAAACGTTTTTCGCTGTCCTGAACGCACATCAGGCACGGGTAAAACAACAATGTACGCATGTGCATGTCTATGTAAAAGCGGAGATTTTCGGTTACATATTATGTATGAAATAGCGAGATCGAAAGCAACCGAATGTCAGGTTTGCAGATTTTGTAAATCGCTTCCATTTCCGTTATAAGACAAATTTGGCATAACACACTAGCTGCAACTGGTGCATATACTGTTCTAAAAAGTTATGCCTATTACGTCGGCTCGAATTAGACCATATTGTAATAAACCCATTTCAGAGAATATCTTGGTTTATTCATCCCGATTTCAAAAGAAATTGTGGATTGAAAATTTATTAAAATATACGCAGTCATCACACTAGCTTCATACTCAGTAAAGAATACCCAGGTGCGGAGTTCACACACGTCCATTTTATACAAAATTAGGATTGATTACGATGATGACATTTCGACAATTATCATTTACAGCCACAAAAAAGCTAAAGGCGGTGCATGTACTTAACACATATACAGCTCCAATTGCAATTTAAATTTACATGTACGGGTCCTTGACAGACTATAGACCGATTCCACTTTATGTTTAATGACGCGTAGTAAGAATCTTTGTAGCGTTAATGAATACATTTGATTGCGCGTTTGACTATTTCCGTGACGGGTTTAAAATATTTCATGATACGTTTAACATATTGTAGGACGGGTTAGACTATCCGTTAGACGTTATAAAATAAATAAAATGCGTTTGGTGTTTGCCACGCCTGGAAACGCTACGAGGTTTTGACGCGTTAAAGACGCATTTTTGTTTTGTTTTTGCTTCATCAAACAGTAAAGCTAACTAAGGTCTGTACTGTACGTCATACAGGACCTAATTGATTGACGTCACTAGTTGTTTATGACGTCATTTGATTGATGGATAAAGTGGAAGGAATCCGCCGCACATTTACACTACCTTCAAAACATGTTTAGCCTTGTTTTCACCTGCAAGTATGATACCCGGGCAGGGATAGAAATAAGGAATTCTTTCGACATGCTCACTGTGCATGGAAAATCAGGATTTTAGCCTAACATAAATGGACAAATATTTTTATCACCGAGAAAAATGTATCTGCATTTTGTGCAGACAGGATTGTAACTGCACATGTAATCATGGACCAGTCATTCATTACTTGCATTGTGCATGTAAAAAGCCCTTATTTTGATCCGCGATCCCGGGAACAGGCTCTAGATCATCACTATCCTTTGTCTAGAGGATAGTGTTGGTCTGATCATCCAGCATTTTGGTCATTCGCCATTCTCTTATACAGCATTACTTTGATCATGTTCAAGACACGAACATTTCACATATCGAGTAGCAAATGTTGTCTCCAAAGGAGCTATCTACCCATTCATTGTTTATCGCTATCTGTCCTGCATATATCTGATAATTAGCGTCCATCGAGAGTCCAGACAACGCAACCTATTGATAGCTATTCAATATATTCATAGGCCTTTGCCTGAAAATCATCTTCCAATTATAATCATAACTCATTTTTTGTGACTCAGTTTGGCAACATTTAGATTTTCCTGCCTGAGACTAAATACTTAACCTACAGTACAACCCATAAATAAGTGAACATCTTTCTAAATCAAAAAGAAATTACAATTTTGAACACGGTGTAAGAAAATGTCCTGTTGAGTATTTAGAACATAATTGGATTGGAAGACATTTCTGCATTGTCTTCCAATCCAATTACGTTAAAAATATTCATCAGCACATTTTTATTTTGTTCACGGACATATGTTAAGTTATTTCTGAGCTGTATTGCAGGTCTCACATCAAAGACATAGATTTAGGGAACAAGCACATCACAGCATATTATTACATTGTGACTAGCTATGTTATGTTCTGTATTGTATTTATACACGCAATTTGTTAGTAACTGAATATTCAAGAAAAAAACATTTTATTTTCAAGGATCTACTTTGGCGAACTTCAATTCTATATGCAAAGTAATAGCAACATTAGTAATATTTTAACCATTTACCACTCAAGCTGGCAAAAATGCGGCTTCTGCTGTGGTCTAAAGAAATGTCAATTTACATACACAGAAAACTGCTTGAATATTTACTACTGCAATGCCTGCCTCGGTAACAGAGACCGTCATTCAACAGGTAGTTGATAAAATAATCTCCAGATCTGCAAATCGACATTTTCTATATGGAAATTGAAATATTCTTGTATAAAGTTGAGATTTAACACATCAATGGCTAAATTTTCATCAAGAAAATCTAATTATTTGCTTATTAAATGAAGACTATTTTTGAAAATTGACCACTGAAATGACTGGCTCGATAGCCAGCCAGTCATTTCAGTGTAAAATTTTCAAAAAGTCTTCTCTAGACCTACAAATGGACATTCCTCAAGACCACTACAGAGGCTAGTTTTGGCCGACTTCATTATGTAAATCTAAGGGTTTAACTGTTACAGTAAGAGCTGGGATAGTCTTGTACCTGATGCTACCCCATATCCTGCTTGTGGCTGTTGACTATAGGGCCCATAACTTTGTGGAGCACCTGCCGTCTGAGGAGGCCATCCATACGCTGCCGCTGGTTGCTGTCCATAGCCAGCTGAAAACAATTATTTAGTACATTTAACTTTGTACATGTATTGAACACTCAAGGTTGGTATAAACTATATAAACAGAGGAAATACAGTTTTTGATGCGGTATGATCAAGGTTTCTTAGCCTTGCACATAGTGAATAGAATAGGACTGCATCCAACATGTTCTGCTCTTTTCTTTTACTGCATATAAAACATCACGTGTGTGGCAGTGTCACGAATATAACGATTTCTTAAAATAGTACATGTATACGCCCTTGAATTAAATGTCTATTGAACCAAGTAAATGCATGAAAAACTTTCAAAATTTCATTACCTATGAGGCAAACTTAATCATGATATAGAACAAATCTGTATAGTTGTATTGAGATCAGATAAGACCATGATGAGTTAAATGGCCATTGAATAACTAACATATCTTGTAATTCTTTTTCAATTTTTCCACACATATAAGCGGTTTGGACGTAATTTATTTTGCACCAAGCATGCTTGGTGCAAAATAAATTAAGTCCAAAGCACCTAAAAGTATGGAAAAATTGAGAAAATAACAAACATTGTCATATGTGGAAATTGGATGCAATGATGTTATAGAATATAAAGTATTAAGATCGGTCCTTGATGAATGAAATGCCCATTGAAAAACTGTATTTATGTATTTCTTGCTGCACGCAGCACACCATTATTTGGACTGCTACATGGATGTCAAGCCATCCTCTACTTCGCGTAGCACAGCTGGCCAGATAGACATTAACATCATGTGACATGTATATATTCTCCAATAACTACGTCAAACCTAGTGCTATATGTTCGCTATGAAGATCTGAACGTCTTTCAGTATTGAGAAACAAGCGCACAATATGCAAATCTTTGTCGCGGTATTTGCGCGCCTGAATGTAAAGGTAATTAAAATCTGTACTGCAGTCTGTAGGTTTTTTCTTGTGCATTATAAGTACTAACACGACTAAGAAGTAGGTCTGTACAATGTTAAACTTATAACACATATTTTATTAATAATATCAATATTAAAATCCATGTGTCTCAATTGTAAGGCAAAGTTTGTATGCAGATAAGCTGATAAGCATTCTGAAAATAATTTGACTGGAAGCTGTTGTTGTGCTAGAGCAAGAGACTCTGGACAGTAAAATTAGCTTTAAAATATCAAACGTACCATTTCCTACAAAACTAATCTACTTTGTAAAGTTCTCACATCGGATTTATAAGGTTAATTAACCCTTTAAACCTTGAAATTCAAGAGTATTATTTTCAAGCCAACCACATAGTAACGATGTTGAATATTTTTAAGCGGGTTTGAAGCCAATTTGACTCAACGCTACAAGCAGCAACATCTCGCAGACAAATTAGTTTCAAAATATTCAAAAGAATATTCCATATTTTAAAGAATTAGTTATTTGAAGTCTGCGATGGTAAAGGGTTAATCAATGAGTACATGAGAACATTCTACATAACTAGATTCAGTTGTACCAACCAGAACCACAATGAATTACCTCATTACAGACCAGCTCAGAAACTAGGTTTGCACGATTTCGTGATTAAATCGAAAATCGTGATTATTTTTTAAATCGAAAATCGTGATTATTTTTTAAATCGTGAATTTATATGATTAAAAAATAAATAATCGAATAATTGTGAAACATTTTCTTCTTCATAAAATAATGTAAACCATATCTTTGGATTACTCTTTGATGTGATAGGTTACAAAAAGTGACATTTTGCTCAGCGAATGTACACCCATTTGTTGCAAGCCAAGATAAGACTATTTTTGAGAATGTATCGCTGGAATGACAGACATCGAGCCAGGCATTCCAGTGATACATTTTCAAAAATAGTCTTATCTTGGCCTGCAAATTGGCATTTCTTAACACAATTGCACCTTTCGTCATTGATATGCTTGTGTTGCTATGTCGGGGTAATTTGTAAGCAGGCCGATTAATCGAGTAATCACGATTATTCTTAAATAATCGATCGTGATCACTCAAATTAATAATCGTAAAAGTCTATCAGAAACAACCTGTATCCGAGACAAATTAAAGCGTACAATTCACTTTTGTAATTTGATTGGAAGCAATTGTTGCTTAACACATTAGGCAGCAATGGCTTCCAACAAGTCCAATCAAATTAAGTGTAAAGTATTCACCAGGATTATTTCTTACACACTGTTAAAAATTGCAATAACATGTTTCTGAGTTTGTTTTGGAAATATTAACTTATTTATGAGCTGTACACATCAACCTATATGTATAAACCTGCTGAAAGTTCTCATCTATTTGCAAAAGATACATATTCTAGCTAAATTTGTATTTGCTTGTGCCATTATTTCTGACTCTGTTGTCTTCGCCAGTGCACAATTGTTCATATAAAACCATTCTCGTAATGCTAATGCTAGTCATTCTTCTGCTGGCTTCCATGGTGAGCATGTATACGTCCTATGGTGCAAGCGACAACAATTATATTTTTAACAAGTTTACAGAAAACTGTTGCTGCCTAAGGCTGAAAATTGTTCACGCAACAACTTTCAATCAAATTGTTCTCAAGATAATCAGCAGTGTAGTCAACGTTGCAAGACTTGATGAAGATATTTCAAGCTACTTTATTGACAATCATTTCTGACTACAGCAGCAACAAACAGCGTTGTGAAATCTTTCTCAGAATAATCAGCGGGCCTCCTGTTTTGTTAGCGAACAAGTGCATACACAGTTAGTTAGGCCTATATCATATGCATATTCCAGTGTAAAATATATTCACAAAGAGCATGCAATCCACCAGCATGTGCACGATCGCCTCTGATATAGGCCCACCATGAATACAATATGCTTACATACTGATTGACAATGAAATGGAACAGAAATCTCAGGCATATCTGAGACTGAGTCTCGATTCCGTATGTCATATAGGCCCAACTTAGTGTGTACATGCTAGCTAACAAAAATGCAAGCCAACTGAAAAAAATTTGACAACGCTGTTGCTGCCTTAGTCAGAAATGACTCCCAATAAAGTTGCCCGAAATATCTTCAGCAACTCTTGCAACATTGACTGCCTGTTGAATCTGATTGAAAGTTGTTTCAATGATATTCAGCCTAACTTGGCCTACTGACAATTGTATTATCGGCTGCATATTTGACAATTTGAGGGAAAGCTGTTGCTGTAATAGTATCTAAAATGGCGGCTACAGGCCAGGTTAGTTAGTGTCCATAAAGTAACAGATAGTCCTAAATTTATGTATCTTTTATGAATAGATGAGAACTTGAGAGACCAGCAGGATTTTTGGCCCACAAGATGGAGGCTGTATTAGACATGTAGTACATGCACTAAGAGATAAGACCACGGCAAAAATTAGAAGTGAATGAAAAATGATCCTTTCCTTTGAGGTTATCTGACATGGCCATGAAATAATTTTCATTCAATAACACCGAGCAGATAGTTCACATAGTCAACAAATGAAAATAACAATTAAAATACACGAGTTGTTTTATAGGTACCAAATAAATATGAAGCCATTTTTATGACAAAGTAGTAATTGTTCCATTGAATATTTTGAATATAATTGGAAGGGAAACCCCATGCAGCCATTGCTGCATTTTATGTCTTCCGATCAAAATATTTTCAAAATATTCATTAGGTTTCCAGTAGGATTGTTCTGAAAATGAAGAGTGTAAGGGTAGCTTCTAATGATCTCAACTGCGGTGAAGATCAGGTAACTAACTTTAGGGTACAAAAATTACTGTTGTTCTTATTCTAAAGATATTTTTCAATAACTTGTTCTACTGGAGGGATCTTTTTAAAACTTGCATGCAAACATGCCCATGAGTACCATAAATGTATCAATTTTGGGGTAAAAAGCTCTAAAAAGTAGCAACAGCTTTCAGCAACATTGTTTTCAATATCGACACCTTTGCCACATTGTCCCACACCTCTGGTTCTACTGGGCGTGAAAACTGAGTCGATATTTGTCCATGAGGACCCGAAAACATGCACCAGCTTTGGGGTAAAAAGCTCAGATGCAACAGCATTCAGCAACATTGTTTCCTATCAAAGAGACACTTTTGACCTCACGATGGTCCGATTAAAATATTACAGTGATGCGAGTATTGGACAAATTTGTCCTTGTTGATGTCATTATGAGGTGGTCAATGGAACTTTCCAATTTTAGCCATGCCCCGCCCATCTCTAACTAAGTTCCACTCACACCTCGCTTGTGTTGGGATCGACCGATCTCTGAACTCCCTGGCTATCAATTTCCAGAAAACTATACAGATAAGATGCTGAATATTTTGAAACTAATTTGACTGGGCGATATTCCACAGCAGGTTTATTAAATAGTAGACATAGAATTTTTACTACGTGTCAGACTTTTGAGAATTAAAGATGAGTCTAATAGAAAAATTTATGACGTAATGATTATGACATCATCCCACAGGCCGCTTATTTGATTATGACATCATCCTACAGGCCGCTTATTTTATTATGACATCATGACATCAAATCATTGATGGATACTCCGGAAAGGTGCCATAAGACAGATCTGATTAACAATGGAAAAAGCGAACACAAGTTCTCAAATCTAAGACATGAGCATAGGTGTAAATAAAAGCTAAATCATACACGTGCTGAACGTGTAGTGCAAAGAAGATACCTACATACATACATGTACAATGCCACAAAGAAACAAATTGCCGAGTTGCTAATAATTCTACCATATGTGCAATTGTACTACAAAAACTACATATACCAACACTGAGCAACAACACACCTGTGACATTCTATTACTATCTAATTTTATGCACCAAAAATAGTCATACCCATTGCAGGACCTCCTTGAGGGGGAACCTGAGGCCAAGCACCTGAAAAGTACACAGGCATCTAGGTACTTTATAAGGTGGTCAAATAAAAATTATGTTCGTCTATAAACGTGTCATTCATCACTCATTCATCTCTATGTAACAAGACACATTGATACAAACACTTATTAAACATCTCAACACCACACGTACATATCTTATATGACACTTAAATATATTTTAAACGCTGTCCAATTAAATTAACTTAAACTAAAAAACCCTCCATGTCCCCTGAAAATCGATTAAGTAGCGCATCACAGGAAACATGAATTCTAAGATTACTGAGACCATAGGCTCTTGAACACCAAATTAATATGATTCTTCTACCAGATATACATCACATGTATGGAATCTCCCTCCCAAGTCTAGTGGAACTGTCTTCAGCAAACCGTGTGCTATCATTCAGAAATAGGACAAAGTTTCTGCCATTGGATCAACCTAATCGTGGGCCCCAAAATCAATAACCCGCACATTTCTAGCTAAGCTCCGCAAACTTTTTCTGCGTGTTGTAATCGATTTGAACTCCTAAAACATGAATGCAGACCTTTTATTTCAATTTATCATTACAGGTAAGCTGTTGAATATTTTTTTAACTAATTTGACCGGGCGGTGTTGCTGCCATATAGGCAGTAACAGATACCGGTCAATTTAGTTTCAAAATATTCAACAGAATGTTTTCTGAAATTGTAAATTCATCAGCGACCTAAGATCCCTTTAGAAGAACTTGAGTTATCGCTGGAAACACAATGCAATTTCAATTCATAAACTTAAAAATTCTAATCCAAAAATCAATTGTGATCATAGCACAAGAGTACTTCCCACAAAAGACTGGTCAGGAACCGTTCAAAAGAAACAGACAGCTTGACTGAAAAGGCACACAAATGCATGGAAACAGCAAATGCTACCTATAATCTGTTTAATGATTAAATTTATATGGCATATATTGGGGTTTGGGGGGGGGGGGGGCGAGAGAATAAAAATACCATATTTATTAACTTTGTATGGTTGCTTTGAATTCCGGGCTAAACCTGTCTTAATTGACCACCTTAGGGAGTAGCAATAATTACGTGGTTATTGACAATAGATGGCCTGTTATTACAAGCCACTCCTCATACAGGGAGAGGATACATGTATAACCGTAGCCGGCCAACAAGATAACATCTTAATCCTGTAACCCATTAACCCTCATATCAGCCAAGAATGGATTCCGCAGTCGCCTTGAGAAATGTCCATTTTTGAAAATCTACCACTGGAATAACTGGGTGGATAACCAAATTTTAAAAAATAATCTCTAGGTCTGAAAATGGACATTGCCTATGAGAAAATTTAAATTTTCTTGAACAAATTCGGGAGTTAAAGTTAAAGAGTTTTTAATGAAAAATAACATTTCTGTTTGGTGAATGTCCAGTTACAGGCCACTACAACTATTTCTGAACATTTACCACTGGCTTGGTTATCGAGCCAGTCAACTCGGTGTTAAATTTTCCCTTGGACAACAATTTTGTACCTATAAAGGTGAATCCTCCAAAAGGCACATCTACCCATCATAAACAAGCTCCCTGCTAAGTTCCCTTAAATTATTTTAAGCGATTCTGTATGTTATGCTGTTTACGAGAACATTGACAAAAACCATGAGTTTTTGCATTAAAAAGCAAATTTTCACCCAAATGTGAATACTTCAAAAGGAACATCTACCGTCATAAAGAAGCCACTTGCAAAGTTTCATTAAATTATTTTAAGTGATTCCGTATATGCTGTTTACGAGAATATTGAGTTTTTGCATTAAAACGACCATTTTCACCCAAAATATTGGACCTATAAACGTGAATTCTTCAAGAGTCAATTCGCGTATCATAACTGAGGCATACATCAAGTTTCATTAAAATATCTGAAGTGGTGCTGGATGATATGCTGTTTACGAGATATCGTGGATGGATGGACGCATGCGGTGATTACTATAGGGCTCCCACACAGGAAGGTACGGGGCGACGATTCTAATAAAAAGATGAACTGGTGGAATTTATTCAATAAATAAAGGATTTAAAGGTTAGGAGCCAGCTGCTCATAAAATAGTTTAATTTATAAATATATATGTATTGCATGTATGTTTTGCATAGCTATATATTGTCTCATATTCTGAGTTCATGAATTTTGTAGTTGCTTTGAACAGTGAATGAAAGTGCATGTGATCATTTACAGAAATAATACTGGATTTTGCAACTCTCAGCACATATAGCAACAGCACCTGTGCACAGTGTAATATCTTGCAGTATTGCATCATGACTATTTAGGGAGAGGATGTGTTGCATAATTTCTTTATTTAGACAGTGAACTTGGTTAAGCCAGTGATAGCTGCCATTCAGAGATTATTTGTTGTGAAAGTGGCATTCAACTAGTTTATCACTCTGCAAAATAGGAATGTGCTTGAATGAAGACTGTCACAAATTGACATACTGTAGAAAAACAGGACTTATTCCTCTGTCTGAGTTCAAACAAGAAGATAGACAATTACTACAATGGAGATGCGGAATATATTTTACTGACCAGGATGAAGTTTGCGTCCACTATGAAAAAATATATTTGTCTCGCTATGAAAGCTTCCATAAGAAGCGCATTACAAGTAAGTTTAGTATCTTATAAGCCTTTCTATAATGGACACTTGTAAGTTTTTGGAGCGCTCATACAGTTTGCCCACACATTCTGCTATAACCCACAAATTTGTCAAAAAGTAGATTTTTGGAAAAAATACCACTGAAATGACTAGCTTGGTTACCTAGCCAGTCATTCTAGTGGTAAATTTGCAAAAAAATAATATGCTGTTTAGTCTGCAAATTATATCATATTTATTATCCGACTACCTGTTTTTACTTATCAATCTGATGGTCCATAAGCCATGCATAGCGTGTTCAGTGTGTGCGTGCGTGTGTGTCAGCTTTCCTTCCCATGCCCAACTTTATCCAAACTTGGATGGAAGCTTACTCTTCGGGTCCCTAAGAAGCCTTTTGATTTTGGTGTTAAAGGTCAAGGTCAGACTGACCAATTAAGAAAATTCTGTTGTGTTAAGTTTCCTTCCTAAGGGTGATGGGGGCATGGATTTGAGCAATCTCAAATTGTCGTTCTTGTTAATTTTTTAAATTAAGATTTTTGTTTCTACATGTTTGGATAATTGCCATAACCCTATCACCATTAGAGACTAATGTGATTTGCCTGGGAAATCATCGCTACTTAGCATTCTTAGGCCAGCGGCATGATATAGTCAATTTCAAAATTTTCAAAAGTAGTCAAACAACTTCAAATATTAAGGGTGTTTTCATTGAGTGGTAAATTTTATCTGATTTTAAACCAGTCTTTTTACTTTATATCTTACAGAGTCATTGAGAGCTGTTGACGAAAAAACTGCATCACAGCTTAATTTGAAACCTGGTCAAAAACTTTGTCCCGAGTGTTATAAAAGAGATTCGCCTAGAAGTCAACATGATACGGAAATATCTGAGATGTCTGATACAGATTATCAACCAGGAGATATCAGTTGCCTCCCTCAACAAAACTGCCGGAAATATCTGAGATGTCAGATACAGATTATCAATCAGGAGATATCAGTTGCCTCCCTCAACAAAACTGCCGGAAATATCTGAGATGTCAGATACAGATTATCAACCAGGAGATATCAGTTGCCTCCCTCAACAAAACTGCCGGAAATATCTGAGATGTCAGATACAGATTATCAATCAGGAGATATCAGTTGCCTCCCTCAACAAAACTGCCGGAAATATCTGAGATGTCAGATACAGATTATCAATCAGGAGATATCAGTTGCCTCCCTCAACAAAACTGCCGGAAATATCTGAGATGTCAGATACAGATTATCAACCAGGAGATATCAGTTGCCTCCCTCAACAAAACTGCCGGAAATATCTGAGATGTCAGATACAGATTATCAACCAGGAGATATCAGTTGCCTCCCTCAACAAAACTGCCGGAAATATCTGAGATGTCAGATACAGATTATCAACCAGGAGATATCAGTTGCCTCCCTCAACAAAACTGCCGGAAATATCTAAGATGTCAAGATACAGATTATCAACCAGGAGATATCAGTTGCTTCACTCAACAAACTGCAGAGTCTTTGGACTGTACATCCATTAAAACCTCTGTTAGTAAACGTGACAAGTCCTCTGGCAAAAGGAAGGTAAAACAGCTTAACACAGCAGTCAAAAATAAGTGTGTCCATGCACTCGACCTAACAATGAGTGACTGAATCCACAGATGACAGTGACCCTGAAACTTGTAAAGACCTTGAGACTGGTTGCTCTTCTGAAAGACTAACTCAAAATTGCCAACAGACAAGAAAAAATCAAATTATTGACCATTACACCAGAAAGTTGGACAATACAGAAAACAATGCAGGAGGTTGATGTAACAGAGTATACCGTGACAAGAGCTAGACAGTTGAAAAAGGAGAAGGGCATTTTAGCTGATCCAGATACAAAGAAAGGGTGGACCCTTTCTCATGCAGTAATTGAAAGCATTGTGGACTTTTATCAGTCTGATGAGTATTCTCGCATGTGTACGGGCAAAAAGGAGTATGTAACAATTAGCGTAGAGAACAACAAAGAGCTTAAGCAAAAATGGTTACTACTAGTTAATCTCAAAGAACTTTACCTTGAGTACACCAAGAAAATTCCAGATGTTAAGGATGGATTCTCAAAATTTTGTGAACTTAAGACCCAAATGGTGTATTCCAGTTACTGCGTCTGGTATGCATTCTGTCTGTGTTTGTGAGCACCACCAGAATGTCAAACTTATAACAGTTGCCATTCCTGGAAACAATGACTACAAGGATATTCTCGGAAAAATAGTGTGTAGTACACAAAACCGCAACTGTATGCTCCATCTTTGTGAATCCTGTCCGGGTAAAGATGCCATTCATGATTACTTGTCAGATTTGTTTAACTCGCATGACTTTGACTCTGATGTTGTATATAAAGAGTGGGTTCACACAGAGAACTACTAAGCTTGTAAGTTTAACAGTATCACTTCAGGAATTCATACAGATAGCCAGTGATGCATTTGATGGTCTTCATTAACACCACTTCATAGCCAAAGCACAATCCAGCTACATTAGCAAGCTGAAGGAAGATCTCGCTCCAAGTGAGGCCGTTGTCTTGTTGGAGTTCGCTGAAAACTACAGCTTCATTGTTCAAGACGCGGTGCAGGGCCACCACTGGGACAACTCTCAAGCTACACTTAACCCATTTGTGGTATATTACAGATTTGAGGGAGAATTAAAATGTTTGAATATCTGTATTATTTCAGATTGCCTAAAGCATGACACTGTTACTGTGCATTCACTTATCTCAACCATGATATCTCATATTAAAACAATCCTACCATCCCTTAAGATCATCATATATTTCAGTGATGGAGCAGCTGGTCAGTATAAAAATTTCAAGAACTAGCAATCTATGTCACCACCAAAATGACCACGGACTTGATGCAGAATGGCATTTCTTTGCAACTAGCCATGGGAAAAGTCCATGTGATGGCATTGGGGGACCTGTGAAACGCCTAGTCACTCAAAGCCAGCTTGCAGGCAACAGTAAAGGATCACATTTTGACTGCAACTCAAATATATAACTGGGCTTCAGAACACATTCCTGTGGTTAAATTTTTCTTTGTTTCTGATAATGATGTTGCAGATAATGCAGCCAGGTTTGAATTAACTTCACGATTTGATTCAGTAAAGACTCTTTCAGGCACCCGGTCGCATCATTGCTTTATTCCTGTATCTGACGTCGAATTAAAGATGAAACGGATCTCAGCTGATAGTGATTTTACTATGGGCACCCTTGGTGAGAAACAGCCATCATCACTTCATAGTATCCTGCCTGATTCTCAACATCATGATCAGTTGCAACCTGGAAAATATGTAGCATGTATGTGTGACAAGGAATGGTATGTTGGAAGTATTGTTGAGCGGTCTGATGAACAGTGTGATGTACTTGTTGACTGTATGAAACGCTCCAGTAAAGGATTTCTCTCCTGGCCTTCAGTTTCACGAAAGGATCAATGCTGGGTGCCATTTCAACATATTTGCTTGATTGGTGCTCCGGAACTACAAGGACACAGTGCTCGATATTATAAACTTTCACCGCAGATTACATGCAGATTCAACAGAAATTACCATCGTTTTTGTAATATTTGCATTCACGACCATGTGAGTTTTTCTAAGCATTTATTTATATTCTTAGTAAGTTACATTGCATGTGGTATGTAGATGTGAATGCCTGTGATTGAGGCATTGATAATTGGTAGTGCAATGTATAAATTAATGTACTTTTGGTTTGAAAGTGTTGATACGTTAATTAACACTTCATTTTGGTTGGTTCGATTTCTGGAAAATAGGGTAGATATCGAACTTTATTTAAGGTTGAAGGAATTGAGCCACAAAGTTATAACTTGGTACATATAAGCTTCAGATTTTTTTTGTCCTCATCTGTTATGTGGACACCTGCCACACTTTAATATTGTACCTGATTCACATAAGCTTTCTTCTACAGCAATACCTATATGTACATACTTCAAAACAACTTACTTTTAGTGTTTCTGATAAAGAGTCAGGTAGTACTGGTTCACTGAAATCTTATAAAAATTGTTTTTAAATGGATAAACTAGAGTCCTCCACCTCCAGGAAATGCGTTCAGTTCCAGACTCCTCATGCATCAATTAGGTGGCACAGCAAATTTCGGCTTAATATCTTCAATATTAAGAAAGCTATCAGCGTTTAAAGATCCTTCCAAACCACTCACTGGATTCGCGAGTGCAAAAGAAGTGCCACGCGCCCTAAAATCAATCAACCATAACTTCAAAACTAATTGGAATTTTGCAATGAAATTTTGCATGCAGGCATCATTTCCATATATGTGCATCTGGGTGAAATTTAATAAAAATAAGAGATGATCACCCGGGAAGATTTTTATATTCTGGGTGATTTGGTATGGAATGACTCAATAAGAAAATAATTACATTTTCTTGACCCAATTTGACCATTAAAGGGTTAAACAGCCAGCATACATTTTGCTTACAGAGAACAGCTGGTCTCTGGAGTAGATTTGAGTTTCGCTAATAATAATAATAATAATACCATCAATATTTTAATGTTTATTGTAGAAAGCAACACAGAAATGCTTGTCATTTGTGCAATTCATCACTAACCTGCTTGTGAAGCGACCTGACTCCAAGCCTGTTGATATGCTGCGGTACTTGCTTGATACCCAGCACCCGCTTGTGCATATTGACTGTAGTCTGGAGCTGGATAGGCACCCGCACCTGAAGCAAACACACCTGCTATTAGACAAGGATTGGTGTGAGGTAAGAACAACCAGGACCGAGATTTTATTGGAGCTTAATTTTTGGCCACAGGGAACATCACTAATGAAATTTTGGTACTATACAATGACATTATGCAATTCCCAAATATAGACATTAATGAATTGCTCAACCAGATGAGCACCAAAAATGTGAAAATGGTCGTCGTGAAGTGGATGAGTCTTAAGTATGTGAATAATTCATCAATAACAGTTCTGTAATACCAGAAAATGTTTTACAATTTGTCAGTTCTGACCAACAATGAGGCTGACCATATTAAGGGGCATTGGAACAAATGGACACAACTTTCAATACAATCATATATGATCAGCAAATTTCAATGGGAAAATATAATTAAGGCTTACGCCACCCAAGGAATTTCTCCCCACTCCAGGTTCAGACTAATTTTGAATCCTTGGGTGCCCACAAAATCTTGATGAATTGTAAATTTGTTATCAACAAGACCGACAATCAGAGATTGCTAAAGTATGGGCCCCCATTCTGCCAAGCACAATTTTCCACTCAGAGGGGTCATGTGACCTTGATCGTTGACACCAAAATCAATAGGGTTCTTCGAAACACCAAGTACAACCTCCACCCCAAGATTAGTAATGATTCCTTCAATCGAACTAGTTGTCATCCAGAAACGCAATATTACATCATTATTTAGGTCACAGTGACCTTGGCTATTGACCCAAAAATTGATAGGGCTCTTCGGAACACCAATGACAAGCTCCCAAGTGATTGCTAAAGTACAATTTCCCACTCAAGATTGGTCACGTGACCTTGGCCATTGAGACCAAAATCGATAGGGTTCTTCGAAACACCAAGTACAACCTCCCACCCAAGATTGGTAACGATCCCTTAAATGGAACTCGAGTTATCACCCCCCCCCCCCCAAACACAATATGTTATTAATTATGCCACAGTGACCTTTGAGCGTTTGGCGCAAAAATTGATAGGGTTCTTCGGACCACCACCGACAAGCTCCCAAAACAGATTGGTAATGATCTCTTCAATAGAACTCGAGTTATCATTTGGAAACGCAATATTACATTAATTAGATCACCATGACCATGACCATTGACGCCAAAATCGATAGCTTGTTCAGACCACCAAGGAAAAGCTCTCACGTCAGATTGGTAAAGATCCCTTCAGTAGAACTCTAGTTATCATCCGGAAATGAAAGCCTGAATGGACGGACAAAGCAAACGCTATGTACCCTCTATTATTTATATGGGGGTATAATAACAGGCATCTTTCCCACCACCTTCACTCTAAGAGACAAAGCAAAAAGCTGAAATTACGATCCTGGATCAGCACCTGCACACTGAACGCTGTCAGTTTATGGCAAAGTAGGAAACCCAGTTTAAACACTAGTACCAATCATGTGCCTCCTGGGAAGGGAGCCAGTGAGGAGGGTCCGAGCAGATCGCATGTGTTTGACACAAACTCTCACACATATTTACACAGACCTTCCAATAGACAAGTGCTTTATACTGACAGATTTGTAATATAATTCTCCAGGAGCACAGAAATGAATTAACATGTTCGTACCTGCACCATTCATAGCATACTGGTCAACTCCGCCACCCCAAATATCTCCAGCGCCTTGGCTCATCCACGGTTCAGGAGCCCCACCCATTGCGCCGCCTTCAAAGCCAGGTTTGTTGAAACGTGGCTCAGCTCGCTTAATTTCAATCTGTTAAGAAATTCAAACTATCTAATCATAACATTTGTAGACGCAAATGAACAGTTAATAATTAACCCACAAATCACTGATGTTTTCGTTTCATAAATTTAATTAATTTCAAATGATACCACGTGTGCATTCTGGATTCAATGTTGTTGAACGCTGTTGCTGTCTAAACTAACAAGAACACCAGCTTTCAGCAACATTGGTTCCAAAATGTGCACCAGTGTCATCTATTGACTATGCAACTGTTAACCCCTTGACAACAGTGTAGTAAGAGTTAATCAGTTGTATCTTTCACCCCTTAATGGTCAAATTTGGTCCCAAAAATGTTAATATTTTATTGCATGCCCATTTACAGGCCAAGAGAATATAATTTTTAAAGATTTATAACTGGAATGACTGGCTCGGTTAACGAGCCAGTCATTCCAATGGTAAATTTTCAAAATTTATATTTTCTTGACCTATAAATGGACATTCAACAAGACCATAGCAGAGGATGGTATGACCATTAAAGGGTTAAAATTCTATCTTTAAATCCTAGTAAATTACTACACGTAAGTATGTATTAGGCTATAAATCACGCTTATAATTATATTGGACATTTAACGCTATTAAAATAAACTAGAGAAATAGAAACTATTAATCTAAACCTTTCGGATATTTGAATTTAAATAAATTGACACAGCAACCCAAATATACATATGTATCCTATTCAACAACTTCCTCTGCCATTTTTTCTTATCTAAACTAAAATATTTCTATAATTATACTTTCAAAATTATTACGACTAAATTATCTCTGTTCAGTTTGTCACCATCATCCATGGTTCTCAATGCCTGGAAAAAATTGGAAAATGCAAAATTATCGGAATAATTATTAACTATATTTAGTGTTAAACTAAATTAAAATTAATTATCAATTAATTAATCGATAATTATAATAATTATTAACTAATTAACTCATAATTAAGCTTTTAACTAAGTATATCAATCATGTCAATTGTCTTATTAGTTTACACAAATCATGTTTTAATCTTAATTTAAGTTGGCAGTTCACTCATTTATACAAATTTTGTGGATAATAAAAATGACACAAAAACTAATTATAAATTTACATGTAATGAGGTCTAACATGTCTAATTAACAAGTCCAAGCCAGTCTGTACCCGTATATCGAGTCGCATGCGTCATATAGATGCAATGGTAGAGTACGGCGTGTTATGGTATTGTACACAAGGATATGGTAGAATACATGTATGGAAAGGTAGGGCATCATACAGTGGAGTATGGAATGGTATTGGTTGGACAGTAGAGGGATCAGTATGGAATGGCAAGGCACGTTATGAGAGGATATAGCAGCATAGAGGGTAAGACAGTGTACACTTAGAGTTGATCAGACAAGATAAGAGGTTATACTGCAATGACATGACCCGCCACACAGCTAGGAAAGAATAGTAAGATAAAGTGGTAATAGGGGACAGAATTGTGCAATGGTAAGTAATGGGGTGCATGATACAGTAAGGCATGGTAGGATACACAAGGTATACCGGGGTTAAAATAGGAGGAAAGAAATGGAAAACTTGCTAAGATGGAGTAGAGTTGGACAGTGTGGCGTGATGTGGAATTGTGGTGTGGCATGGTCTGATAGGACAACCGTATAGGGCACATTAGTCAGGAATTGTGACTAACCATGGTGGGCAGGATAGGCTAGTAATGAGTTATTACAATGAATGAAAAAATTAACAAGTGTGTAGAATCATTAACCAAAAACTAACATTTGAAATGAACCTGGTCAAAACCTAATGTTTGAAGCAAATTGCAGTGCATGACCAATTCAAACGTTATTAATGATGGTGATATCGAGGTAAAGAGCCAATGTAGATGCTTAATCAGCACGCCATCTCCAGAAAGAACAGCAATTACTACATTGGTGGAAGAACAGAATGTTTTGTGTCGCTATGCAGAACAGGGCATGTCTTCACCCAGGGCTAAAGGAACGCTGCTATATACATCTAGTGCGGTGCCTAATTTGATTAGTACTTTACCAGTAATCACTAATTCCAGCGACGACTGACGCATCGATAATATTGGCCCTGCTGAAGATTATTTAGACCCAAATAATATTTCCTGTGCTGTCTAGATTCTGCAAATTTCATTACATGAAACATCAAAACTACCCAACATTAGGATTGGTCAACAAAATTGCCATCTTAGTCTACTGAATGCACATGGGCAACAGCAGCATATTTTTAATTTATCACTGGAATGACTGACTCGATTATTGACCTTTCAAAGATAGTACCTGGGCCTGAAAATGGCTATTGCACAAGTTGACACCACTGTAGTCTGGTTTTGCCATTAACCCTCAAACTGCCTAAAAATGGCTACCGCAGTATTTTGATAAATGTCGATTTGCAGGACTGCCTTGAAAAATGACTCTCTTTCAGTGAGAAATTCCTCAAAATAATCTCTGGGTCTGCTGCAAACAGACATCTAAGAGAAAACAAGAATTTTCTTGAACATATTTGCTGTTTAATGCACGCACGCGCACACAAACACACACCTCTGCAAGTAGTGCATGGCATTGGCACTTAACCCTTTAAACCTTAGAAAATGTCCATTTGCAGTCCAAGAGATTAGTTTAAAAAATTTATCACTGGAATGACTGGCTCAGGTATCGAGCCAGGCATTCCAGCGGTAAATTTTCAAAAACAGTCTTCTCTTGGTCTGCAAATGGAGATTTCTCAGGACCACTGCAGAAGTTGTTTTTGGAGAGTCAAACCCAAACATGCTCTGTAATCCTGACAATCCATAAACATGGAATAGTGTCATCTATCAAAACTTACTGTCGTATGACTTCTGACTATGGGAAGGGAGCATGCAAGTCACCAGACTGCACAATAATTTGAAACTATCCTGCCTAGTAAACCACAAGAGTTTGGATGGAAAAAGCTAAAAATCAATTGCGTCACAGATTTTAGTGTTATACATATCCACACCATCTAATCACGAATGAATCGGGTCAAATAACCATTGCAGAAAATGGTCAAGCTCGGATTCCAGGTCAGAGGAACCTGCATCATTCAAACATACCTCAGGCTTGAATAAGCGAAGACAATAAACGGTAATTAAATGGAGATTTCCCTCTCCTTCATCAGACTCTTACTCACACACCTTAGAACCAAACTTAATTCAAAAGCTGCCGACTCAAAGCACATGTAGGAAACATCTTTATACAGTTGAGATTTGGATAGATATATTGAGAATAATCTTTATACATTTTCACAATCTAACGTTTTAAAATACTTTTTATCAAAATGTTACTAATTACAGCTAACAAAATTTATTCCAGTTAATTTTAACAAGGTTAATTAAAAATATATTAGGTAATTAATGATTGGCAGAGAAAGATATGGCCAAAACTTCAATACACAATCGGTTATTTAAGTTAACATTGCTAAGCCAGCTTCTTACACATAGAAAGTTTCAGAATTTGAAAATAAAATGATTAAAATACAATTATGTGTATATGGGTTGCTCGTGTCATTCAAACCTAAATTGTAACCAACGCTTTAATATAAATGCCAAAACACATTAATTAAAAAGAATTAAATAAATGAACTACATGTATTATACCATTACTCTAATTACGATGAACTTGTTAAAAAGCATAATTTAATTATTTAATAATGCTATTAATTTAATTAATCAATAACTAAATGCGAGTAATAATTGTAAGTATGTAATATCCATTTTGAAAAGCGGCAAAGAAATGGGAAAATTGTGAAAAGATGCCTCCACAAAGGTGGCACAGGGAAATAACCTGTTTTCCATTCATAGTCAAATAGTGTTGTTGTACGAGGTGCTCTATAGATTCTTCACCGTCAAAACTCACAAATCCAAAACCTATATTAAATGGGCGACAAACCCAAGAATATTTTATATAATAATTATAATACATTTAAACAATAAAATTAACATAAATCAGTGATTGTTAAATCTTCACTTTTTCTACTCGCAATCGTCAACTACTGCAGAAACACCCACATAGCCAAATTGTCCAATCAATAGTTATTAAATCATCAAGTATTTATCTATGCACTGAATAACTGAGTGTTGCGCTGAATGGCTGAATGGGGCCAACCTTTTCACTGATCAATTTCACATATTTCATTTTCAAGGCAACAACCATACAGGCAAAATGTTGAATATTTTGAAATTAATTTGATTGGAAGCCATTGCTAACTTAGGCAGCAAAAGCTTTCAGTCAAATTGATTAAAAATATTCAACAGTATAAGACTTATATTGTAAACAATATACCCTTTCCCGGATTTGTCAGTGAAAGCGGTAATATATATATATATATATATATATATATATATATATATATATATATATATATATATATATATTCCTTGTGGCAATCTAAAATCAGCTGCTATTTTGAGAGCTACATGTCCATATCTGGCTGAGAACACCATTAACCCTTTAACACTCAAGCCGTCTTCTACAGGTCTTGAGAAATTTGCATTTACAGATCAGATTTTTTTTGAAAATTTACCACTGGAATGACTGGCAGGCTAGATAACCAAGACAGTACTTCTACTGGTAAATTTTCAAATGGACATTTCATTTGAGAAAATTAAAATTTTCTTGAACAAATTTGAGTGTTAACGGGTAAAATATCCAATTGCAAATAAAGTAGTGAAGATTTATATCCATGTAACTTATCACAAAAGCTGTAACAGAAAAAATATCAAAGCTTCAACAATTTTATAGTGACAATTATATAAATTCGAAAAACATGGTCGGCCAAATTTTAATGTTTGGTTATCTGGAGAAATCTAATGAGCATCATAAACGATTCCATAGGAATTATGAGCAAAGGGGGGTGGTGGGGGTGGGTGGGGCGGTGGTGGTAGACTAAAGGAATAGATTGCAGTTGCCATCAAAACTATGTACTTCCACAAAACTAGCTTAGCCCTTTAACCCGTAATGGTTATACCGGCCTCTGTTATGGTCTTGTGGAATGTCTATTTACAGGACAAGAGAACAATTTTTTTCAAAATTTACCACTGGAATAACCGAGCCAGTCATTCCGGTGATAAATTTTCAAAAATTGTATTTTCTTGGCCTGTAAATGGGCATTCAATAGGCAAATGTTTAAATTTTCTTGACAAAATTTGATCATTAAACGGTCAATGGTCAAACTTGGTCAGCAAACCTCAATATTCTCATAGAAAATGTCTGTGCAAACAAAGAGGCCTACATAGAGTATTCTGAAGAGTTACGGCTCACAAGAGCAAACAAAGAGGCCTACATAGAGTATTCTGAAGAGTTACGGCTCACAAGAGCAAACAAAGAGGCCTACATAGAGTATTCTGAAGAGTTACGGCTCACAAGAGCAAACAAAGAGGCCTACATATAGTATTCTGAAGAGTTACGGCTCACAAGAGCAAACAAAGAGGCCTACATATAGTATTCTGAAGAGTTACGGCTCACAAGAGTGGCCAGCCATTCTACTGGTCAATTTTGGAGGATAAACATTTCGTGTTGCGCACCACCAGCAGAGGCAATTTTGGTGTGTGACCATTAATGCTGTAACAGCCAAACATGGCTTCTGAAGTAACGGTTTTGAGAAATGTCCATTTGCAGACCAAGCGAAAACTGTTTTTGAAAATTTATCACTGGCAGTTATTCCATTTGTAAAATTTCAAAAAATAATCTTTTCTTGGTCCGAAAATTGACATTAAAATTGGAATTTTCTTGAGCAAATATGCGGGTTAGAGTTAAAAGAACTACTACCACTGCAATAACTAGCTTAATAATTGAGCTAGTCATTTAAAGGTTAACTTTTCAAAATAATCTGTCTACAAATGGCCATTTCTCAGGCCTACAGCACAGACCATTTTTGCTCAGCTTGACATACGTCATTCCGTATGACGTAATAAATTTTTTGTTGCGAAGTAGAATTACAGATATGTGTCCCTAATACTACACAAATAAAAAAATTAGATTACTTTATACGGAATGAAATCGTGACATGTTAAGATTTATTTTGTTTCATAACTTTCATTACACCTACTAAACCTTGAACTACTTTCATTAGCGCAATGTCGCCAATGTGTGACCACTAAATGATAAAATTAGACCGCAAATAAGTTAAATGTACATCATCTACAATTAAAGAAGCTTTGAATGAATAAACATTAACATATATGTATGTACATGTATATGTTATATCATAGCCGTGATGCATCTCCCTGAAATATAAATACTCTTAATCAGAACATATAATTATAACAACGCACATGAATGAAGCAAAAGGATTGAGTATGTTTAATTGCACCATCCATAACATAGGTTAGGTAGGCCGGTGCGATTATTGTGGTCGGTGATCGCAATCGATTATTAAAAAATAATCGTGATTACTCGATTAATTAGCTTGGAAAAAAATTACCAAGACAACAACAAAAGAATATCAATGACGAAAACTACAATGGTATTTAGAAAAGTCTATTTGCAGGGCAAGAGTCTATTTTTGAAAATGTATCACTGGAATGCCTGGCTCGATTCTCGAGCCAGGCATTCCAGTAACACATTTTCAAAAATAGCCCTCTTGCCCTGCAAATGGACATAGTCACTTAGCAAAATGTCATTCTTCATGACCGATCGCATTAAACAGTAATTGAAACTTAGATTTTGAAATATTTTATGCAATAAAAAATATTCACGATTATTCGATTATATAATTTTTAATCATATAAATTCACGATTTAAAATATAATCGCGATTTTAGATTTAATCACGTAATCGCGCAAGCCTAAGGTTAGGATCTATACAATAACCATTTCTATGTTGACCTTTTCATAATTATAATAATTATATATCTCGTCATATCTATGGAAAGTTAAAGGAATACATAGATCTATGACTTAGTTTTGTACCTTTGTGTATTTGGACAAAGGCAAATACAGATTCATTGTACGTGTAAGGTATATGTAGCTGCATAATATTCATTCTTGTCAAACATGCCACTTGCACAAGAACCGACGAAAAATTCCATTTCTCTTCAGACCTATGCTCGTTTAATATTGGTCCTGTGCTGTCCATGGCAACGAAACATTTGGTCTCGTGACCCTTTAATGGTCAAGCCAGCCAAAATTGGCCTCTGCAGCGGGGCTTGAGGAATGTCATTTGCATGCCAAGAATATTTTAAAAAATTTACTACTGAAATAACTGGCTCGGTTATCAATTCAGTGGTAAAACTTAAAAATTAGTTTTCTCTTGGCACACAAATGAACATTCACTAAGTAAAAGTTCCAAATTTCTTTACCAATCAATTAAAGGGTTAATAATGGTCTTTTAATACACCATACATAACCTATGGTCTCTTAACACAACATGTACATGATCTGGATAAGTAAGCATTTTTAGACCATATTTGCTATCAATTCTGTTTAAATCAATTGGGACACGTAAGTAATTGATATATTAAGTAGCAGTTTAAGCTCTTTGAGGCACTGTTTACACAAGGGGTGTAGAAGAGTTGAAAATTCTCCCATTTCCTTTAACAAATTTTATTATTGAGACATTAACCCCTTAATGGTCAGAATTTGCAAAGATAATCTAAATAGATGGTCATAATTGAGTGCCCATTTGCTGGCCAAACATGCCTAGAGATAACCTATGGAAATTTTACCACTGGAATGGCCGGCTTGGTTATTGAGCCAGGCGTTCTAGTGAAAAATTGTCAAAGACAGTCTTCTTGGAGTACAAATGGACATTCCCAAGCCCACTGCATAGGCTGGTTTGATTACGTTGATCAACAATGGGCCAAACCAACAAATCAGAATTGTCACCAGACAACCACACTGCTGCATGGATTGACCAATTATAGATTACAATACTAATCATACGGCTGGATACAAAAAGATTGATATTGTTCGAAGGCTCAGTCTCACTAATGGTCTGTCTATGCTAAATGTAAAAGTAATCACTACCATGACTAAACCATTTGGTGTAAGCTTAGGTACAGGATCACATTATCCCTTTCACTGACAAATCCCGGAAAAAGTATATTCTTTACGATATAAACTTATGTTGAATATTTTGAAATTAATTTGACTATAAGCCATTTCTGCCTTACGTCCCGTCCCGTCAAATTAATTTCAAAGTTTCCTGTATGCTTTCCTTGAAAATGAGATAATATGGGGAATTCATTGGTAAATGGGTTAAGCAGATTCACTATTTGTCATATAAAAGTATTTAACTATGCATGGACAGATACCAATACAAAGTAACTAATTGATGCACAGGAGGAAGATCGAGCATCCATTTGAAGAAATATCAATATCTAGTATCTTTTTGAATAGGCACCAACATACATACAGTACAATCTCTATGAAAAATCCCAAATACTGGAGGATTCGTGGTTTTCAAGGCACTTTTCATCAACTTGGAATTCGGTCTACAAATTCATACTACGTATTCACAATTTAAACTAGTTTCTACAGCATAGTATATTATAAACTTTACTATGCTCTATGGACTAACTTTATCAATGAATTATATCTCAACCCGCTGTGAATGCCATGATTACCAAGTGCAAACATGACCATTGTACCCATTCAAAGCACAATCAGATTGTACTCATTAGTGTTATACACATATATTGAACATTAATACTAGATAAAACAGGCCATCATACCTCGAGGACGCTGCTTCTGCTGGTTAAACATAATAAGCACCTCTGTCACCTGTTTACCAAAGAGATAATATATAATACATAGTAATAATTCTGATGGCATCCCATACTTTGGATATTTTCTTAATACAGGTATATGCATACCATTTTGGGAGTCATATTTTAGATTGGAAAATATATAATAGAAATCAGATTACTACCCTCGTCTGTCTGCGAGTGTCTGGTGAAAAGTATTATTCTTAATGTACACATGTAACAACAGTTGAAGTGTTGAGGGTATATATTTGATTGTGCTTGTTAATTCTGTAATCATCACACCTTTCTACATTTGCCAAAATACAATGGCTTTGAGAAACATTTGCAGACAAAGAAATGGTTGGCTCGATAAACCAGTCAAATCACCTTTCCAGAGTACCCACCCATCATATGACGTCATAATGAACTGCGTGATGTGTAGAATGACATAATGAGTGACGTCGATAAGTACGTCACGAATGCATATTTGAAGACGGTCTATGCGTTGTTGTAAAAATTGTTTGCTTTTACTATTTAATAAATATTCTGTTGAATATTTTGAAACTAATTTGACTGGGCGCTGTTGCTGCCATAAGCAGCAACAGTACCCAGTCAAATTAGTTACAAAATATTCAACAGCTTCCCTGTAGTTTTCAGGAAATTGATAGCTAGGGCATTTGGAGATCGATCAATCCCAAGACGGCGAGATGTGGGTGGAGCTGAGCTAGTGATGGGTGGGGCATAGCTAAAAATGGAAAGGTCCATTATTTTATTGATAAACTGTCTCAACTTTTGACATGTAAATGGACAGAAGTTTTATTTGTTGGAGCTTTTAAAAATCTACACGTAATCACTGGAATGAATGACTCCGTTATTGAGCCATTGTGAATTTGTTACGCAGTCTCTTGGCCTGTAAATGAACCTTACTCAAGATCACTGCAGAAATGGCAGATGCAGGATTTGGTGGGCTGAATTATTAACTCTTCACCTGTTAACCTTTACAACCATTAACAAACCAATTGCCTAACAATATAAGTAACAACATTCTATTGACTATCTTGAAACTAATGTTACTGGGACCTAGGCTCTAGTGAAATTAGTTTTAAAATATTCAACAGCTTTCCCATATATTTCTCTTAAAATTGAGACCAAAAGACAATTTTTGAAAATTTACCACTGGAATTACTGGCTTGGTTGTCGAGCCAGTCATTTCAGTGGTACATTTTCAAAAATAGTCTTCTTTTGGTCTGCACATGGAGATTTCTCAAGACTACTACAGAAGCAGTCTTTGGCTGGTTTGAGTGTTTAAACGGTTAAAGAACGAATAAATGATATTTCACTTCAGCATTTAATGTTACAAAGTAGTATATTTAACTCTTTATCCCTTGAATTTGTTCAAGAAAATTTCAATTTTCTCATAATAAATATTGTTTTGCAGAGCAAGAGCAGCCTATCTTTGAAAATTTACCACTGGAATGTCTGGCTCGGTTATCGAGCAAGTCATTTCAGTGGTAAAATTGAAAAAAATAGGCTTCTCTTGGTCTGCACATCGGCATTTCTAAAGACCAGCGCTGAATCCGTTTTGGCTGATATGAGTGTTAAAGTGCTAAAACTAACTTAGCGAACTGTGTGCCTAGGATACATACATTTCCAAACTGATTAAAAAAGTCTCTCATAACATCTTCTGTGACATCGATCGGCAAGCCACCTACAAACACTTTATTCTCTTTTCCACCTGGTGTCTTCTTACTCTGCTACAATAAAAACAGATACATGTGTACTCATGTCTAAACTAGGCCTGTTCTAGTAATTCTGTCTTATTATCTCCATGCAAATAACGAGTTAACTGATATGGACTGTTACTACATGTAGATTAACCAGCACAGTGGCCAGTAACTGATATATAAATTGGTGTGATTTGGAAAATTGCTGTAATACGACAATTCTAAGTTCTATTTATAAATTGCCATGATTCTTTTACAAAAGGAAACAAATGTAGCTTGTGTTTGGAATCTTACATTTAAATTCTGCAACCCACGATCACGTAGGACTCGGACATGTCTGAAATATTGAGCCAACAAATTGGAACCTAGGGGTCCTAATCTAATAAAAACCTATGAAACTAAGTAATATCTACCAAATCCTCAGTCATGAAAATAGACATTTCAGAGGTCTGCAACTACCTCCAGTGCACACCCCCCACCCCACTACGAATACAACTGTTTTGAGCGCATCAGACACACATTCTCGATTAAAAACACAAGCATAAGTCTGACAATTCTTGTGCACGAATCACACTATTTTAGGGTGTCCTTTGGCCGACTTTGCACCTTGTAAGTCCCTTTATTATTGAATCTGTCTAGCAAACTGGGTGAGATCAGAACTCTAGTAATTTATTTGTTACTAGCCCAAGTGTCCGAGATATCATTTCAGTTGGCTAGTGATTTATCCATGTTAATTTTAAGTTTGGTTGCATAGTTAGTGTTAAAGACTTACCCGTTGAGCCGCTGCTACTTTCTTGTTACATGCCTTTGCATCAACCTAATTAACAAAAGAAAATTAGGCTTGCGCGATAACGCGTTTAAATAAAAAATCGCGATTATTTTTTAAATCGTGAATTTTTATGATTAAAAATTAAATAATCGAATAATTCTACAACATAAAATATTTCAAAACCTACCTTTTAATTATTCTTTATTGCGATTGGGCACGGAAATTTACATTTTGCTCAGCGAATGCATGCCCATTTGCAAGCCAAGAGATTATTTTTGAAAATGTATACCTGGAATGACTGGCTCGAGAATTGAGCCAGTCATTCCAGTGATACATTTTCAAAAATAATCTCTTGGCCTGCAAATTGACCTTTCTCAACATCGTTGCAGCTTTCGTCATTGATATGCTTTTTTGCTGCTATAGCTGGGTAATTTGTACTCAAGCTGATTAATCGAGTAATCATGATATTATTAAATAATCGATCGTGACTACTGAAGGCAATAATCGCGCAAACCTAAAGAAAATGCTGCTTTATGCATTGATCAGAGCAGTGGGTAACAATGTCAGTTAGCGATACATTGATAGTCTAAACCTGACAATGATACCATACATATATCTTACACCAAAACAATATACACCAATTACATAACTTAAATGTTTAGACATTTCAAAAACTTATAATCCATAATTCAACCTTGATGAACAATTTTCATAGGCAGTAGCGCTTTCACTTTTCAGCAAGATTGTTGTCAGTATTATATAAATAAAAGGCAATTGATAATGGTTAGGAATGCAGTTTAGCAATGTGAGTTTAGTGGCCACCGGGGACCCAATCTAAACCTGCCTTCTGGAATCTATTGCCGCAGGCATGGCGGGAATTTGCGCGACTAGCGAGATTTCGTGTTTGTTGACATTTTTTATGGGAAAATGTCCGTTGGGAGAATTACAATTGCTGATATTTTAATTGTCCATGTACCATGTACTTTTTTCAATAGTGAGAAGACAAAATATGGAATTTTCCAGTTTTCCAACCTTGGAAGTGTTTTTCCAGACTTCCATACCTGTGTACGAACCCTGATGAAAAGTAGGTCACACACACAAATTTGGCTAAAGAAAAAAATTTCTAGCCTCATTTATCCTTAGCATACTGATGTCAATATGCTATCTTTTACAGTATCCATAAAAAAGAAACTAGTGTACATTTTTCAACGATTTTGGTGGAAGATGTTGCTGTCTATGATAGCACCATCTTCCACCAAATTTGTTGAAAAATTAATACCAGTTCATCTTTTAATTTAATTTGAAAATTAAAAATTTTGGCTTCAGAATGATAAGGCTGGAATAAATATGATGGAACCTTAGGTTGAAAGAGTTAAGTTTAACTTTCCTTGAACATTCCATCATGTACATGACTGATGGGAAAAACATGCAGAGTTTCAGTCCTTGACATTCGGACAATTTTGCCTCATGTATTTAGACCTGCAATTTTATTCAACGGCAAATTAAGTTCACCACAGCTTTTACAAGGGCATTGCCAAAATTCGCCACATCTCAATCTCATGGCAAAAATCCAGGAGACGTTAATATTTCGAAATTAATATGACTGGAAGCCATTGCTGCCTTAGGCAGCAGCATCTGCTAGTTATGTTAATTTCAAATAGTCAACAGATATGTGCTATGTCTCGCAAAGAATTTACTATTTCAAGGATTTGTCGTTGAAAGGGTTAAACTTACATGTCTGCCATCGACTATATGTGGCCCACCCGCTAAAACCATTTCAACACTGTCACTGTCTCTGAATGTGAGAAAGCCGAATCCTCGAGAATTGCCGGTCTCTGCATTACGCATTACAATACAGTCTGTAACCTCGCCAAATTTGGAGAAGGATTCCTTGAGTGTATCTGTTAAAGAAATTTTTTAAAGAACATATGTTTAATATTGACATAATAGCAAAAGCTACAGAGTTGGAAAATACAGTGTGGACGTAGCAATTAACCAATAAAATTTAAACATGCCTGACAATAAAGTTCCTGATATCTATAGCTAGTCGTGTTAGACAGGGTTTGTACACCTTTCAGTATTTCAAATTCCATGACTTTTCCATGACTAAAATTTACAAAATCCAATATAAAGATGGTTAACAGCATGTCGTGAATTATAGGGAATGTACTAAATTTATTTATAATGGGGAAGGCTCAACATTTGACAAATTCCAGTATATTTTTAATAAAATTGGAGATTCTCATCCAAAAAATTGACGAATAAAAATACTAAATAGAAGCTCCAGAGCCTATGAACATAGGATCCTTTCAGCCTAACTTAGTCAAAACACTCAAAATGCAAGAAGCAATTTGACAATTTCCAGTAAATTGATGCAAAAAATTGACGAATCAACATTCTGAATGTAAGTTCTGGAGCCCAGTCCTCAGAATAAAATCATTTGGTTAAAATCTGGCCATTGGTTATGGAGTACATGTAGCATTTAAAAGCAAAAGTTGACGGGCGGCAGTAGATGGTCGCCTTGGCATAAGCCTGGTGAGCTAATAATATCTTGACAAGATTATTATATTTTTTTTCATTGGAATCACATAAATAAATGTACCACTATCTTCCTTAGATAAATGGATTTATATCTTGCTGTTGAGTATTTTGAAAACTATTTTGACTGGAATCTGTTGCTACTGGTCAGTCAAATTAGTTACAGAATATGCATATACATTACATCATAAAGAATATGTCATTTCGTGTCTCAGTGTCTGCAAAGGTTAAAAGCTTAAGACTGCTGAATGAATGGAATATTCCGTTGAATATTGTGTAAATAATTTGACTGTCAACAACAGGTTCCAGTCAAAATAGTTTCAAATTATTTAACAGCAAGATATAAATTCACTTGATCAAAGTCGAGTAGTGTAGTCAATCAGTGATTATAAATGATACACTGTATGCTGGCTCGCTACCCATATAATATAGCATAATAGACCAGTCCTTTTTATCAAGTTCAACGCCTACCTTAACAAGAACAGGTCTTGGCCGTGTGACAGGTACAGCACATTTCACAAAAACATAAACGGAAATTCTATTTTGTTTAGAAAACATGGTAAGACAAGAGGCACAAGGGGCCTGTGTCCTTCACCTGGAGCACCATCAATTTTTGTTAAACAGGCGGTTTAACAGTCTTTTAAATGAGTTTGTGGACATTTTTGCAAGTGCACCATGGCCACCAAACACACTATATTTTGATTGGCCAACGGCGCCCATGTTTTTTTGATGGATCAACTTCCTTTGAACAAATATTAATGGCCCAAATTTCGGCCTGATCCCTTCAGTGGTTCTGGAGGAATCATTTTCTAGAAAACTAGGTCATCCAAGAGTGTCGCCGAACCATTGGGTCAATCAAGTCCTCTTGAGCAAACTAGGCCTACCTCTTGGCTTAGATGAAGATTTCCCGAAGTGGTTTCCGTGAAGATTTTTAAAGACATTTCCTGAAATCGGCCAAAATCCAAAATGACCGCTGGGCAAATTGGCCGATCAGGTTCATTTGGACAAACTTGGATCCTTATGCCCTAAGGATGCTTCCTGCCAAATATAATTTAAATCGGCCTGGTAGTTCTCGAGAAGACATTCTAAATTTCCCATTGCTTTAGCATGGGAGCTTTTGACGAGAAAATTATCCAAGATGGCCACCAAACCATTTATCCGACAGTTTCAAAAATTGCAAATTTGAGCTCAGAATACCCAAAAACATATATAGAACCAATTTTGGCCTCAAAATCTATCAATTGGTCAATCAAGTTGTCTTGACCAAACTTGGCTATGTTTTTGCCTAGATGAGGTTTCATAAGTTATGAATCGATTCCCCCAAGCCGTTTCAGAGAACGATTTTAAGACATTTCCTAAAATCGGCCGAAATCCAAAATGGCCGCCGGTCAAATTAGCCGATCGGTTTCATTTGAACAAACTTGGATCCCTAAGTCCTAATATTATTTTCAGGCATTCACGCTGAACCACTGCCGGATTTCTAAGTAGGAACCCTCGAGGCGCAACTTTAATTCTGACGCGACTTTCTTAGTGTAAGCGTTATCTGATGACTTGTATATTATATATTGATATATCAGCTAGCCACAGATACCAAATTTAATAAACATAAAAATTATATTGAACTTACGCAGTTATGGATTAAACTAAAAACACGCGATTTCTATGTCAAATGTAAACAAAGGCGCTCGCTCTATGACGCGCCTTCATCCGATGTCACCATAAGGCTACAGTTGGGTTTTGCAAATTTGATAACGTCATTCAATCTTAATTTTGATATTTTCGGAAAACTTAGCTAGTTTTCACGAAAAAACTTTTGTATGTGATTTCTATCATAGGTTCCCTAAGTAATTTCACTAAGTAAGTATGTGACATTTTAGGGGCCCTTTAATCCATTGAGACCTCTAGGAGTTGCCTTGACAAGAAATGATTGCCAGAGATAGATGGATGGATGGACTGACATACATTTTGGACACATGGATGGACATACAGGTATACGGATAGCACATGATACTGATAATGTAGACAAAATTTTAAGTTAATCCATTGACACCTCTAGTAGGAGTTGCGTTGGCAAGAAATGATTCTCAGAGATGGATGGACTGACAGACGGACATACATACATTTTGGACAGATGGATGTACAGGTATACGGATAGCACATGCACACCTTCATGTGGTTATGATAACACGTACCAATTTTCGGGGCTAAACTGTAGGAGCTGCGTTGACAAGAAATGATTGGCAATGCAGTTTATGTATCGGCTTTAAGATATTTAAAGGGGGATAACTCTGTAATGAACATTTTTGGTCGTGAAAAAAGCACATGCACACCTGCAGATGATCCTGACAATATCAACAAAATTTAAAGTTAATCCATTGAGACCTCTAGGAGGAGTTGCGTTGACAAGAAATGATTGTCAAAGATGGATGGACTGACAGATGGACATACCTACATTTTGGACAGCCAGATGGATGTACAGGTACACGGATAGCACATGCACACCTACATGTGGCAATGATAACATGTACCAATTTTCAAAAGAATCTGAGCTAAACTGTAGGAGTTGCGTTGACCAGAAATGATTGGCAATGCAGTTTAGGTGTCAGCTTTAAGATATTTTAAGGGGGAAAAATCTGTAATGAAAATTTTTTTTGCCACGAAAAAAGCACATGCACATCTGCATATGATACTGATAATGTGGACACAATTTAATGTTAATCCATTGAGACCTCTAGCAGTTGCTGCATTGAAAAGAAATGATTGTCAGAGATGGATGGACTGACATATATACATTTTGGACAGATGGATGGACGTACAGGTACACTGATACCGCATGCACACCTACATGTGGTAATGATAACACGTACCAATTTAAAAAAGAATCTGAGCTAAACTGTAGGAGTTGCGTTGACAAGAAACGATTGGCAATGCAGTTTATGTATCGGCTTCAACATATTTAAAGGGGGATAACAATCTTATATGGCCACCAAAACGCTCATTTTCATTGTTTAACAGCAGGCATGTTACCGTCGTATCAACTTCCCTTGAACAAACTTTAATGGCCATTAGTAGCTAATCATATCGCCCAAATTTCAACAGGTCTGTTGAACAGTGCTTTTGGATACGAAGTGAGAATCACACCCGACAATATTAAAATTGTTCATACTTTCTCAACACCCTTAATAAATATTTTAGAATTTTCCATCTTTTCATGGCCTGGAAATGAACTTCTTATAATGCCACACTTCTGCTACAGACAGATAGGATGGACTCATCAAAGTATTGCTAACATTACGCACATCTTTGGGTGGTGTACATTCATCCTGTCAAGTTTCAAACAATTCTCTGTCGAAATGTCTAAGGCTTTGGAGCGAAAAGATCTTCAGGACATACGGATGGACAGAGCTCCGGATGGAACTATGAAATTTTTTTTAACATTAGGCACATCATTCGGTGGTGCACAATCAACCTGCCCAGACAGATGTACCTAAAGACGGACGGGATGGACTGATGAAAACATTAAGCACATCTTTGGGTGGGGTACAAACATCCTATCAAGTTTCAAACAACTGTCTCGAACTATGTGTTGCAGCGACTAGAATTTCGCGATAAATAGATGATGTACCTACAAACGGACATGATGGAATGATGAACAAATATTTTCACATTAGGCACAACTTTTGGTTGTGCACAATCATTCGGTCATGCCTGTCAAATTTCAAAAGATTCTCTCAAACTGTATGAGTTGCAGTGACAATGTACATGACAAACCCATAATAGCCCCTTGAATGAGAAATTCAAGTTAGTGATCAGTACAATGCATCTAACATCGTCGTGTCGTG